>CM069554.1:19910026-20400026 GCA_035773235.1 Eospalax fontanierii | reverse complement strand
AATATTTTTGGTATTTTATATGTATGAGGGTTTGGCCCGTATCTACGTATGTGCATCACGTATGTGCCCCATGAGACCAAAAGAAGGCATCCGATTCGCTGGTACTGGAGTTACAGATGGTTGTGCATTGCTGTGTGCTGTGAATCCCACTTCAGTTCTCTTAATTGTAGAGACATCTCTCCTTCCCCCTATTACACTTTTAAAAGGTATGGAAACACTTGGTTAGCTTTGAAAGGAGACTGAGTTTTACCTGTGGCCTCTACTGGCGCAAAAGTGTCCCCTGGTTGGGGGAGGGGACGGCGTCTGGAAAGGACATTGCCAAGGGGCTTGGAAGCTTGGAACTCTTGGAGCAGGGTCCTAGAGCCCTGTCCTACCAACATCTGATCCCCAAATCGGTCTAATAGCCAGTAGGAGGTGGCGCGAACCCGGCTCTAGGAGAATCCTCTGGTTCTTGCATAATAATTGCGTCCCTATTTCTCCACTGAGAGTATTAACAAGCACTTTTGTCGTGCTACCCTGGACCAGCTCGAGAAGGGAGAAGGACTCACCCCGGGCCCATTCTACAATTGAGAAAACTGAAGTTGGGAGAGTTGGCAGGGAAACAGTCTCAAAGATTATCCGTCGAGTTTCAGGCCACAAAGCCCCTCTGGAGGTTCCCCCGGCAGGTGGCCCCCTCTCCCTACGGAGATGGCTTCACTGCCACTCCCACAGCCAGTCAAAGGCTCTAGGAGGCCAGGGTTCCCTCCTGGGGGAAGCTTTCCTGCCCTTCCTCCAGGATCCAAAGCTCCCGAGGTGGCCTCAAGCCTGGTCCTAGGCTATCCGCCCTCCTGGGAGTACGAGGGGAGAGTGTGGGGAGTGGCCCTGAATTACCCTCTGCATCTGCCCCCAGAGCTCCAGAGGAAGGGGTGAATTCCCAGGTTGGGTTTTGCTGAGGTTGCTAAGACCCAGGTTTGGTCCCCTGCACCACCGTACTGCCCACGAGATAGGGCTATCAATCCAGATTAAGAGCCCGAAACTCAACAGGTGAGAGGAGCAACCAGGGTTGCTCAGACCTTGCACAGCCAGGCTTCACGCGCCGGCGCCCGAACAGGGGCGCGGCCTAAGCGGCAGGGGCGGAGCTCCAGGGCTTGGGCTCTGCCTCCGGATAGGCTGGAAGGCCGAAGGGCGGGGTAGAGGCGGAGTCTAGGCATGTGGGGGCGGAGCCCCAGGGTTCCCTTTGCCGGACAAAAGAGGGGCCGTGCAGGCAGGAGGGTGGAGGCAGGGGCGGGGCCTAAACAGACGGGGCGGAGCCAGGCCTCCCAGGCTCCGCGGTTGGGGCGGGGCGGGGCGGGGCGGGGCGGGGCGGGGCGGGTTCCTGCGCCCTCTGGGGCTCTCGGCCGCCTCCGCTCCTCAGTTCACTCTCCGCTCTCGCGCCGCCAGCATGACCGATGCGCTGCTGCCCGCGGCCCGCCAGCCGCTGGAGAAAGAGGGCGATGACTACTTTCGGAAGGTGAGACGCTCCGCGCAGGCGGCTAGTCTTGCGGGACCCCGCCAACTGTGGAGCGGCTAAGAGGGTCGAGCGGCCCGGGTGGGCCAGGCCCGGAGGGGGAGGGGGCGCGCTGGGCGGGTGGAGGGCCGCGCGGAGGGTAGGGAGGGCGGGAGGGGACCGCGGCGAGCTGGGCGCCCGGAGCAGGTGCAGCCGGACTGGGGAGCGCAAGTGCGTGGGCCCACCGCGTGCAGGTGCGAGCCTGGAACGGTGCTCCCATTCTCCCGGCCAGCCATCCCCGGAGGGGAAAGGACCAGTTCCTGGCCGCGCTGGCGCGCCTGGCCTCGTGATGCTGCGCCCTGACCCTACCTTCCACCCGGGCGCTTGGCCTCGGCACAGGTGGAGATAGAAACGGATGCCCCGGCCTCATTGGCTTTCTTTGGCCTCCTACATGCTCTCGGTGTTCATTCCCTTCGACGTCTCAGGGAAGAGAAGGAGGAAGGGGCTCTCGGGAGCGCCTCCCTCGTTTGACCCCTGGTCGCCAGGGAGGTTCCCAGAGCGCGGCCATCTCCCCCTTCTCCCAGGCGGATTTATCTGTATGTGGTTGTCCGAGAGACCGGGCAGGCTAGATTGAACTCCGCGAGCTTGGCACGTCCTGGCGTTCCCCGGCAACACACCCTCCTGCTTGCCGCCCTCGAGGTAATGCTCGAGTGGCTCAGTCTCCCAAAAGCGACCCCAGCTGGAACCCACAGGGGTGCTGGGATGGCCAACAGCTGCAGGAGTTGGCTTACAAAGACGCCTTGGAGGTGCGAATCTCAGTGACGCGCCCCTCACCTTCCTTTCAGGTCTCTGGTGAGTCTAAAAATAGGTTTTGGATTTAAGCCAAAGATCACCTGTGGGTTGAGAGATTGTCCTTGATATTTTTCTAACTGATAGGATCTGAGGCTCAGCTCCTAATCGTGAATAGGGAAGTGAAACTGCTTCCCACAGAGCAATCAATTCTTAATTGTTCAGAGCCTAGCCATCCACTTGGTAAATGGTCTTGGCAGCTTCCTCCTCCCGCGGGACACTGACTACTTAGGGTTTTTGCTCACGGCGGTACAGCAGGACACGAGGAGAATCTGGAGACAAGTGGGGATGGAGTGGGTAGATTTTTAAGTTGCTTTTAGCATTAAAAAAAAAAAGTTTTAAAGTATATTTAAGTTGAAAGATGTCATCATGGAATTACAGGATTATAACTTCTAATTATGTGTGGCATTTGGGCCAGAGGATCACAGGCCAGAATGACAGGAGGAGGTTTAGCCTGGGAATCTTTGAGATATCCAACCTGGAACCCGACTGCCACCTCCACAAAATTGCTGTACAGCCTCCAGCAAGTTGCTACCTCTTTCTGGGACTTCAGTTTCCACTGAATTGTTTGTCCTCTGAAGAGGTGGCTTTGTGAACCTGTGGCAGCATCTTGTTGGGGGGGGGGGGAGGGGTGTCACAGTGAGAGTCAGTAAAAATGTAGCATACTCCTCTAGGCCCCCAGCCTTTCAGAACAGGTTTTCCTTCCAGGCTCCAGGGCTGTGGGTCCCAGGAGAGAACATGCATGACAAAGAGAGAAGGAAACAGAAAAGATTGGTGCCTATGTGTTAAAGATTTATTTATGCATATATGTTATTTGTGCCCTTGCCCTTGGAGCCCCCAGAAAAGTGTGTTGGATCCCCTTTTATTGTGGGTGCTGGGAACTGAACTTGTTCCTCATAAGAGCAGCAAGTGCTCTGGACCACTGAGCCAACTCTCCATCTCCCTGGATATTTTTTAGATGCAGTTTCTCAGGTGCTGGATGAGACCAGAATACGATGAATCACTGCTTTACAATTAGAAGCATCTATTTGAAAACGAAACCTTGTAACGATCATTGTGTTGCGTCTGAGTTAAGTCATACCAGTTCCTCCAAGACTGTCCTTTATATGAGGAAAATAAAAGATGGTGATAGAATTTTTCTTGATGTGTGACCTGAGCCACTTTGACCTAAGACAAATACTCTGTGAATGACAGGTGGGTGTTATACAGGTGAAGAAGGCAAGGAAGAATACTTCAGGGGGCCGTAATAGCCTGGGCAAAGATACAGAGAGGTATGGGTGCTTGGAACTCTCAGAGAGTAAATCTACAAACTGGAACTAGGCAGTTCAAGGTTACACATCCTAAGAAACCAGGGAACTCTGGGTATCTATGAAAATATTTTATCAGGTTCGATCTTGTGAGATTTGTACAAGAAAAATCATTTTGACAGCTGAGTGGTCACTGGTGTTGGACGGCAGTAGTGACACCAAGCAGGACTTTACCCTCTACTCTTTTTGAGACCGCCCCAGCTAGCCTGGAACTCACTACATCTGGCCTCTATCTCACGTGATATACCTGCCTCTGTGATTAAAGGTGTGTGCCATGCTTGGCCCTCCCTACCCTTGATACAGGCAACTGTTGACTTTGGTCAGTTTACAGTGTCCAGTTGGGAATGTAACTCAATGGTAGAGCACTTACTAACAGGCACACAGACCTGGGTTCCATCCCCAGCACTGCAAAAACGAATAGATGATGAGGCTGGAGAGATGGCACAAAGGTTAAGAGCACTTACTGTTCTTCTAGAGGACCTGAGTTCGGTTCCCAGCACCTACATGGAGTGGCTCCCAGGGATCTGATGCACTTGCACTTGTGAACACTCCCTCTCCCGACATACATGTAATTAAAAATAATAAATCTTTACAAAAACAGATGCTGTGGGTCCATACCCTTGTTCTCCCTTCCCACCAGCTTACCCTGGGCTCAGACTGAGAGGGGATGGCAGGGATACCAATAAGGAGGTTGAGATTCTGGGAGGGACCCAGCAGTGTGCCAGCTGCTGGCTGGAGATGTGGCTTTGGGAGTCACCCAAGTGGGAGGCATTTGGGATGTGAAGTGAAGGGGCCAGGGACAGAAAGGAAAAATAGATTTAGAGGGTAGGGAAGGAGATGGAAGGTAAACAAGAGGGTGGCAGTGTCAAGGAATGAGAGAGGCAAATCTTTTGAGCGTTCAGTTGAGGTTGGCAAGCCAGAAGGAACTCCGGAGAGTTCTAGATCAGCCCTTTAAGGGGTTAGGAGAAAGTAATCGGTTGCAGGGTAGGAACAGAAGCAAGCCAGTATGGATGGGGCTGCTGAAGAAGGGCGCTGCTGGAGGGAGATGAGGTAGAGAGGACAGAAGCCAAGCTTGTTTGGTGTGTGTATGTATAGACAAGGTTTCACTGTGTAGGCCAGGCTGACCTTATACCTACAGTCTCCTTGTCTGCCTCCTGTGTGTGTGTGTGTGTGGTGCTGGGCATGGACCTCAGAGCTTTCTACATGTGAGGCTCTCTATCACTGAGCTGCACCTCCATCTCCTTGAGTGTATATATTTTTTTAATCTTTTTATTTTTATGGTACTAGGGATGGAATCTGGGGCCTCTTGTATGCCTAGTACACACTCTCCCACTGATCTACAATCCTCATTCCCAAATGCTTGTTTCAGGGGTTGGGAATTTAGCTTGCCTAGCAAGTGCAAGGCTCTGGGTTCGGTCCTCAGCTGTTTTGGGGATGGGAGAACATAGCAACTATAAAACAACAATAGTTTGTTTTAGAAGGAGGCTCTCTAGAGCCCTTATCTTTATTTTCTTTTTCCTTTTTCTTTTTTAAGAGTTTGAATTTTTTATTCTTGTGTCTCTCCCTACCTCCCAAGTGCTAGGATTACTCGTGTGGGCTACCACACCCTGTTAAAGCCTTTTAAAATTTGTTTTTGTATTAACAGCCCCCAGGACCTGTGCCTGCTAGGCAAGTACTCTGCCCCAGCCTCCTAAAGAACTTTAAGAACAGGAAGTGTCCTCGAAAAGAAAGTTGTGGCTACCAGGCTTTGTAGGACTTCCCCTCCCCTCATTCTGGAAGGTGGATTTACTTTATATTTTGCTTTCTAAGATAAACTTTGCTGACTTCAAATAAAGAAGCTAGGTGTGGTGGCACACAGGTGTGATTCCAGCACTCTGGAGGTAGAGACTAGAAGACTGCAGCAAGTTTGAGGCTAGACTGGGATCCATCCATCCATTCATCCATCCGTCCCTCCTGAGTTCCAGACCATCCAGGGCTGCATAGCAAAATCCTGTCCCAAAATAAAACAGAAAAGCTGAACATGAGGAAGTCAGGTATAAGGATGCTTGGAGATTCAGGACACACTGAGAAGCAATGCCTGCAGTCAGGAAGCCTTAGGAAGCTGAGCTAACCAAGGGCAGTAGGCACCCCTAAACTAGAAATATAGTCAGCCCCTCATTCCGTCGTCCTTAGGTCAGATTCCCCTGCTCTGTTTTAGAATTTGGGGGATTTCTGCATGCACTTCCAGGATTGAGTTCATTTTAAGGCAGACTTTATACTGCCTCTCCCTTTCTCTTGTCTATCAAACGTCATTCTGCTCTATTCCCTTAAAAATTGCTTATGGAGGTGACTGTGCTGTGCCTGACCCTAGTTGTGTGGACATGTTAGAACTTGACTTTTTGCTGGAAAATAAGCCCAGCGTCTTGCGCAAACTAGGCAAGTACTGTACTACCATTCTATAGCCCCAGCTCCTGGACCTTACAGTTAAAGACAGGCAAGCCTCATTTCCTATGGTGCTGAGAAGGGCTAGACGCTGAGGCTTTGTCTGCAGAGCTCAGGCCATGCTTGAAAAGGATTCAGCTTTGCTGTTCCTAGAGTGAGCACTAGGGTGGTTCACTGGCGGTATTCAGGGCTCGTGCTGGTTCTGTGTGATCTGCACACGAAATGAAACCCAAATTGCCCACAAGTCCCTGTGCTAGCTGACTGTGGATCCTAAGTATCAAAGATAACTGGGAACGGGTTTCCTAACAAACCAGGGCCTCCTTGGGGTTGTGTGGAAGACCTGACTCTGCAGAGCTGTAGAATAATACATTTTAACCCCAGGCTAGGCTTGTACTTCCTCAGAGCTAACCCTAACCTCTGGGTCTAGGCTGACAACTTGCTGGCAATTCTAAGAAAAAAAGAACACTTTCTGGTTGTCACTATGCCATATCTTTTCTTTCTCTGGTTTCTCACTGCTCACTGGGCTCTTTTCCTTCTCACTGAATTGAAGTACAGTTCTAGAAGATACTATAATTTCTCTTTTTGGTTTGATTTTATATTTCTTTTTTTTCTAAAAGGAGGATCAGTACAATTGTCCCTCCCCTTCCCCCAGATTTTTATGTACTCCCTGTTGAACGTCTTAGAAGAAAGTGTGTTCAGACCTGTAGTTAACTGCAGAGCAATGTAAATTTCTAGCCCATGTGCTTACAGCAGATGCCTTCTCTTGGGGCCCCTTCTCCCCAGAAGCTATAGTCCTAAAAGCTCTAGGAAAACCTGTTCCAGCTGAAAATAAAACAAGATACATACACACACACACAGCCTAGAGAAAACCTTTCCCCAGGGCTGTAAGAAGGGCTGTAGATGGGAAGTGTCAGTGCTGTGTGCAGGAGACTGTGGGACAGAGTGGAGCTTTGTCACTTGTTATCTCTGCCCCTTCATCCCCAGGGAACAGTGTCCTGAAATGAATTTGGCTCCATTGTTTTACTCAAGAGCTGGAGGAGTGATTGTTTGCTGTTCACTAAACCTGCTGGCTGAACAGGGCCCCAAGGTTCATTGTGTCCTGGTTTATGGCCCCTGTTTACTCTGGGCTTTCTGGAGGCTCCAAAAGAGGACAGAGGAGAATTCTTTCTTTTAAACTCAGAAGCTCCTCTTATTCTTCCTGGGTACGAGCGTGATCTAATTTCACTTTAGACATATTGCCTGTGGTGTGGGTGTGTGGGTGTGGGTGTGGGTGGGTGGGTATTCAGCTATGAGGAAATCTTTATTTAATTATTTCATTTGATTTTATGTTATTACGAAGCTGGGGACAGTACCCAGGGCTCCATGTTTATAGGTAATCGCTTTATCACTGAGCTGTGTCTCCTGTTTTCTTTTGCTTCTTATTTTGAGTTTTTTTCTTTCCAGATGGCCTTCAATGCTGTGAATCCCAGGTAGTCCTTGAACTTGTTTGTGATCCTCTTGACTCTGTTGGTGAAGCTTTCTGATGAGTTTCATGGATCCTAAGGGTTCAGCAGCTCTGGTTTTATGGGGTCCTGGTATTGTCTCTGAAGTTACGTAGTAACTTGTACCCCCTGGGGTCAATCATCCTTTCCTAGGAAAGGAGAGGTAGTGTTCAGGTCACTGATCCTGTTTCCCCACAGCCCCAGCACTGAAGAACAAACAGAAAAAGCCACAGGACGACTAAAAGACCGTAACAACCAAGGGTACTTGCCCCAACAGTTAATATAAGTCTAAAGGCTAGGCTTCACCCAACAGCCCATAGGGCACGCCTTGTGCTGTGGGAGTCTGGCCAGGAGGAGTCCCCTGGCAGAAACAGAATTTTCAGGGTGACTCAGAGGAGAGTCAGTGTGATGAGCTGTGACACTGTAAATGTCCCTTGTTTCCTGGGGCTATTTGGATAGTGGCCAAGACACCACCTGACGGCTGCTGGGCATCACCTGTCTCTGGATCAACGCTTCCTCCTGTGGCTCAGGTACACAGTCTCCTGACACAAAGGCGGCATTGGAAGTGGCCACAAAGCACTGTGGAGCTGCAGATGCATCTCAGCCACAGGACTGTGCCTGGCAGAGTGGGCGGCAGGGGCGTCTGCCGGGAGTGAGGGCTCTGTGCGGCACCAACACAGAGAGAAGGTGGTGAATGTGTGGTATTGGCTTTTCCAGGGAGAGCTCAGAGTTCGTTATGGCCCTAAGCCTTTGGAGAAATCTGAGGTTTTGATTTGCTTGTAAGAGAATAGGATGACCCAGACTACCTTCAGAGGCAGTTTGTTTTTTTTCCATACTGTTTGTATTTCACAGGTAACATAAGTTGTGTTAAGGCAATCACTACAGTGTAAAAGTTCAGGGTCATATCCCAGTACCACCTATCTATACTGTTTAGATAAGGATTGCTAAGAGGGTATGCCTGTCTTCTTCCTTAGAATAAAAAGGGCAGAGGGTGCTTGTGGAAATACAGTTGATTTGTGGAAATTTCGCTGATTTTAGGCATGGTGGGAGGTGAAAGACCTTTGTGATTCATCGTGTTGAACAGTTACCATGATTGACTGACTGGTTATAGATGGTGACGCACACCTGCAGTCCTAGCACTTGGAGGTGGAGGCAGGAGGATCAGGAATTCAGTTATCCTCAGCTACATAAAGAGTTTGAGACCAGCCTGGGTTACATGAGACCTTGTCTGAAAAGACATAAAGAAGAAACTTACTGTGATTGGCATATGGTAGATATTAATATAGGTTTCTGAAACTCACTGAAAAGAACCTCCAGTTTAAAAAAAAAAATCTATGACTAAGTTTTGAATCTTTTTCAAAAAATTGTTTAAATTTATTTTATATGTATGAGTGTTTTGCCTGCATGTATGTAAGTGCACCTGTGTGCAGTGCCCAGAGAGGTCATTGAATCCTCTGGAACTGGAGTTATGCACAGCTGTTAACTGCTATGTGGGTTCTGGAAACTGAACCTGGTCCTCTGCAAGAGCAGACCATTGCTTTTAATCACTGAGTCATCTCTCAAACTCCTAGGGTTTTTTGTTTTTTTTTTGTTTTTAATTGATTTTTGTTGTTGTTTATTTGATTTTGGTCTTTTTGTAACAGAGTCTCCCTATAGCTCCCACTGGCCTGGTACTAACTATGTAGACCAGGTTGGCCTCATCCCACAGAGATCTGTATGTACCACCACGCCTTGCCAGCCCCTAAGTTTTGAGTTTTAGGATGCCTTCCCCATTCTCATGGGAAGACTCCTATGGGAATGGATTGTGCTGCTGGAAAGGTGGCAACTGGGCCTCCACCTGGCAGAGACGCCAGACAGGACTAATTCAAAGGTTGAATTCTTTATGTATGCATGTATGTATATGTGTATGTATTTGTCAGGATCTTGCTGCGTAGCCCAGGTTCACTTCAGACTCTTCCAGATTCGGCCTTCAAATGGATCACAGGCTTACACCTTTCATTCATTATCTATTTGGAGTATAGAAATCTAGATTCTTACCATCCAGTGTCCAGCGTGGCAAGAAGTGAAATGAGGCATGTGTGTATTGCAGGGTATAGTGTGCTATTTCAGTACATTCTAACTGACAGCTCTGGCCAACTCAGAAACAAACAGTTCTGTTTTCCAGAGATGGGTGGTTGAATTCAGGATTGCGTAACCAGGAAGGAACAGGAAAGGCAGAGAAAAATATCCTGCTGGAGAAGCAAGGAAACACACCTGTCCTGCTGTGCCCTGCAAGGGTCTCTGGCCCGCAGCTGCCCAGTCCTGCCCTGTCTCTCATCCTGCACTGCTTTACTGCCCGCTGCTACCATCACAAACTTTGCACTTTGCCAGAAACATTGAATGTGATTGTGTTTTATCTTTAGGTGGAAGAAAGGTCCCTTCCTGGAGTGGAAGGGGCCAGTTATCTGACCCAGGGAGGAGTGGGGCCCCAGGGAGGAAGGACCTGGACCTTTCCCGGTAGCCTAGCCACTGTCTGTCAGCCGCTACCAGAGTCTCTTGATTCTTCCAAGTTAAGCTTCTCCATTTTTTTGTGTTGCTTTAAAATACTGTTTTATAGGTGAACAACCTAATGGCACGGGAATATGCCCATCTCTAAATGAAAAAGAGTCTTTAGTCTAGGTAAGCTTATTCTATTTGGAACTTTTAAAATTACAGGTGCCAGAAATTCCCAGTCCAAATCAACTTAGGCAGATGAATACCCCATGGTATAACTGCACAATAGATTTATTTATTTACTTAATTATTTTCAAGCTGGGTCTTGCAAGCCCAGTCTGGCCTTGAATTCGTGATCCTCCTGCCTCAGCCTCATGAGTGCTAGGATCACACTTGGCACCCTGTAGTGGAATTTTACTCATTGATCAAAAGTGAACAAAAATTGATGAATGAAGCATCATGACTAAATCTCACAACTTGTTTTTTTGGACAAAATAAAGAAATATATTGATTCTGTTCACATTGTTCAAGAACAGACAGAAATCTAGGGTGCTAGAAACCAAAATGTTAGTGAGGTGGCTCAAGTGATTAAAGGCACTTGCCGTCATGCCTACCTACCTGAGTTTGATACCCCAGAACACACATGGAGAGAACAATTCCCAAAAGTTGTCCTCTGACCTCTACACAAGATTGCCATGGCACATGAGCACCCACATACATACCAGATTTTGAGTGGTGTGGTGATTGTGCAGGTATCCATTTGTCTAGTGCATTGAACCCTGTATTTAATTAATTATGTATTTTATTATGTGGAAATTAAGCTTCAGTTCAAAAATCTATATATTTTATTATGTGGAAATTAAGCTTCAGTTCAGAAGGTTGGGTGTGGTGGTGTATGCCTTTAATCCCAGCACTGGGAGGCAGAGTCAGGCAAATCTGTTGAATTCCAGGCCAGTCTGGTCTACAAAGTGAGTTCCTGGCCAGCCAGGGCTACATAGTGAAACCCTCCCTGTGTCAAAAAAGACAAACAAAAAACAAAAACAGAAGACAAAAACAGTTTCAATGAGGATGATGAGCTGGCTCCTGTATCTGAGAAGTCTAGAGGAATGGTGTGGCTCTAGGTCTGGCATGATCAAGGCTCGGGTGTCACTCAAGCTGTTCCTCTGGTGGTTTGCCTCCCTAAGTAAGTTTTGTTTCCAGGGAGACCTTCCTCCAGTGCATCTGCCAGGTTTTACATGTCCTCCTAAGTTCAAGGCCAAAGAGCTTCGACCCCCACACTTTGGAGATTTGGTCTCACTGTGAAATACACTTTGCCTTCCTCCTGCCTTTGCCTCGGGTGGTGTGCTCCACTGCACCCAGCCGGGCCTCTTGTTGATAAGCTCTGATTGAGTCTGACTGTCATTCTTCAATCACATGATCCAATTTCAGTGTCAGGGACTTGATTTTCTGACTCTCCAGGCATGAATCAGATATGCTTCCTCTTACTTAGAAAGGAGGTGGGAGAACAGGGGAACTATCCTGGTCTTTGAGGTTGAAAGTATTCCCCAAAACAGTATGGGGTCATGCTGGATAGCCCTCATCCAGGAAGCACATAGAGAAGGATGTTTGGGGGTTAGCAGGTAAACTGCCTAAGGCCAGCCTCTCCACAGCTCTACTGAAGCTGACCTCTTTGTCTCATAACTGTAGGATCCAGGACGCTGTACCAGTGTCCAGGTATGTATCTGGTACCTGTGAGGTGGCCATAAAGTTAGCAATGACATTGAACATTTGTTCAGAATTTGCTTTTCTGGGCATGAGCTGTCTCACTGCCCTTACATTTATTTTTGTTTTTCAAAATTTATTTTGTTTTTTTGAAACAGAATCTCACCCTGTAACCCTGGCTGGCCTAGAGTTTACTATGTAGATCAGGCTGGCCTTGAACTCAAAACAATCTGCCTGCCTCTGCTTCCTGAGTGTTGGGATTAAACATATGTGCCTTAATGCCCAGGCCTTTATTTTGATTTTTAGTTATTTGTCTGTGTGTGTTTGTGTGTAGGTTTGTGCACATGAGTACAGTACCTTCAGAGGTCAGAAGAGGGCATTAGATCCTCTGGAGCTGGAATTGCATGGGGTTGTGAGTTGCCCAGTGTGAGTGCTGGGAACTGAGCCTTGGTCTTCTGCAAGAGCAGCAAGTGCTCTTAACTGCTGAGCCAACTCTCCAGTCCCCCTTTCATGTTTAGAGTGACTGAAATGTCCACACCTAATCTTACTAAGGGAACCAAACAGACGCTGTGCAGGAGACTACTGAATAGTTTCAGTTGTCAACTTGACACTCCTGGGTAGAGGGAACCTAAAGTGAGGAATTTACTTCATTGCATTGTCCTGTGGCCATGTCTGTGGTACATTTTGATTGTTGAGTAATGTGGGACGGCTCAGCCCACTGTGGGTGATGCCATCCCTGGGCAGGTGGCCCTGAGTTGAATAAGAAAGCAGACTGAGCACAGGCCAGCAGAGCAAGCCAGAAAGTAGCTTTCCTCCGTGGTCTGTGTGTGCTTCAGTTCCTGCCCTGGCTTCCTTCAGCATTGAACTGTGGCTGGGGAGATGTGAGATAAAACAAACCCTTTCCTCTGCAAGTTGGTTAAGATGAAGTTTTTAATCACAGCAATAGGTAAATAGGACAGAGACTGACTTCATCAGAGGCCTTATTATTTTTTGTGTCCAGCCTAGCCTTGAACACATCATCTTGCCTCAGTCTCCTGTGTTACAGGCCTGTATCACTTCGCCTGGCACTCACTAGAGCTTTGTAGTGACTCTGAAAGTCTTAACAAGTCACCTCGTGCCCTGGGTTCTGGGCCAAGCTGGTGTGATAGCTGTCT
The DNA here is from genome assembly GCA_035773235.1 of Eospalax fontanierii. Classification (NCBI taxonomy): domain Eukaryota; kingdom Metazoa; phylum Chordata; class Mammalia; order Rodentia; family Spalacidae; genus Eospalax; species Eospalax fontanierii. Next base: position 20,387,176 of record CM069554.1, on the reverse strand, counting down.
TGGCTAAGTGAATGAGGTGCTGCTGAGTCGCAAGAGCTGGTTGTAAGCTGTTCAGGGCGAGGGACTTGCTTGCTAATAGACAAGACCAGAAGGCTTGCTTGTCTGACTTGTATGAACCCCTGAATTTCGGCAACTAAATAAACAAAAAGCTTGCTAACTTGACCAGATTTTAGGGCTGGGTGTAGCTTAATGGTAGAGTACTTGCCTGGTATGGGCAAAGGCCCTGGGTTCAATCCCAAGCAACACACAAACACAGACGATAAGACCAGGGAGGAGAAATCTGTGGTGGATTCTCCCCCAGCACCCAGTAGGGGCCCCTGGATGGCTCAGCCCCTGGTGATGTCAGGGGGTTCTTTCTGGTGATCTTGCCCAAATTTACCTCTCTGGGAACTTTCCAAGCAGCTGGGTGGGTGTTTTCTGTCAACTCCAGTGGAACCCCGCATTCCTATCTGTCAGTAAGAAGTAATGTAGTTTTGAGTCCAGTAACTCACTCTTTTAATCCCCTGAATTCCTTCATCTTATCTAGAAACTGGACCCTAAACCTCGGGTTGCTTAGGGTGTAGTGATTCCTGGAATTGGGTATGATATAGGACCTGGAAAAAGTTTTTATCCAGGAGCTGGAGTGGCTGCTTATCTGAGCTGTGAGAATGTACATAAAGGACTTAGTTGTTAAAGCTGCTTTGTAAAATTCAAACAGCATTGAGGAGCCATAGCATTCTCAGGCAAAGTCGAACCAGCCCTTCCTGCATAGTAATAATTTTCAGAAGTAGAAAAGAAAATGAATTCTTTCAGCCCTCTACTATTAAATCAACTTAACTATAAAAACATTTTTATAATATCTGGGGGAGAAAAATAAGATGTCCTACAAACCCCCTCCTCCCCGCAATGATCTTATGTAGCCTAGGCTGGCCTTGAAATTCTGATCATCCTGCCTCTACCTCCAGAGTGCTGGGATCACAGGTGTGCACACTCAGGGCTTCCTGTATGTGAGGAAAGCATTCTACAGACTGAGCTATAGCCCTGCCCCCTTTCTTTTTAGAAGAAAGTGAATTCAGGTACCTGTAAAGGCCAAAGGTGTGGGATCCTGGAGCAGTACTTATAGGCAATTGTAAGCTACCTAATGTAGCTGCTAGGAACTGAACTCCAGTCTTCTTCCAAAGTAATATATACTCTTAACTGCGAAACCATCTCTCCAGCACACCCCCCCCCTTTTCTTTTCTTTTGGTGGTGGGGTCTCCCTGTGTAACCTAGGCTGGCCTCAAGCTGTAGGCTGGCCTTAACCACAGTCTTTATACCTCAATCTCTAGTAAGTGCTGGGAACCGTTTCCTGGTTTCGAGTTTAAATCAGGAGTTAGTGGTTCAAATTATAAGATGCTCACTTTAAGATCCATTCCAACTCAGATTGGGAATATCCATGCAATTTGAGTTTAGTGGAAAAGTATCTTTATAAGAAAGAAAACTAGGCAGGGTGGGAGGGTGGAGGTTGGATGTTAGAAGGATGATTGACGGTCACCTCCTGGAAAGAGAAAGAGAAACATAGAAGGCCACTGGTTTTGGGTTCCTGAGGTTGGGGTCCAGGCCATGGGTGTGACTGTCAAGGAGAGGGAGAGGAGGAGGAAGAGGAGGTTGTTAGGTGTTAGGTTGCTGTGATGGCAGAGAAACAGCTGTAGAAAAAAGGCAGCCTCATTTGGGAATACTGCCTACCAGGACACTCCCAGGGAGTAGCCTCAGTAGACAGGTCCAACACATAGCTCACCAAGGAATTTGGTCCTTACTCAGATCCTACCTATCTGGGGTTGGGAGAGCACTATTTGGTTTAAATGAAAGTTCTTTATTGATCTTAGGTTTTATAGAGGAAACACCGTGTCCTAGTTTGCTTTCTATTGCTGTGATAAACTGTGTGACCAAAACCAACTTGAGGAGGAGAGGCTTTTCAGCTCCCAGTCCAGTCTTTATCAGAAGTCAGAGCAGGAGCTCAGGCAGGAACCCGGTGGCAGGAACAAGCGCAGGGCATGGAGGAACACTGTGTATTGGCTTGCTTCTCTGGCTGTGACCAGCCTGCTTTCTTATACAACCCAGGACCACCTGCCCAGGGCTAGCACCACCCCCAGTGGTCTCAGTCCTCCCAAATCACAAAAACATGCTGCATTGATATACTCATGCCAATCCAATAAAAGTAATTCCCCAGCTGAGGTTCCTTCTTCCCAGGAATGGCAAGTTGACAATTAAAGCTATCTAGCACAATTGACCCCTTGTCAATTTGACACACAAACACATCACTATTTAACATAACCTTTCTATTATCCCCAAGATCTCATGTTAATATTACTATCACAATATAAAACAGTAAAACTTTAAAAGTCCCAGTCTTTAAAATTTTAAAAACACTTTAAAAGTTCAAAGTCTCTTTAAAGGGTTTCTTAACTGTAAACTCTTGTAAAATCGAATACAAGTTACATATGGTCTTATTTAAAGAGGGAAGAACTGGGCACTCTTAAGTAAAACCAAAGTCTAGCAGTATAGCTCAGCTCAGTGTTGGGTATCAGTTCGGTGTTGAACATCATGATCTTCTGGGCTCTAAAGGGCTTGGATACACTGTAATCCAAAAACCATGGAAGGGGGTGTGATATAGTTTGGTGGTAGAACAGTTGTCTAGTAAGGCCCTGGGTTCAGTTGCCAGGACTGAAGAAAGAAAGAGAGGGAGAAAGAAATAGAGGAGGGACAGACCCAGGAAAATCACTTCAGAAAATACAAGCAGATAATTTACTGAAAAAGAAATCTGCTGAGTGTGGTGGTGCATGCCTTTAATCTCAGCACTCTGGAGGCAGAGGCAAGTGGATCTCTGTGAGATGGAGGCCAGCCTGGTCTACAAATCAAGTTCCAGGCCAGCTGGAGCTGCAGGGAAACCCTGCCTCAAAAGGAAGGACCAAAAATCAAACAAAAAAACCCCTCAGTGATCAATAGTTTATATTAAAAAGTTGTTTACCTTCACCAATAGTAAGACATGAGTCATGGAAGAATGAGTTTTTTTTAATTTTTAAAATTTATTTTATGTGTATGAGTGTTCTGCCTGCATGCATGTACGTGCACCCATGAGTGCAGTGCCCACGGAGGCCAAAAGAGCGTGTCAGATCCCCTGGAATCAATGAACTGGAGTCACAGGCAGTTGTGAGACATCATATGGGTGCTAGGAACCAAACTTGAATCTCTGCAAGAGTACTCCTGTCAGAGCTCTTAATTAATGCCTGAGTCATCTTTGGAGCCCATGAGTATCTATTTTTGCAAAGATGAAAACTGTTACTTTTATGACAGGTGAGATGGCTCAGAAGGTAAAGGGCACTTGCTACCCAATCTGATGATGTGAGTTCAATTCTCATGTGGTAGAAAAAGAGAATGACTCCTTTAAGTTCTTTGACCTTCATACATGCGTGAGCCACATGTGCATGCTCCCCCCAATAATAATAATATAATAATCAATGAGCAGCTAGGTGTGATGACATATACCTGAAATGCCAATACTAAGGAAGCTGAGGCAGAATGATTGCTGTAAATTGGAAGCTGGTCTGAGCTACATAGGGAGATCCTGTCTAAAACAAACATTTAAAAAAAACCTTTTGAACTCAGCAAATAAGATAGCCTCATTTTAAAATGGTCAAAGGTTCAAAATCAGTAATTCTCCAGATAAGATCTACAAATGGCTACAAGCCCATGAAAAGATTTTTTCTGGACCAGATTCCACATCCAAGGACCAACCAAAGAGGTGACGGCAAGAGAAAAGTTTTTTTTTTTTTTTTTTTCTAAAGAAAGGGCTTCCCAGAAGCCACAGGTGGGCTGGAACTCATTATGTGGAACACTCTGGCCTCAAACCCATAGATGCACCTGCCTCTTCCCCTGGAGTGCTGAGGTTACAGGTGTGTACCACCATATCAGGCAGAGGAGAGAATTCTTAGTAAGGGTCTAAGGGTTCTAACATAGCCTCTGCAATGACCAGAGGGATTTTTAAAAGTTAATTTATTTTTTATTTTATGTGTATGAGTGTTCTACATGCATGTGTATAAGTGCACCAGTTTCGTGCAGTGCAGTGGCCGCGGAAGCCAGAAGAGGATGTTTGGATCCTCTGTAACTGGAGCTATAGATGGTTGTAAGCCACCATGTAGGTGCTGGGAATCGAACCTGTGTCTTCTACAGGGGCAGCCAGCGCTCTTAACTGCTGAGCCGTCTCTCCAGCCCCCAGAGTGATTTCTGTTTTAGAGAGTGGGTAGGTAGTGCTGAGATGGGACCTAAGGGCTTGCAGAAGCTAGACTCTGTCACTGAGTCACATCCCTAACCCAAGTCAATGAAAAAGTGTTGAATCATGATGAGACATCACACACATTAGTGTGGCTATAATAAAAAAGGTAGATCTGGGGATATATCTCAGCTATGGAGAACTTGCCTAAATCTACAGGTGAGGGGCTGGGGGTGTGGCTCAGTGGTAGAGAACTTGCCTAGAATCCCCCAGTGAGTTGGGAGTGTTATTTAGCAGTTGCTAATGTGGATGTAAAATAGTCCAATAATGTTAAAAAAAAAAATCTGATAGTTTCTCAAATGATTAAATGTAGAATTCTCCATATGACTAATAGATATATAGCCCACTATCTCCAAGAAAAACAAGGCTATGCATTCATATAAAATCTTGTATGAGGGACTGAAGAGATGGCTCAGTGGTTAAGAGCACTGGCTGCTCTTGCAGAGGACCCAGATTCCCAGCACCCACATGGCGGCTAACAGCCACCTGTAAACTCAGTTCCAGGGAAATCCAATGCTCTCTTCTTAGTCTCCAGGCATTGTACAACACAGGTGCTCTTCCACACATGAAGGCAGTACACTCATACACACACAAAAAATCAATAAAATATTTTTTAAAATCTTGTATAAAATTTGGGAATTCAGATTTTTAGTTGGTCTTACCACCCTTTGAATCCTTTCCCTACCCCCCAAAAAAACTATATGAACTTCCTCCGCCTCCTAAGCCCCACCCATAGCCTGGATGCCAGGGAGAGAGCCGTGGATTATTTGCAGCCCAACCTATTCAGGACCCTAGATCTAGTGACCTTTGGACTAGAGAGGGTTAGAAATATGTTATGCTTCCATCAAGGCTTTTCCTGTGTAGCTGAGACTGGGCTTGAATTCCTGATCTTCCTGCCTCCATGTAGCCTTGGGCCATCATGTCAGGCATCCAGCCTCATTTATAATGGCAAAAATGAAATCACCTCAAATGTCCAGCAACTGGTGAATAGACAAACACATGTCATATATTTAAGAAAATATTCTTCAGAGATGAAGAAGAAATCAGTGGTATGTGCTATGATATGGATGAGCCTTGGAAATAATATGCCAGCCTTGTCTGTTATCCCAGAATTTAGGATGCTGAAGCGGGCGGACTGTAAGCTAAAGGCTAGTCTGAATTACATGATTAGACCCTTTCAAAGAAACAAAAGTAATAACAACAAAAGTAAGGATAAAGGGGTTGGAGAGATAACTCAGTGGGTAAAATGCTTGCTTTAGAGGACCTGAGTTTGATCCCCAGAATACACATAAATATTTTTAAAAAGGCCAGGCATGGTGGTGTACACTCGCAATCCCTGGGAACTAGAGACAGGTGAATTCCTGGGGATCTCTAGTCAGCCAGTATAGCTTACCTGGCCAGTGAAAAACCCAATCTCAGAAGAAAAGTGGAAAGATAGCACCTGAGGATGTCCTCTGTTGTCCACATATACGAGTGTGTGCAGGGGCACGTGCGTGCACACACAACACACACAACCTGCACATACACAAAGAGGAAAACTGTGGTGTCCTTCTGTTTATATGAAATGTCCTAAATGAGCAAGTCTCTCCAGACCTAAGGCTGAGCTGGGGAAGGGGAAGGAACAGGGATTGGAGGGTTCCTAGTGGATGTTCTGTTGTCCTCTGAGATGCTGAAAATGCTCTGAATCAGAAAGAAGTGATGCCCTGCGTCGCTGTGACTATGCTGAGCACCACTCAGCTGTGTACTCTGACTGCTTTATTCATGTTGGGAGATTCAGTCCAGGCCTGGGAGAACCCACACGTGCACTTCATCCTGGACTCCAAGCTTTGTTCCCAGGCCCTGAGTGCTTTAAGTGGGTGGGTGGTTTTTTTTTTTGTTTGTTTGAATTTTATATATCTGAGTGTTTGCCTGCTTGTACGGATGTAAGTGCACCATGTGTGTGCAATCCTCTTGGAGGCCAGTAGGGAGTGTTACAGATGATTGTTAGCCACTGTATGGGTGCTTGGAACTGAACCCAGGTCCTCTGCAAGAGCAGCCAGTGCTCTTAACCACTAAGCCATCTCTCCAGCCCCCAGCCCTTTTTTTCTGGGAAACAAGGGTTCACTGTAGAGCCCAGATCCTGGAATTAATGACCCTCCTATCTCAGCCTTGTAGTGCTGAGATTACAGATACATACTTCCACAACTGGTCAATTGGGTCAACTTGTAGAAAGAAATCACACTGTGTGCGTTTAAGCTCAGAAACTTGATGCTATCAGATGCATCAGATAGTAAAATGTTACTGTGAGGAAAATGAATGTAGCTGTGATTGTACAGTTACTATTTGTGGTAAGAGCAACTAAAGATTCATTTCTCAGGCATCTCAGATACAGTATAATCTTATCTGTAGCCATCATGTCACACCCGAGCATTCTAGACTTTTCCATTCTACACATTGGCAATTTTCTGTTCTCCACCCTGCCTCTCTCTGTTTCCTCTTCCTCCACAACCAGCCATTCTTTATTCCCGTATCTGTATATGCAGCTTTATGTGTGTGTGTCGGTTGGAGGGAGGTGTGCCTTCTACGTCCATGAGATCATACAGTGTTTTTTCATTCTATGTTTGGCTTATTTCACTGAGCATGTCCTCTGTTATCTAAGTTGTGGCAAATGGCAGGATTTACTTTGTTATGACTGAATAGTATTCCATTCCAATATTCCATCAGTTTCTTTATCCTAAAAGGGTAAATTTTATGGTATGTAAATTGTTTCTCCATGAAACTGTTACTAAAAAGAAAAGGGAGATTTGGCCCAGTTAACAGTGAGCAGGGAAGGACATAGGATAAGTTGGTGTGCTTTTCTTTCCTGGGGGATAATCGGCTAGTTGATAGATATCTTTAAAGAGGTTCTAAACTATAACTCTGCCCTAGAAATGTATCTTAAAGAAACAAATTCAAGATTTATAAAAATACATGTCATATGTGCACACCAAATGAAAATATAGACTTGGGCTGGGCAAGTGGTAGAACACTTGCCTAGCATGTACCAGGCTACAGGGAGGCCCTGTCTCAAAAAAAAAGACCAAAAAGAGAGGCTTAAATAATCTAATGGTCCAACTCTTAAGTGAATTACAAATCTTTTGTTTAAAAAGATAGTATTCTGCAGTCTTTTAGTTGTTTTAATTTTAGATTTTGTATTCTATTTTGTGTGTGTGCGCATGCGTGCACGTACACATGCAGGTCAGAGGATCCTCATCCCCCCTCACCCCCCCTCCCAGCCAGGGACTAGTTTTCTTCTTCTATGACATGGGTCCCAGGGATGAAACTTAAGTTGTCAGATTAGGCAGCAGGTACCTTTACCCATTGAGCCATTTTATCTTCCTTGTTTGTTTTTTATTTTTATTTTTGAGACAGGGTCTTGCTCTGTAGCCCAGGAATGGCCTGGACCTTGTAGCTGTCCTCCTGCCTGAGCCTCCTGGGATGATAGGTGTGCATCACAGCACCTCACTCCTTACTTTGAGGAGCACTGTGCACCAAAGGGAGATTTCTTGATTGCATATCGAAGGCACAGCAAGCTTCAAGTATGGCTGTATGGAAAGCGTTCACATACCAGGGCCCAGGCTGCTCTTAGCAAGGGCTGCTGGCAAGGTTAGCCCTGGCTATTGTCTGGGATCCTGGCTCTTGGAGTCTTTCCATCATCTCCTGACTGATAAGGTTTGCACACTGTGCCTAGACGAAGGGTGCGGACAGTGATTTCTCATGACCGCCTGCTTTTCTCTTGAATTCTGGAGATTTGGCCTGTGCTTGGCAGAGGGTGTCTTTGTGATGAGCTCCCAGAAAAATTTTGGGTGTTGCTTTTCCAATCGGCTGACTTGGGCAGAGAGTTTTTAATGCTGGAGGAAGAGTGCTCTGTGTGATCATCATGGTGGAGGAGGACATAGAGGAGCATTAATTGTGACTCATCTGAATTCTTCCCCTTGGGCTTCCAAGGTGCATTCTTACTAAGCCACTTTGATAAATCTTAATCATAAATAAAGCTATGTACTGAGTCCTGTCATCTCTTCTAGCAAATTTCCCAACATGGACTGGGCATCTCCCAACATAGCCATGGATGTGTATAGTAACAAGATGTGTGTAGAAAACAAGAATGGAACAAAAGAGACCGCTCACAGTGTCTGTTGGGGGCTGTGTTCCTGTGACTTTCATGGTCTTTATACTTTTTTACACTTTATGCATTCTCTACATTTTTTTTTTAATTTTGAGAAAAGGTTATCTTTTTAAGATTTACAAAACACCTGCGTGTATGATGATTTGCCTGTAACTCCCTGGAACTGGAGTTGTAGATGGTTGTTAGCTGTCATGTGGGTGCTGGGAACTGAACTTGGGTCGTATGCTCTTAACCACTGGACCTTCTCTTCAGCTTCCCAAAAGCTTATTTTTTTGCTAAGTATTTTCAGTTCTAGTAAACATCATCTTTTAAAGAAGATTTATTGTTATTCGTGTGTGTGTGTGTGTGTGTGTGTGTGTGTGTGTGTGTGTATGCTGCTTGTGTACATGTGCCCTTGGAGGCCAGAAGATCCCCTGGAGCTAGAGTCGAAGGCAGTTGTGAGCCACCTGATATGGATGCTGGGATCTGAACTCGTGTCCTCTTAAAGAACAAGAAGTACTCTTAACTGCTAAGCCATCTATCTAGCTACAGACGTCATCATTTTCAATGTAGCTGATCTCGAAGGCTTTCTCTGGTTTTTTCCTCAGGGTTGTAATCCCCTTGCACAAACCGGCCGCAGCAAACTGCAGAACCAGAGGGCAGCTTTGAACCAGCAGATCCTGAAGGCCGTGAGGATGCGGACAGGAGCCGAGAACCTTCTGAAGTAGGTACCTCTGGCTGTGCTGCCTCAGCCAGGAGCACCAGCTCTTGGCCTGCTTATCTGATCGTCAGACCAACCCTACGCTCTAGCCGGGCTCTTGCTTCTCAGCTTTGAGATATTTCCTTTCTGGCCCCTGGAGCAGGCCTTTTGCTTGCTTAGAGGTTGAGTATGTTAAAGACAGAGACTTAAATTTTTTTTTTTTTAATTTTGTATTTATTTCTATTTTATGTGTATGAGTATATTGCCTGCATGTATATAAGTGTACCTGTGTCATGTGATGCCCACAGAGGCGAGAAGAGAGTTGTCGGATCCCTTGGAACTGGAGTTATGGACAGTTGTTAGCTGCCATGTTTCTGTAGCCGCAGCTGGCATGAACTCACTGTGTAGACTAGGCTGGCCTTGAACTCACAGAGATCTGCCTCCTGAGTGCTGGGGCTAAAGGTGTGCACCACCAGTTGTAGCCAGTGTTCTTAACCACTGAGCCATCCCTCCAGCCACCTTTTTATTGAGGGGCACTGCAAGCTGGACGGAGTAGCAGAAACATGTGGTTTTGCTACGTGAGAGCACTGCGATGACAGACTTCCATACCTGTACTGAGAGCTGTTAACCTCCACTTGCTACCATTGTTTGAAACAGATTCTCATTCTGTAGCCCAGGCAGGCCTAAAATTCACTAGGTAGCCCAGGCTGCCTCAGCCTCCCAAGACCTGGGATTATGGGTGAAGCCGCTTCTGGCTTCCTTGTGACCTTTTACAGTGTATCGTCATGGTGGGTGCCGCAGCTGCTGCCCAGGTAGGTGAGAGGTGCTTCTTGGAGCCTCAGGAGATATGGCATGCTTACAGGTACTTGGAGCCTCAAGGCCTGCCTGGGAAGGAGTTTAGTCTGCCTGCCTAAAGCTGGAATCCCCCAGCACTTCTACTCCAGGCTTTCAGGGCTTTGATGGGTGGGGATGAGGGTGCCAATATGTCTGCAAAATTATGGAGGTGTCAACTTCACTGTTGGAGGTCATGGAGAACCTAGAGGCTTTGGGGATAGTTGTTGGGGAAAACAAATATACTGTTAGTAAAAGAGCCCCAAGGTTCTGGGGCGTCCAGCCTCTGGTGGTGAAGACTTCTGGGATTGGTATGATCTGCAACTCCAAACTCACTGCTTGCCTGGGACTCAGCAACACAGGATGAGAGTCTTGTCTTCATGCGTTTCTCTTCTTTTCTTTTACTTATTATTTTTATTGTATGTTTATGAGTGTCTTACTTGCATGTATGTGTAAGTGCACCCATGTCCTACAATGCCTGAAGAGGTCAGAGGAGGGCATCAGATTTCCTGGAGCTGGACTTAAGGCTGGGTGTTAGCTGCCATGTGGTTGCTGGGAATAGAACCTGGGTCCTCTGCAGGAGCAGCCGGTGCTCTTAACTGCTAAGTCATCCTTCCAGCCCACTTCTTTTCCTTAAGTTTCTTTTAAGTTGTGTGTGTGAGTGTGTGGGCTCCTGTGCCACGGCAGGTCCCATGTGGAGGACAGAGGGCAACTTTGTGGAGTCGGTTCTCTCCTTAGACCTTTATGTATGTTCCAAGGACTCGGCTCAGGTCTCCAGGCTTGTACTGTAAGCTCATTACCTGCTGAGCCATCTTGCTGGCCTCTTCTCTTTCTCTTTCTTTTTGTGCTGCCGGGGATGGCCATGTCTCCAGCCCTAGGAGGAGTGGTTCTCACCAAAGGAAAGTATGAGACAGCATGCCCTACGTGTGGACATGCAGATGTGAGCTTTCATATGTGAACAGAACTGTTGGAACACTGGCAGTATGAGAACACCCCTCCCTCCAGCCTTTTTGTGGTTCTGGGTGCCCCAGGAAGCACCTCTCATTTTCCTGGACAGCGACTATGGTGTCCACCTTGACTATACACTGTTAAAAGTGTTGAGGAGGCTGGGGGTGGTGGTGGCCCTTACCTGTGATCATAGCCTTTAGGAAGCTGAGGCCAGCCTAGGCTACAGAGTGAGTTCTAGGCCAGCAAGAATCTCTCTCTCATGCTAGGCAAGGCAAGTGCTGTGAACCACACTTGCAGCCTACAAGAGACTTCCATACACAAAGAAATCAGATCGTGTCAGGAAGTGACGTTCTGAGACTGGAGAAATGGTTCAGTGGCTCAAAGCCCTGACTGCTCTTGCAGAGGACCTGGATTTGGCTCCAGGTACCCACGTGATGGGGTAGTAACTATAATTCCAGTTCCATGCATGGCTCCGAGGACATTGCATGCACAGGTGTACTTATGTAAATGAGGCAAAACACTAATACACATAAAATACAAATAAATTAATTTTTAAAAATTTATAAAAAAAGAAAGTGATGTTTTCTGGGAAGTGGACATGTGGAGGGGCTGACCTGGGTGGCACACCTCAAGCACACGGGTTGGTTGAGAAGGCCTCTTTGACCAGCGGCCTTAGTGGGGTTTTAGTTTTTGTTTTCATGTGCGTTAGCGTGTGTCATGTCACATGTGTGGAGGTCATAGGACAACTTAACAGGACTAGGGTGTCTTCTTCCACTGTTTGGGTACTGGGGATTGAGCTCAGGTGGTCAGGATTGGTGGTAAGTACCTTCACTTGCTGAGCCATCTTGGCGGCCTGACTTGGAGTTTCTGTGAGCAGGAACTAGTCAGCACAATTCTGTCTGCCCTGTTCTGTTAGCAGCTCCAGCACATGGCCTTTCCAGCCTGGGCCTGGCTCCATCAAGCTGATTGTTGTCCTTTTGGTGGGCTAGGGGTGTGGCAGGCTTATAAATAATTCTAGTGATCCATAAGTTCAAAGTACCACCCTCTGGAGAATGTTGTCAGAAGAGTCCTTGAAGTTCTTCATCAGACTTAACCGATACCACGGCTTCCTGAAATCTAAGAGGGCGTTGGGCCAACCTTCACTCTGGCCCCACAGTTCTCTTGGCTGCTGCTGCTGGCCTAGGTAATTACTTTGGGCATGGCGATCTGTCTTCAGATTGCCAGGTGTCCCACTGCAGTGCCCAGATGAAGGTACAACGGTTTTAATGAGGGCAAGAGGGCATTTGGGAAAATGTCCCCAGAAATACAGAAGGACAGGCTCAGAAATGAGTGTCCCAACATTTAATTCCAGAGGTAAGGGGCCGCCATGGCTACACAGACCCCGTGAACAGGCAGATCCTTGAAGGTCCTTTCCTCCGCTAATCCCTATCAGCCAAGAGTCCCTGAGCTTCCTTGAGCTTGATGAAAGACAGCCTGTGTTTTATTTTTGTCTTTTTGAGATAGGGTCTCTCTGCAGCTCCAGCTGGCCTGGAACGCACTGTGTAAACCAGGCAGGCCTCTCTCACGGAGATCTACCTGCCTCTGCCTCCCGAGTGCTGGGATTAAAGGCATGCACCACCATACCTGGTCAACAGACCATGTTTTAAAGCTCCTTTTCAGGCTAGGCACTTACAATCCCAGTTGTTCTCCCACTTCCTTCCCCTTCCTCAAAAACGGTGAGGTAGAAACTGGATGGTGTTTCTGTGAGACTTAAAGCAAGCTACTAGTTAATTCAGTTTTAACTAATCAATTTTTTGGTCAAGAGCAGACTGTTAACCCTTCTGGCTCCAGGTGGCTCTGTTATACTGGAAGCTGGACGAGATCACTCAGGCTTCCAGGAGTCAGTGCGCCTGCCAGCAAGTATATGGGCACCAGTGGGGTGGCGGAGGCATGCCCACTGGAGGGAACAACTGTGGAACAGATCTGGGGATCCGGCACCTCTTCTTTTTCCTTTACGGAGAAGCTGGTGATATCCCCCTCCCCAGCTGTTTTCTTTTTGAGATAAGGTATCTGTATAAAACCCAGGCTAGCCTGGAACTGAAGAGATCTTCCAGTCTCAGCCTCCCTAGTGCTAGTTAGGATTCTAGGTGTGCACCGCCATACCCAGTTATGTGGTGCTGGAGATCAAACCCAAGGTTTCCTGCATGCTAAGACAAGCCATCTACCAAAAGACCTACATTCCTAGCCTTGGTTTTTGCTCTTTTGAGAAAGCGTTTCACTGTGTAGCCCAAGCTGGCCTGAAACTCATGGTCCTCCTGCCTCTACCTCCAGGGTGCTCCGATTATAGGCCTATGCCACCATGCTAGGCTTTGGCTTTTTAAATCTTCTGATTGTTGAACTTTTAAATATTGACAACATGCTGTCAGCCAACTGAACAGGTCACACAGGCCTCTAGTTCATTTTGTGATCTCTTGGCCTGAGGGTCAAGCTCTTAGGAGTCACCTGGAGTGGCCTTGGCTGCAATCTGTGTGATGTGAAGTTAATGACTGCTCCTGTGGTCAGTTCCAAGGGGCTTGAGCGTGGCTGTGTAGTGGGATGCCTGGGTCCTCCTCAAGCATGGCTGTGTAGTGGGATGCCTGGGTCCCCCTTGGCCTTTGGAATAGATCCCTGCTCCTATCCCTGCCTTCCTACACTGAGTGATGGGCTGAGAACAGACCTATTGCCTTGGCCACATGTCCATTCATGGCACAGGATGGTGCTCACACCACTCTACTGACTCCCTGGCAGAGCAGGGTATAGACAGTTCCTGGCAGAAAAAACAGCAGAGTGAAGCCGCCTCCCCAGAGTCGGTTAAGTGGCTCCAATATGGCTTCCAAAGCAGGCACAAGATGCCGGTTCAGTGTGTAGGGATGATTTTATTATTAGTTGGGAGGAAAAAATAATTACAGTGAAGCAAATAGGAAGAGCTGGCAATGTGGTGCAATGGTAGAGAACTTGCCTAGCTTGCCCAGGGCCCTGGGTACTACCCCCAGCACTGCCAAGAAAACCCCCCAGCAACAAAGAAGAAGGCACATGTGAGTCAGAATGCAAAATTCACAGTATTTTTTGTGTTATTCTTTTATTATTCTGACACAGATACCCGAGAAGACTGACTTAAGGGAGGATGAATTTATTTAGTTCGTAGTTTCAAGGTTTCAGTCAGTGGTCAACTGGCTGCATTGTTTCTAGGCCCAAGGAGAGGCAGAATATCCCATGTCAGGAGGATGTGCTTCGAGGCTGAGAGGCAGAGAGAGTGAGGGACTGAGAAGAAAGAGAAAAGGACAAAACACATCTTCCAAAGGCATGCATCTAACGACTGACTTTCTCTAGCCAGGCCACATCGCCCCATTCCTGCCCCATAATGCCCTCAAATTATAAATCCATCAGTGGAAATCTGCTGATGAACTCAGCCGTTATGATTCAGTCACTTCCGGAGGCCCCATCTCTGAACACTTCTTGCACTGGGAACCAAGCTCTTCAGTATCTCAACCTTGGGGAATTCAAGGGACATTTTCTATCCGAAGCATGATGATTGTTCTAGTTAGCTCCGGCTGTCAACTTGACACAGCCCAGAGTCATCTGAAGGAGTGTCAGTTGGGGGATTTCCCGGATCGGATTGGCCTGTGGCCTCACATATTTCTGAGGAGTTACCTTGATTGTTGATTGACGTGGGAGGACCCAGCCCACAGTGGGCAGTGCCATCCCGGGTTAAGTGGTCAGAGTGTTTTATCACAGCAACAGAAAAGTGACTAATGTGGCAATATATAAGAAAAAGCACAACTTTTACAATTAATTTTGTACTTTCTTGTTTGTTTGTTTTGTTTTTGGTCTTTTTGAGACAGCGTCTCCCTATAACCCAGCTTGCCTGGAACTTACTATGTAGATTAAATCAGAGCTCATATCCTCCAACTTCAGTTTTCATTTTCAAAGTTATTTTGGCTAGTCTAGGTTCTTTGCACATTCATAGAATTTTCGGATTGACTTCTCAAAAAAAATTTTTTTATCATGGTGGTGGTGCGAGATATTGAGCCCAGTGCCTTATGCATGCTGGGCAAACACTATTCTGGGCTTGCTAGTTAAGCTGGGCTTGGTGGGTCCATTTTTGTCATCTAGCACTTGAAAGTCTGAAAAAATGTAGTAAAGGCATGAGTTCAGGGTGTAGTGTAATGGTAGCGAGCTTGCCTAGCAAGGGCAAGACCCTGAGTGCTCATCCCCAACACTGTGAGAAGGAGGAAAGACATCAGAAAAAACAAGAGTAGCCGTCTTTGCTTTGTTCAGAAGAGAAGCACCCAGCCTTTCACCATTAAATATGATGGTAGCTGTCAGCTTGTGTAGATGGCCTTTGTTGGGCTTTGTAATTCTCTTACTTATAGTTTGTTTTGTTGTGGTTTGTCTTTTGGTGAGACAGTCCCATCCAGTAGCCCAGGCAGGCCTGGAATGCTCATCCTCTTGTATGTTTTCACTAGTGGTATGTGCCACCATGCACAGCTCAGAGAAATAATTTATGGCTTTTTTAGTGGATGATGGGAAGTAGATTCCTATTCTGTTTGGGTTTTGGTCTTTAGTCTTAAAGCTGATTCCTTTCAAGGATCTGTCAGGGCTCATGTCTGGGAGCTTACAGTGTTGCTGGCCACTATGGACAGGAGGGTGCAAGTCCCCTGGATGTCTGAGATGGCTTATGTGATGGCATCTAACAGCCCTCTCCTGAGCTCCCTGCAGGGGTTAGGGTTGTATCTGCTCATCTGGCAACTCACCTGGGATGCTTGACTGAGATCCCTTCTCTCTCTCTCTCTGAACAGAGTAGCCACGAACCAGAAGGTGCGAGAGCAGGTTCGCCTGGAGCTGAGCTTCGTCAACTCAGACCTGCAGATGCTGAAGGAAGAGCTGGAGGGACTCAACATCTCCGTGGGAGTGTACCAGGCTGCAGAGTGAGTAGGCCTTAACTTTCATATGCTCTCTGAGCCTGAGAGTGTACCTGATAAGGATGCTACACTGAGAGGCTGGAACAGGGCTGTGGCCTGGGCAGCTTGACTGGGGAAGGAGAATGTTTGGGTTGGGATTGACCCAGCCACTGAGGTTAAAGGAATGAACCTATGGGGTTTGTAGGTAAAGAATTAGACTGTTAGACAAAATAGCCACCTGCCCGGAACCTCTTGGGGCTTGATTTTATGGGAGCATCGTGAGTCTGGGTCCAAGCAGATTGATAGCATCTCTCACATGGGCAAGGGTATGGCTCTGTTAGAAAGAGGTTCTCAAAGTACTGTGGGTGCTTGTGAAAGCCAGAGTTCTACATGGGGCCAAGTTGTCCTTGTTAACTTCTTACCCAGTGCAGGGCCTGGTCTGGGTTTTCTCTTGATAGACTATCAAAAAATATAAACCGCCTTGTTGAAGATCTTTTATGTTGAAAATTAAGGGATGCAAGTGTTTATAAAAAAAAAATAACTGTAGTAATACTGTAGCTCAGAACTAAGATTCTGGTGACTTGTGAGACTGAGGCAGAAGAATCATGTGTTTGAAACCAGGTCAGTCTGCATAGCAAGATCCTGTGTCCTGGACAGAAGATACACAGCTTAGTAGCAGAGGTAGAATCTACCAGTGAGAGGCTGGGGTGTGGCTCAGTGGTAGAACACATGCCTACAATCCACCAATGAAGGGCTGGGAATATGGGTCAGAGGTACAGCCCTTGTCTAGAACCCACCAGTGAGAGGCTGGGGTGTGGCTCAGTGGTAGAGCACTTGCCTAGAATCCAACAGTGAGAGGCTGAGGGCAAGGATCAATAGCACAAGGCCCTGGGTTCATTCCTGAGTATCACAAAACAACCCAGATAAATGAGATGTGCCAAGGAAGTTTTCGGTGTTTTTTGTGTGAGGAAGTGAGACCTTGCAAAAAGTTGGGGAGCCCCAGGGGAAACAGAAAATAGTTTCCTGGATCACCAGTAGGAAGATACTAGGAAACTTTGAGTCATCTTGGAATGTGCATTTCCTAACCCTAATCCTCTGCATTTTTCAAAGCTGGGGACAACCATTCAAGCCTGGAGCCCTGCTGGCTGCTTGGCCTTTGACACCTGTGCTTGTCTGGCTTAGGCTTCTAGTGCTGTGTCAAAAAACCTAATGAGAACAACAAAAATTGCAAGATTCTCACAGCCTGTGCTTCTGTGTTAAATTCCAGTGTTCTGTCCAAAAAGTTCAGATTGCGCCAGCAGGTTAGACAGGGTTGAGCTTTGATAGTACAAGTAGGCTGTGAAGCTAGACTCGCATTTGCTGCCTTAAAGAGCAGCGATGTTCTTTTTACAAAGAATTGCACTTTCAGCCTCCTGTGATCACTGTGTAGACCTGGGGTGGCCTCAGTTGGTCCTCTCTGTCACTGGGAAGTGGGGACAGGTTCCAGTTGACACCTTGCACGCACACCCTGTTCCAATTCTTTTCAAAGTGAATTGTTTATTTCTTGGTACCTTAGATTTTCCAACAGTTCTATAAGGTGGGCTGGGAAGAAAGGGTCAAATTCCAGGGGAGGGGAGCTGGTGTGCGAGTCTCAGCATAGCTGGGCAGCCATGGGAAGAGCCGACCTGGCCTGCTGCCCTGCTGAGGTGAGCACAGAACTCTGGGGCCAGAGGAGTGAGGCCTACCTAGCCTGCTCAGCTTCCAGCAGGGGCCAGGCTTCTGGGCAGGCTTTGGGCGGCCACCTACCTGCGCTGGTCTTCGCAGCTTTTAGCAGTACCATGCCAGAGTGGCAGTTTCAGTTTACAGCCATTGTCCACTTCACCCTGCCCAGCATTCCTGGCCTTCTCTCTGGGCTGGGCTCAGCAGCCCATGGAGGTCTCCTGTTACAGGTCAAAGAGCTAAATCCCTATTTGCAAAACACAGACTGCACTTCCTGCTGGCCCTGCCCTTAGGAATGCAGATCCTAGAGCACTCCCAGGTTGATCTGTGTGGGGGTGACCCAATGGCCTTTGGGGGTATGTGCTCCTAAAAGAAGAGGACCAGATTTCTAGTGTGGGAGGTGTTGGGGGCCCCTGTGGTGAGGCGTGAAGGAGGGGAGTGGTAGTGGTCTTGGACTAGAGGGAAGTCCAAGGGAGCTCCTGAAGTACCCAGACGTGGTCATGGTACATTTGCCAACTGTCACCTAACAGATGCTGAAAAGAGGCTAAGACTGAGTTGGACTGATACAGTAAGGTCTGGTGTGTTAGGCTGGCATCTGAGAGAGCCATGAGCCATTTTCAAGCTCATAGTTGTAGAAGGAACCTGCCAGCCATTTGTGTGCTAGACTGGCCTGGAGGACAGGGTAGGGACCTGAGCTGGGTTGCTGGGGGAGCAGGGTCATCGCGTGCAAGGGGTTGGGTTGGGGGTGTTCATGTACCCTTTTATGTTTTTTGTAGAGAGGCGTTTACAATCCCCCTGATTCCTCTTGGCCTGAAGGAAACCAAGGAAGTTGACTTTTCAGTTGCCCTCAAGGTAAATGTCAAAGTAGTGGGCTCTGGGCTTGGGGTTAAAATGAAATTGCTTCTTATTTATAGTGGTTCAGGTATCAAATGGACATCTGCAGAGTGACCGAGACCTCATTCCAGCAGCTGCAGAGAGAATGTGTACATTCCTTCCTCCAAAACTCTTGTTCTCATCTTTAGTGGTTTCTAACCTCACCCCTAGTCCCCTTCTTGCTGGGAATGGGACACAGGACTACACTACTGACTGAACTGTGCTCTTAGCCCATCTTTGACTTTGTGGGCCTTTTGGGTACCTATCAGAAGGCAGGTTATACCATATTTTAGTATATTTATTCTCTAAATTTTTATTTATTTATTTATTTTTGAGACAGAGTCTCACTTTGCAGCCCTGGCTGGCCTTGAACTCACAGAGATCCATCTGCCTCTGCAGCCAGAATGCTAGGCTTAAAGACGTGTGCCATCACACCTGGTTTATTTGTGTCTGTGTGTTCACACTTATGTGTATGGGCCTGAGTGTGTGGAAGTCGGAGGACAACTTGTGGGAGCTAGTTCTTTCCTTCTACCATGTGGGTACTGGGCACAGAACTCAGGTTTGTCAAGCTTGGCTGGAAACGCCGTTGGCCACTGAGCCATCTTGCTGCCCTGCTCCTTGCCTCTCCTTCCTTTTTTCCCAAACAGTCTCACTGTGAAACCCAGGCTGGCCTGAAACCCACAGTCTTCTACCTCATCCTCTGGAGCTGAGATTACAAGTATTACATACCATTTCCAGTGCAAATTTATCTTCTAAGAACAACTGGTTAATAGTTTGAAAACATCTCTAATTGAACTCTGTTCTCAAACAGAGACTGTGACTCTTGATAGATGTAAGCCTTTCCCTGGGCCCTGTTCAAATCTAGGCCTCTGCCCTGTGAGCAGGAGGTTTACTGAAGTTGGAAAAAGGCAGGTGGTAGCATTTTAGGATCCAGGTTACCAGAAAGTTGGTTTTCTGGTAAGATCTATAACCTTCTGCCATCCTTTCACGGGTACAAGAACTGTGGATGTGACCTGCTGTCCCTCTGTGCAACTCTAGATGTGTTTGAAGGAATATCTTTAGTTGGATTTGTAGCTTCATATCTTTTCTTTTTTTTTTGACCTTTTTGAGTCAGGGTCTCCCTGTATCATCAGCTGGCCTGGAACTCGCTGTATAGAACATGCTGGTCTCGAACTCACAAGAGATCCACCTGACTCTCTGCCTCCCAGGTGCTGGAATTATAGCTTTGTATCTTTAAGATTTAGCTTTGTGCCAGAGCTAGAAGAATGCCAGCATTTAAAGGAGACTCTGTTAGAGAAACCTCAGAATTTTATGGCATCTGTACAGATTCAAATAGGTCATGTGCCAAATTCCACATTAAAGCAAGTGAAAAAAACAAAATAAAACAGAAAACTCAAGTTGTGGGCATGGCCAACCACTGCTCAGCTGAGGTTTCCAACCATGCCATTTTAGCCTAAAAGGGACTCTACAAATGTCAGCCATGCAGAAATGAGAATGTTTGGGAACTTTTTATTTTCTCCCCTCCCGCATTTGTGCTTTAGAGAGACAGAGGCACCACAGAAGTGGTTCCGTGGACTTGATCAGGGCAGTTCCAGTTGCCATCTGAGCTGCCTGTCCATGGAATGTTAAGACCAGGAAAGTTTCATGGTGTGATTCTTGTCCTATTGTAAAGGAATAAGCTTTATTCACAAGCAACATCAGGGCTGAGGGTGTAGCTCAGTGGAAGAGTGCTTGCCTAGCATGTACAAAACTCCTAGAATATATCCTCAGCTCTGGGGAACTGGGGTTGGAGACGCACTATTAAAATTAATTCCTTTTATAATTCAAGGAATTTTTGGGTTGTTTTTGGATTTGGTTTTGGTTTTGTTTGGGGACAAATCTTACTGTGTAGCTCTTGGTGGTCTGGAACTCGCTATGTAGACCAGGCTGGCCTCAAACATCTGCCTGTCTCTGTCTCCCAAGTGCTAGGATTAAAGGCGTCTACCATCATGCCTGGCTGGTTTTTTTGTTTTTTTTTTTAAGGCAGAGTCTCACATGGCCCAGACTGATCTTGAACTTGCTTTTTAGCCCAGGATAGTCTTGAACTGTTGATCCTCCTGCCCCTGCCTCCTAAGTGCTAGGATTGCGAGTGTGTGCCATCACATCCAAGTTGGTTGCTTCTACGTAAAAACAAACAAACAAACAAACTTGTATTTTGGTAGTACTGTGGTGACTGACTCTATCATCATCATCATCTCCCACCGCCATTCTTCCTCCTCCTCCTCCTCTTCCTCCTCCCCCTCCTATCCCTCCTCCTCCCTCTCCCCCTGCACCCGTCAAGTCCTCTTTGTACTGCCCGTATACTCATAGGTATAGTTCCATCCTCTGGAGCATAGTCAACCTTCCAGGGCCACACCCTTAAAGAAAACTGACTCCTTTTCCCCAACATCAGCTATCTGTAGTCTCTCAGGAGTGGAGGGTTCTGAGCCCCTGTCCCTTCTCTGCTCCGTTCTTGACTTGACTTGGTCTTGTGCAGATCTTTTGCAGGCAACCCCTGCTGCAGTGAGCTCATGAGCGCAGTGGACCTGCCATGTCCGGAAGACGCTTGTTTTGCTCCAGTCTTCCCGAAACCATCTTTCTTTTTTGAAACAGGATCTCTCCTTGAACCTGGAGCTCACCCAGTCTTTCATCTAGATTAGATGACCGGTGAGCCCATAGTGTCTGTCTGCTTCTTCGCACTCAGCGCAGGGGTCATAGGCACGCACCACTGATTTGACTTTTATGTGGATGCTGAGATCCAAACTCAGGTCCTCATGCTTGTGCGGTAAGCACTTTACCCGCTGAGCCTTCTCCCTAGTCCCTTGACTTTTCTATGTTAACTCTTGGCTACTTTATTAAATTCTTACTAATTTACTCATTTTCTAGCTGATGCTCTTGGATTTTGTAAATAGTTACCTTTTCCAAATAATATTGAATACTGATATTTAATATTTACCTTACTTTCCTTAATTTGTTGGCTGGAGAACGCTCAGATTATACAGGTAGTGGCAGCAGGACAGGAATCCTTGCTTTGCCTGTAATCCTAGTGCTGGGTAGGCGGGTGCGGAGTGATGGGCCTGGTAGCCCAGCCAGTCTTGCCAAACCAGTGAGCTCCAGATGCAGTGAAAGACTGTCTCAAAAAAGAAAAAGCTGGCCAGTTCGTTGTGGTGGTTCATACTTCCGCTCCTAGCACTTGAGAAGCAGGCAGTTCTCTGATTTTGAGGCTAGCCTGGTCTATATAGCAAGTTCTAGGCTAGCCAGGACTACAAGAAAGACACATGGGGCTGGAGAGATGGCTTAGTAGTTAAGAGCACTGACTTCACTTGCAGAGGACCCGGGTTGGTTCCCAGCATCCACATAGAGGCTAACAACTGTCCCCTAACCTCAGCTCCAGGGATCACTCTCCTCTTCTGGTCACCATGGGCATTGAATGCATGTGATGCACTTATATATATGTATGCAAAACACTCATACACATTAAAAATAAATAAATAAAGCCAGGCATGGTGGCACATGACTTTAATCCTATTGCTCAAGATGCAGAGGCAGGCAGATCTCTGTGAGATGGAGGTCAGCCTGGTCTAGTCACAGGTGAGCTTCAGCTACAGGAAGAACCTGTTTCAAAAAGACCTAAAATAAAATAAACAGAAATTTAAAAAGGAAGACACTTGACGTTGACCTCTGACCTCCACATGCATGTGTACACATGGAAGGACATGTATACATACATACCCCACACAAACACAAAGCCAAGCATGGTGGTGCACACCTGTAATTCCAGCGCCTGGGAGATGAAGGAGGATTAGGAGTTAAGAGTTACGGTCTGTGAGACTGTCTCCAAGAAGAGAAAAAGAGTGAAATAGTTGTGTAAAAATG
Source organism: Eospalax fontanierii (assembly GCA_035773235.1). Taxonomy (NCBI): domain Eukaryota; kingdom Metazoa; phylum Chordata; class Mammalia; order Rodentia; family Spalacidae; genus Eospalax; species Eospalax fontanierii. The sequence continues at coordinate 20,364,902 of CM069554.1, read as the reverse complement.
ACCAAATTCTAAACATTTAATTTTTTTAAGGTTTTTTTTTTGTGATTTTCATACAACATAGTTTTATGGTATTTAGATCCCTTCTCCATACCTCTTCCCACGGCCCCACACCCAATTTAACGTACTCTCTTTAATATATATATATATATTAACATACATGTGTATAAAATGTGGCCTGTAGAGTCTGATCTGTGTCACCAGTATGAGTCCATCCGTTGGGCCTACTAAGAGTCCCATCCCGTAAAGCACTGTCTTTCCCGCTCCCAGCAGTTATCAGTTGCCAAAAATCGCTTCATTTAGATTGGGATTTCTTGCTTCCCTTCCCCATGTCTATGCTGGGATTTTTTTCTGATTTGAGCTTACATAGGACTTGTGCATGCTGTCACCATTGCTGTGAGTAAACATTACTTTTTAAAATTAAAAGTGCAAGAAACTTCACCATTTGCTTGGCCTCAGCAAGATATCTTTTAGGGATTTATTCTAATCAGAAGTTCTCACAGGATGAACTTAGAAGCTGCTTCAGTATGTTAATAATCAGGAATTAAGGGAGGGAGAGATGTTTGTTTGTTTTGAGGCAAGGTCTCATAACCATAGCCCAGGCTGGCTTTGAACTTGCCAGTTCTCCTGCCTGAGCCTCCAAGTGCTGAGATTCCAGGCAAGAGCCGCCCCACAGAGCTAGACTTGTGGTTTTGAGTCACTGTGTTTTTCTGATGTGGGGATAGAACTCAGGGCCTTGTGTGGGGTGAGCACATGCTCTTCCGCTACATTGTTCCCCGGCTATTGCCTCAACACCTTTTCTCATTTTTATCTCATTTTTCTTTCAGGATTTTATCTTGGAACATTACAGTGAAGATAGCTATTTGTATGAGGATGAAATCGCAGATCTTATGGATCTTCGGCAGGTAAGTCCAGTGGTCGAGCGGAATCAGCTGTGCTTATTGAGGCTTCAGAGCATACCATGAGTGATGCTTGTAGCTTAGAGATCCCAGGATGCCAGGGATGGAGAGGGATTGCTCTAAGAGACAGCCATAATACCGGAGAGTAATGTGTTAGCCCTGGGGCTGGATCCCACGATTCCTGATTCTGTCCCTCTGTCATCCCTCCTAGAGTTTATGATACATGAAGTAGCTCCCACACACCATAGAAACAGCATGAGGCACCTCATCAATTTATATCTCTGTCCTTGTCTTCCTCTCAGGCCTGTCGGACGCCCAGCCGGGATGAGGCTGGGGTTGAATTGCTCATGACCTACTTCATCCAGCTGGGCTTCGTGGAAAGCAGGTTCTTCTCGCCCACCCGCCACATGGGGCTCTTGTTTACCTGGTAGGTTCTTTCCCTGGTCCCTTCTGCTATGCAGCCTCTCTTTCTGACAGCAGTATTTGTCCCACAAGCTCCAGGGCCTGGGGGGCAGGGGGCAGGGAATGGGGAGGGCTGTCCATAAATTGGTGTTTGTTTATGTAAAGACCCAGGCAGAGAAGGCTCCAATAGATTGTGGCTTCTTGCATCTCAGAACAAATGAGCCAAAGAAAAGAGGCTTTGTGTGTGTGTGTGTGTGTGTGTGTTCATCTGTGTGTATGTTTTTGTGTGTCTAGGGCCTTCGGGTGGAACTAATTGGAAACAAAGTCCTTTTTACGACAGTGTCTTACTACATAGCCTGGGCTAGCCTGGAACTGCTGGCAATCCTCCTATCTCTGCACTGCGAGTGCTGTGTTATAGGTGTATTCCTCCAGAAAGGAACTTTAAAACTTGAATCAGAATGTTTGGACTCTTCCAGAGTTGTTATTTTAAAGATTGCTATGATTTCTTGAGACAGGTTCTTTTTTTGTGACCCAGACTGGCCTCAAACTCAATCCTGCCTCAGTCTGTGATGAAAGGCATGTGCGCTCATATAATTAGGCCCGCTTGGAAATGAAAGCCTCGTTGCCTGTGCATCTGTGAATTTCTTGTGAGAAATGAGTTTTGTTCCTGTTGTGTCCATTAAGGCATTAGTTAACCAAGTAATCTTTATTATGCTCAGAACATACTGGTTTTCAATAGGTATGATTCCCTCACTGGGGTTCCAGTCAGCCAACAGAACTTGCTGTTGGAGAAGGCCAGCATTCTCTTCAATATCGGGGCGCTGTACACCCAGATTGGAACCCGGTGTAACCGGCAGACACAGGCTGGGTTGGAGAGCGCCATGGATGCCTTCCAGAGAGCTGCAGGTATGTACAGGGCTTTCACTGTACAGTGGCACCTGGGCCCCAGCTGAAGACAGTTTTGCTTGAATTCTCTGTACACCCAAAAGCCAAGGCCTCACAAGTCTGAAAGGGCCAGGGTAGGGTCTAGGGACATGGTTCAGCAAGCCAGCACTGGTCTAAAATATCCCAGTGAGGGGCTGGGGGTGTGGCTCAGTGGTCCTAGGTTTGGCTAGCATAGGAATGCCCTTGGGTCATTCTCTAGTATCACATACATAAAAGACATTTGGGGGTGGGGATGACTATGTAACTTCCTGGTCAGGAGTCTTACTTAGTGGTTGACATCATGTCATCTCAGTCCAGTCTGGCTCATGTGAGGCTTGTGGTTAATGATTAATCTTTTCCAGAGGAGTGGCCCCCAGTGGTAGCGATGAATATTTCTGAATAGTGAGAACACAGTAACTTGAGCCAACTAGTGAAAATGTAGCCTTTTAAATTTTCTGTTGGTCGTGTCTGTAACGATCCACGTCTCTGCTTATACACAGGACATATGTTCTAAGAAACCGCAGATCTGAAACCTACGTGTGTTGTTTCCCCTCTATGAAGACAGAGGATATATAGCTCAGTGGTAGAGTGCTTGCTTAGTCTGTGTAAGGCCTTGGGTTTGACCCCCAGTAGGGCAATAAATAAATAAATAAGGAAATGAGGAAGAAAATAGGGAGAAAAGAAACAAAGAATTCCTGTATATATCTATCTTTGATAGCCTGGCACAGTAAAAGGTTAACAAACAGCAACTAACAATAAAACATAGCAATGATAATAGAATACTGTCATAAATGTTATAAATGGCTTATTTCTGGAATTTTCCATGTAATATATTAAAGTTTGCTGAAGGTAACTGAACCGAAAGGAAGCTCAGCCCCAGATAAAAGGTAATTACTGTCATCACCATCTGCACCTTTATAGTTGCGTGATCCGCCAGCCTGAGGTGCTGTTTCCAGCCCTCTCAAGTGATATGTACAAAGGACACCTGGAGTTCTGTCACCTTCAGGGATTTCCCAGATACCCCCAGCTCTTTCTTTATGCAGTGCTGGGGCTGGATCTTTTGCATGTTAGGTGAGAACTCCGCTAGGCTGTATGTGTAGCCCTTGGTTGTTTTAGACAAGGTGTCCCTATGTATCCCAGGTTAGCTTTGAGCTTGCTATTTGACCCAGGTTGGCCTTGAACTCAAGATCCTCCTGTCTTATTATTGGTGCTGAGATTATAAGTGTGTCCCATCAGAGGCAGCTTGTTTTTCCCATTTTAAAATTTTGTTACCCCTACAACTTATCTCTTATGAACTAGATACTGGGTCAAAGAGAAAACCAGTTTACCACCAGCCTACAAGGGACTAGGTTGTCAGAGCTGGTACAGTGGGCCAGTCTGGGGCAGATTAAGGTGTCCTAGGGGTATGTCTGTATCGCTCCCTATTGCAAGGCCCATGTCTGGGCAATACTCAGCATGGGATTTGTCAGTAATAACAGGCAGCTCAGTGCAGACCACAGTGTGACTCTTCAAGCCTCCAGCTTTATAGCCTTTTTTTTTTTCTCCTCCCTTGAGACAGGGTCTTACTATGTAGCCCAGGTTGGCCTTGAACACACCATATAGCCTAGGCTGAATTTTGAACTTGAGTCTATCCTCTGGTCCTCAGTCTCCTAAGAACTAGGTTTATGGGTATGTGCTACCAATCCTAGCTCTAGCTTAACGTCTTCTTCCCCCTCTATGTGATCATCTCCTCTCCCTTCATAAACCTGTGTGGAAACACTGCCCTGCAAACCTAGATGTATCACACAGCTTTGCCCTTTTGACCCATGTAGAATATCTTATGTTAAAATGCTTGGTTCCTTTGGGATGAAATGCTGAAATGGTATGCTGATTCTTTTTGTAGATGCCTCTTTTTCTCCTGAGGAATTTATTTATTTATTGGATACAATATTCTTCCTAATATTTAGCCCAGGCTGGCCTTGAGTCCTGTCTCCCCAGTGCTAGGTACAGGTTTGTGCCACTGTGTCTGGCTTGTGAGGAGTCTTAGGGCAGGCACACTTTGTGACCTGCCACCAAGGCTTCTGAGATACACACAGAGAAGCTTGGGAACAGGGGACCCTGGAAGGGAGGAGAAGGGGAGCACACAGCCTCGGGCAGATGCCATCCCTCTCTGGGCAGCAAAACCAGAGGAACCAGTTGGATGGGATGCATGTGGTAGAGTCCACTTCACCTCAGGTTGACTGTCAGTCAGTGCTCCTGACAGTTAACTTTTGAAAGTGTCAGAAAGTCAATTGAGGGCGGCAGCACGGCACATCCATTGCAGGAGTCTGCGTAATTCCTTCCCAAGCACCCCAGGCAAAGCCCTGCACTTCCGAATGACCCAGTCCTCCTGGGTGAGCGCGGTCCTCTGGTGCCCTTTGCCTGCTTTCTGCTTTCTTCTCTGTCACATGCCCAGTCTTGGATGGAATTTCTGCCCGGGGGGAGGGGGAGTTAGAAACAGAGAAGCTGACTTCCTTGCTCCACACACCTGTAAATGTCTTAGAAGACTTTTTTTTAAAATTGTGGTAAGGTATACAGGCCGTGAAATGCCCTGTTTTAACCACTTCTTATTATGGTAAATATGCATGAGGTAAAATTAGCGTGTTAACTGTTTTTAAGCACGTACTCAGTGGCACTGTCACTACCATCCGGCTCCAGAAGGTGTTTGTCATCCGTACTGGAACCGGGCCTATTTATTATATTGAGCCTGTGCAGCCCCAGCTGGCGTCAAATCACCTCCTCCTCCCGAGTGCTGATGTTACAGGCGTATGCCACCACGTCTGGCACCTCTGTACCTATTAAACAATGACTGCCTTTCCTCCTTCCTGCAGCTCCTACTGACCTCTATCCTTTGTGTTTCTAAGTTGGCCTATTCCGGGAACCGCCCTAAGTGGAACCCTGTGATATTTATCATTGTACGGCTGGCTTATTGAGATCAGGATAATGTGTCCATTCACGTTAGGGAGCCTCATCAGTTTCATTCCATTTTTTTGCTTGTGGTCTTGGGGACCGATCTCGGGGCCTTGTGCAGGCTAAGCATATATTCTTACCACTGAGCTATATGTACCTCCAGCTCCTTGTTCCGTTTTAATATTCGTCCTGTATTTATAGGAGTGGGATTGGCTGCATAATGTGGGAATTGAGAGTCAGTTTTTTTTTTATTTGTTTAAGATAGTCTTACTATATAGCTCAGGGTGACTTTGAACTTTCCACACTCCTGCCCTAGCCTCCCTGGTGCTGGAATTACTTGGTGTGTACCACTGTGCCAGACAAAATGTATGTATGTATTTGTAGATATATTATGTAAATATGTGTCTATAACACAGATTAGATAGGTAAATACATACATACATGTATGCATAGATAGATTAATTGAGAGTTATTTATTTATTTATTCATTTGTTTATATTGGTATATTTAGGGGCTCATATAAGAGCCTTGTGTGCGCTGTGCAAGCATTCTACCGCTGAGCTGTACCCAAGCCCTGGTTTTATTTTCTTGTTCTATCCTTTCTATAACAATGTGATTACAAAAACATTATCTTCCACTAATAAACAACAACAACAATGATTTTAGGGGTTTTAAACTACCTGAAAGAGACATTCACTCACACCCCAAGTTATGATATGAGCCCCGCCATGCTCAGCGTGCTGGTCAAAATGATGCTCGCCCAAGCCCAAGAAAGCGTGTTTGAGAAAATCTGTCTTCCTGGGATCCGGAACGAGTTCTTCATGCTGGTGAAGGTGGCTCAGGAGGCTGCCAAGGTAACGTTTCCGTGTTCCTGTGAGTCCCTGGGGTTCAGGTGCCTAGGAGCAACAGGGGGTTCCCATGGCAGCAGCTTTACCCGGCAACCTGGGCGCCGTGCCTGCCCCAGCAGAGACTGCTGGCATGTGTTTGCTTGGCAAGTACCAGTGTTTCAGAGACGGATCATTGATTCCATCTGCAGCTTAGCCTAAAAAGCAGCGTAATGACAGTTGCCTGATCCCTCTGTTAACTCTGATGCTGACAACACAAGGAATCGCTTGGCCATGAGCCCACATTCTGGAGCAACCTTTAGCGGGGACTCCGGCGTAGAAGAAAGAACTCTTTCTGCAGCCAGGCTGGGGAGGGCCCCTGTGCCGAGTCCTTTTTGCCCATGCCCTTTCTGTTTCAGGTGGCAGAAGCCTACCGGCAGCTGCATGCAGCCATGAGCCAGGCGCCAGTGAAAGAGAACATTCCCTACTCGTGGGCCAGTGTGGCCTGCGTCAAGACCCACCACTATGGGGCTCTGGCCCACTACTTCACTGCCATCCTCCTCATTGACCACGAGTGTAAGGCTTGGGCTCAGAACTGTTGGCCTGCTACCTAGGGGAAGAGCGCGGGGTGGATTCCGAGCTGAGGAGGAACCTAGACTCTAAGGGGTGCCCCAAACTTGGTAGTATGACAAGGAACATTTTAAGGTAGGATTTTGCTGAGTGGAAGGAGGAGTCTTATCTTAAGCTGGGATAGATATGGACGCCCCCAGGACATATGCAGATGTGGCAGCCACAGGGTCAGAGCTATGCTAGAAGATTCCCTGCTGTGGTCATCTTGTAGGTGGTTGTCAGGAAGGGACAACTTAAGGCCAAATCCTAGGGCTTGATGCTGACACAGTTCAAACAGGACTGTCTGTGTGGTCTGGAACACCGTCTCCAGAGTGCGAGAATTTAACCTGCAGTTGTTCTTGCAGTAAAGCCGGGTACAGATGTGGACCACCAGGAGAAGTGCCTGTCGGAGCTCTATGACCACATGCCGGAGGGGATGACGCCCCTGGCCACGCTGAAGAACGTTGAGCAGCGAGGGCAGCTGGGTATGTGCTCGTCTCCTGGGACTGGGCCCTGCTTGCTCCCTCCCCGGCTACTCTTGCTCACAAACAGCCCCAAGATGGGCTTCTTAGGGAGGACGTGGAAGAACAGGCCACCAGAGTCAAGAATACTCTGTGTGAAGAAATCACACGGCACCACCTTAGCCTCAGGGCTTCTGGAGCTGTGTTCTCAGGGCTCTGTCTGTGCCCAGGCTGCCCACCAGAGCTCCAGGTTCTTGACCACCTCCCAGCACTGTAGCTGACCCACTGCAGCTGTCTGTGATGGTCCTGTACCACACTACTGTTGGAGGTTTTCTTTTAATTTATCCATTCATTTTTGATACGTAGCACAGGCTGACCTCAGACTTGCGGTGATCACGATCACTTAATTCAGACTCCTGAGTGTTCTCTTCTCTCTCTTCTTTCTTGATTTCATGGCATTGGGAACTGAACCCACGGCCTTATGTGAGCTGATCCAGTGCTGTACCCCTGAGCCACATCTCCAGCCTTTTATATAATTTTCATTGAGACAGGTTCTCAGTAGGCTACCCAGCCTCTGCATGTAGCCCAGGCAGACTTTGAAACTTGCCATCCTCCTGCCTCAGCCTCCCAAGTGATGGGATGCACCACCATGCCAGACTCCCATTACTGATTTTCATATGCTTCACCAAGGGCTGGAAATGGGGTATTTTGGTTCAGCCTCCGCCGTGTCTCAGCCTGACCATCTTTTTCCAGTAGCTGCCTCGTCTTGGTGATGGCAGCTCTGCCTTCTGGGTGCTTTGTCTAAAGCCCTGGGCCTCACTTTGCACTCTTGTCTGCCTTTCTGATTTCACGTTTGTTCGGTAAATCCCATGGGCTCTACCTAGGAAACGTGGCTCAAATCTGACCGCTTCTCATCCTACCACCTTGGCTGAAGCCACACATCAACAGGGCTTACCTAGCGAACACTGACCGGGTTAAATACCACACAGCCCCATGGAGAGGTCTGATGGGTCCCCAGGGGTCTGTTTCCTTCTGTTCCTGCAGAGCCTTGTCAGTGGAATCCTTTGTACCTACCCTGCTAGGTTCCCATCCTACCTTCCAGATCACTTTGCTTCCTGTGTTCAGATGGGAACTGGCCTTTACTCTTCTCTGACCTCATTCTCTACCCTTCTCTCTTACTCTCCCTCCATTTTTAATCCCGGCCCCACTGTCCTTGAAGACCTGAGTTGGCTCCTGCCTCAGGGCCTTTGTACTGTTCCTTCTTTCAGGAACATTCTTATATCTTCATGCCTCCTACTTTACATCCTTCAGAGCTCTGCTCAGTAGTTACCTTACCGGAGACTAGAAATGTAGTTTAGTTGGTAGAGCACTTGCCTAGCATGCTTGAAGCCTTGGTTGGCTCCCCAGTACCAGCATAGACCTGTAATCCACGTACTAAGGAAGATCAAGGCATAGGGATCAAAAGTTCAGTCATCCTTAGCTATAAAGCAGACTTGAGGCCAGCCTGGGCTACATGAGATCTTGTCTCCAAAATAAACAAACAAACAAGTAAATTAAAAGCTACTTCATCAAACACACACGAAAAACACAGAAAAAGAATTTCTCTTTTGGGGTCTGGAGAGATGGTCATTGGTTAAGCCCACTGGCTTGATTTTGCAGAAGACCCAGGTTCAAATCCCAGCACCCACATGGCAGCTAATAACCATCTGTAATTCCAGTTCCAGAGGATCTGACTCCCTCTTCTGTCCTCTATGGGCATTGCATAACCCAGGTGCACTTCCATACATGCAGGCAATACACTCATACACATAAAATAAAAATAAATTAATTAAAAAGAATTTCATTTTTTAAAGTTAATAAGGTCTGGGGAGATGGCTCAGTGGATAAAAGCACGTGCTATACAACCATGAGGACTAGAGTTCAGATCCCCAGCACTCTTGTCGGTATCAGGTGGGCATGGCAGTCTGCCTGTTATCTCAGCACACAGCAGATCCTCAAAGTAGATTAGCTAACTAGACTAACTGAGCTCTGGGTTCAAGTGAGAGACCCTGCCTCAGTGTAGGAAGGTGGAGAGGACCAAGGAAACACCCAGCGTCAGCTTCTGGCTTCCTCTCCCATGTGCATCCGTACTCACATGCACACACGCGTTCCCACACATGCACACCACACACAAATACACATGAAAAAAAAAGCCTTCCTAACTGGCTATGGTTGTGGGCAAGCATGTAACCCTCAACACTCAGGAGGCCAAGGCAGGAGGCTCATGAGTTCAAGGTTATCCTGGGCTACATAGCAAGAACTTGTCTCAAAACTGGGTTTCTTGAGTCCCTCTTTGTAGAAAATCAGCTCCCATCTCTAGCTGCCATGAATGCCTCTTTCCTTTTCTTCACCCATAACCTTACTGCCCATGATCTAGTCTGTATTTTCTTGCTTGCTGGCTACTGTTTTCAGCCTGTGCATATAACTCCAGGGAGACAGGACAGCGTTTTTCCCATTGCTTTATCTGTAGCACCGAGACTATTCAGTGAATGTTGTGTTTATTTAATAGACACAGGTGAGCGTCTCAGAGGGCCCTCTGCCTCCAGGTGCTTCCTTTAGAAAGTCCACACTCTGGGGCTAACCCTGGAATCCTCTGGTGCTCCAGTGTATTCATGTGCCACATGAATGGCGGATTTTACCTGCAGGTAAAAGCCACCTGCACCGAGCCATTGGCCACCATGAGGAGTCGCTAAGGGAGGCCAACCTGTGCAAGAAGCTGCGTGATATTCAAGTGCTCCGGGAGGTGCTGTCCGCTGCGCACCAGCGCACTCAGCTCAAGTACGCCCAGCACCGAGCGGATGATGATCTTCTGAACTTGATTGATGCTCCAGATGTTCTTCGTGAGTGGTGGGGGACTGTGGGCTGGCTACGTGGCACCTGCGCAGTGTGTGTGTATGTGTGTGTGATGCCACAGCTAGAAAAGCCTGTGTTTATTTGGTTATTGGGTAGGGGTCATACAAGATCCAGCCGCCAGGTGTCTGGCCTTAGTAGGACTGTATCTGGATGTGACTGGTACTACTATTGGGTATGGTAGTCCATATGTCTAATTCAGCACTGAGGAGGCTGAGGCAGGAGGATTGGCACAAGTTTGAGGCCAGCCTCAGCTAGAGAACGAGTTCAAAGCTATCCTGGGTTGCATAGGAAAACCTTGTTCCAACCAAGGGGGAAATGCTGCTCTCGCCCTGGCCTTTCCATCTCCTCCCATCCAGCTCGGAGCCCCTCAGCCTGAGCGGCCGCACAGTCAGTCTCTGCTTCCTCTCCTGCCCCTTCCTATTGGAGCACCTGCTGACTGGTCTTGATTCTACTGAGCCTGCATCTCCGTGCCTTCTGCTGACTCTGCCTGCCTAACTCTCCTTCCTGGCCCTTTCTCAGGGTCCTTTCTCTCTGTTTTGGCTTGTGTAAACCCTTTTGCATGGGGTCTCAGACCTGCTCTGCAGCTTCAACCCTCTCTCTAGCTGGAGACCCCTAGAGCTTTACCTCTTGCTCTGAGCCCCCGCAGCCTCCTCTGCCGACCGCACTGACTGTGACTTCTGGTCCCTGGCTAGAAAGCCGGTGTGCGCCCGTTTCTTCTCCTGGACTTGCTCTTTCCCCTTTGCTCCATCTTTGTGACTCCCTACTTTTCTAAGCATCTCCCAGTTGTTCCCCGCTGCTGTGTTTAGGATATTCAGGTGCCTGGACAGCTGTTGCTGCACTGGGAGGACGGTGGTCATGGTTCTTGGAAGGGCCTCCCTGGAGAGGTAGCTTTAGAGTGAAGAACAGCTAGGATTTTTCTAGAAATTAGCGGTGGGAGATGGGAGGGTGGTGCAGTTGAGTCTGTACCCTCCTGAGGAGGCAGAGGAAAAACCAACCCAGCTGGATTTGGTGGAACCTCTGCACTGGTCCTCCCTCCAGGGTATGGGGCAGGATGGAGAGGGTCTTAGGACCTACTATCAGACAAGGTTAGGTCAGAGAATTTCTTTGTGGCCAGATCCTAAACAGAAAGATTAGAGCTTTTATGATTGCTTCTGAGAATGAAAGTTTTATTCTCCCTAGCCTGCCTTGGGTGTGGAGCCTTGAGGCAGAAACTCTAGATGAAAGAAAAAAGAATGTATATCCTGGGTTGGGAGGAGGCCTGGAGAGATGGCTCAGTGGTTAAGATTATATACTGCTTTTTAAAAAAATGTTTTATTTATTTACTTCTATTTTATGTGTATGAGTGGTAGTTTTTTCCTCTACATGTATATAAACTGCATACCATGTGTGTGCAATGCCCGTGGAGGCCACAAGACTACATAAGCTCCCCATAAACTGGAGTTACAGATGACTGTTGGCCACCATGTGGGTGCTAGGCACCGAATTGGGTCCTCTGCAAAAGTAGCCAGTGCTCTTAACCACTGAGACCTCTCTCCAGCCCCTTGAATGCATACTGTTTTTGCAGAGGACCTGAGTTGGATTCCCTGCACCCATGTTGGACTGCTCACAACTGCCTATAACACTCATCCCAGGAGGATCCTGTGCCTCTGGTCCCGTCCCTGAGGGCACCTGCACCCACATGCATAGACACATGCACGAATACATAACTAAAAATTAAAATGAATGAAAAATATGTGTCATAGTCTCTTAACCCTTCCGCCCTCCACCATCATGTCTCTGACCTTCATCCTCTCCTAATTTTCAGAGACCAGCTGCTTAGAGATAGGAGACAGAACCTGTTCAAGGTAGAATTCTGGGCTCTTCTGTATCTGTGTTAGTGTCTGAGGTCTGTCCAAATGTACTCTCCAACACTGCATGTAGTGCTAATACCTGTGTTAAAGGTGAAGAAGTAGCTGAGAGTGCTCAGTGGCTTTAGAATATGTCAGTGAGGGGCTGGAGGTGTGGCTCAGTGGTAGAGTCCCTGCCTAGAATCCCCCAGTGAGGGGCTGGGGACATGGCTTAGTGGTAGAGCCCCTGCCTAGAATCCCCCAGTGAGGGGCTGGGAATGAGGCTCAGTGGTAGAGCACCTGCCTAGAATCCCCCAGTGAGGGGCTGGGGGCGTGGCTTTATGCACTTGCCTAGCATATGTAAGGTCCTGGGTTTGGTTCTCACAACTGTAAAAATAAAGACTTAAAGACTTAGGGTTCCAAGTTCTTGTCTCACATGGCCCCGTAGGTGGAAGTGGGAGAGGCTCTCATGAATCTCCTCTGATCCTCTAGTTACTTTGATCCTGGAGGTAGAGACTTAAACTCCATAGAGGTTTAGACCTTTAGCTCGGGAGGTAGCTCTATAGCTCTGATACAGACAGAAGCTTGTTTGAGCCCAGTACCTGTGAATGTTCATTAGAAGTCATCGGTTCATTGTGTCAGTAGAGTGTGGGGTTTGCCTTGGTGGCACCTTGCATCCTTGAAGTTTCCTTTCTATGATTGTGCAGATGTGATTAGCCTGTTCTGGAATCCTCTGTTAGATACTTACTCGCTTGCTCAGTTGGGAAGGGTGGTTCTGAACCTGTCATCAAGATGCTGATAGCTACTGATGGGTGTGTCCCCCTGTTAAGTCCTACATGGCTGTGTCCTGAGAGTCAGAGAACTAATGTTAGATGTACACTGAAAACACATTTATCTTTTCAGAAAGGTTTATGAGGCCAAAGGAAGTCCACAAGAATATGAACGTGCTCCTTGGAGGTGGGGCTGTGTCTGCTATTTCCTGTCCCAGCTCCAGTGGTTTACAGTTTATAGGGGACATAATGAAAGGCACAGTCATCCTGTGCCAGGGTTGAGGGGTTTCAGTCTTCTGTATGTGTGTTTAAACCAAGGGGGGAAGGGACATGGTTACTCTTCTAGAAAGAAGACTGGAGACCTGAATTTTCAGGATCACTTTCCATTGCCCAGACATTTATTCTGTAATTTGTAATCTTTTCTAGCAAAAACTGAGCAAGAGGTCGAAATAATATTACCCCAGTTCTCCAAGGTGACGGTTACGGACTTCTTCCAGAAGCTGGTATGTACTTATTCATGAATTATCTGAAAGTGTAGCTTTTAAGTCTTTCCTGAAAATCAGCATACAAAGTATTATATATTTTTAACTTTTAAGTCTTGAAAGGATTCATCTATCTGAGCTACTATAACAAAATACCATAAACTGGGCAGCTTATAATTAGCAGAAATTTGTCTCCTGTTTCTGGTAGCTGGAAAGCCCAACTTCAGTGTGTTGATTGAGGGTGAGACTTGCTTTCGGGTTCACATATGATACCTTCTTACTGTGTCCTCAAATGGTGGAAGAGCCAAATAAGTTCCCTCAAGCCTACTTATAAGTGCATTAATTCCAATAATGGGGTTCCACCATCTGTTGAAAAGCCCTCGCTTGCTAATAATCACATTGGTGGTTTGGTTTCAACATGAAAATTTTGGCCATAGTATGTGTAAAATGTTGACTTTTAGATATTTTAGGGTTTTTTTATATCCCAGGTTTTATTTATTTATGCATATGTTACTGTGGATTGAATCCAGGGCCTCATGTATGCTCTTCCACTGAGCTGTATCACCAGCCCCTGAAGGTTTTATTGAAGATAATATATAATTTATAGGTCTGAGGTTATAGCTTATTGATAGGGTACTTGCCTACCTGGCATATGCAAGACCCTGGGTTCAATCCCTTGAAGAAGTAGAAGGAGAGAGAGAATAAATTTCTAAAAGATCATTTTATTTGAGATGTACTGTCTATGTTAGGAAAATGGTAGCTGTTGTCCTTGTATGACTGAAATGGCACACATTGCCCAGTAGCATCACTGGCCTTTGAACAAAGCAGCAGGAGGTCTTCAGTGGTGATAGATAATATTCCCTATAGTTTTCAGATATGTGATTCAGAGCCAAGCGCAGTGCAGCTGCTTGGAAGACTGAGGCAGGCACATTGCTTGAACACAGGTGCTTGAGACCAGCCTGAGCATTGTGTTGATTGGACCTTCAAACCCCCACCTCATGATTCTCTCTTCCTAAGGGTCCTCTGTCCGTGTTTTCGGCCAACAAGAGATGGACACCTCCTCGAAGCATTCAGTTCACAGTGGAGGAAGGGGACCTGGGGTTCACGTTGCGAGGGAACACTCCAGTCCAAGTGCACTTCCTGGATCCTTACTGCTCTGCTGCGGTACGCCTGCACTTTCTAATGAGGAATGACCCACAGGGAGCTTGATTCAAGTCAGGCCAGGAGAGTCATAGTCATGTAGCCACGTAGTCACAGCTGGATGATGGATTTGGGGTTCAGCCATGTCAAAGGCCTGACTACTTGAAAGCCTTCCTGAATGTTTCATGCCCTAAAAGAAAAGAATGAATTATTGCTGTCCTGTACTAAAATTCATATAAATATTGGTTTGAGGATGCAACTTCGCCTTGGAGCACTTGACCAGCATGTGCAAGGCTCTAGGTTCCATCCCTTACCAAAAAAAAAAACAACAAAAAATCAAAACCCAAGAGAAAACAGACTTCTACCAGTGGTTACTTTGACTGAATCCAGGGACCCATTCTGGGATTTAGTGAAGGAATCCTGATCTTTATTTAAACAATTCTTTTTAGCTGGCAGGTGCCAAAGAAGGAGACTATATTGTTTCCATTCAAGGTGTGGATTGTAAGTGGCTGACAGTGACTGAGGTTATGAAACTGCTGAAGAGCTTTGGTGGGGACGAGATTGAGATGAAGGTCGTGAGCCTCCTGGACCCCACGTCATCCATGGTGAGTTTGAACAGCCTTGGCAGTAAATGGGGGGTTGGAGGGAGGTCAGTGGGAGTCTAGCCTTGGAGTCCTCTGCCTCCCACCTGTATAACATGGCAGGAACAGCTGAAGTTCCACTATGAGCTCTTTTCTGTTTATCATCCTGGGATGTACTTGCCTTGGGTCAAAGAGATCATTTGAAAACTTAATTTTCTAACAATCAGTTCATTAATTTTTTGGATTGAGTTCTGTTTATTTACAGAAGACAGTGAAAATGTTCATGTAAAGCTAGGCATGGTGCATGCTTGTAATCCTATCACTTGGAAGGTTGAGGAAGGAAGATTGAGTTCCAGGCCAGCCTGGGATACATTGTGAGACCTTGTGATGAATGAATGAATGAATGAATGAATGAATGAATGACTGGTTTATATAATACAAAAAGGCTCAGGATAAGATGTCAAAGTTCTCTCCATTTCAGAGACCATTATAGTCATTTCCTGTGAGATCTTGGGAAGTGTTTGATGCTTCTCCAAATTCATATGTGACGTTATATCCTTTGAATGGGAGCAAGTGTACCAAAGATTCTCTTCTGTACTTTGCTGCACTTGACAATGTACCTTAGACAGTTACCTCATAACAACCTGTATTCACAATACTTTGAGCCTAAGGTACATGTCTGTGTTAGTTTTTCATTATTGTAACAAGAGACCTGAAATAGACCACTTATGAAAAAAGGAGGTTGAGGACCAGAGAGAGGACTCAGCAGTTAAAGAGCACTGGCTGCTCTTGCAGAGGACCGGGATTCAGTTCCCAGCACCCACATGGAAACTAACAACCATCCCTAACTCTAGCTCCAGCAATCCAGGGATCCAGCACCCTTCTGAACTTCATAGACATTGAATTTAGGTACATGCAGGCAAAACACTCATACACATCAAATAAAAATAGATAAAGAAATATTAAAATGAAAGAGGTTTATTTAACTCACCATTTTGGAGGCTGAAAAACCCAGATTGGGCAACCCAGTTGGATAGGTGGTGCGGTTAGAATGTAGAGGTGGATGGCATCATGGTGAGGACATGTGAAAGGGAGAGATCACATTGTAGAACAGGAAGCCAGAGCCACCAGTTGCACAGGTCTCCCCTGCAGGCACATGCCTAGTTGACCTAAGGACCCACTTCTTAAAGGCGCCACCTCTAACATCGCCACACTGAGCTCCAGCTCTCAGCATAGGAACCTTTGAGAACAAACCACATCCCAACCCGGGCACACACTCAAGTGTGGAGTACCATTCCCCAGGAAGCCTTCTCAAAAAAAATGAGCAAAGCAGGACTTTTGATATGTGTTATAAAGAAGACAACACATAATATGGTCAGTGTCTGGATGGACACAGGCTGGCATACAGCTGGAACTTGGGCTTGAATCACGAGAAGGAAGGAGTTATCAAAGACATAAGAGTGAACCAAAAGGTGCACAAACACTTCCAGAGGGGACAAAAAGAAGACCTTTCAGAGCCTGCGCCTCAACAAGGGGGAGGACTGCAGGGCTGAGAAGAGAGGGCCTTGTTGGCAGCAATGGGAGGTTGGAAACTGCTCCGTCTTTATAGAAGGGTGATGACATAGTCTGGTGTTTGTTGAAGAAGGGTGTCTGCTGTGTGGAGGCCAGCCACAGAAATGTGGCCAGCAGTCAGTGATCTAGACTTTGTGTGTATGTATGTCTGTATGTAGTGTGTGTATGTGTTCATGTGAGTGTATGCATATATGTGTGTCTCTCTCCACCTTAATTTTTGAGGATTGTGGCCTAGCTAGCAGAAATGGGTCACTGGGGGTGAGCCTTGAAAGTGATATCTGCTTCCATTCTGCGAGATGTGAGGACAGATAGATTGATCCCAGCTTCTATGCCTTCCTCACCATGATGAAGTGTGTCCCCTGAAACCACGGGCCAAAGTTAACCTCTCCTCTGGCCTCCCGAGTGCTGGGATTAAGAGTGTGGGCCACCACACCTGCCAACTTAGTACAGTTTATTTATGTTTATGTGTGTATGCTACGTGAATTCATGGGTACCATGGGGACCAGATGAGAGTGTTAGATTCCCTGGGAACTGGAGTTACAGGCAGATAGTGCCTAATGTGGATGCTGTGAACCAAACTCAGGACCTCTGCAAAGGCAGTATGTACTCTGGACTGCTGAGCTATCTTTCTAGTCCCTAGTCTCATAGCTTTAAATACTCTATGCAGATGACTAGCAAGCTTTAATTTCTAATCCGTTACAGTACTGTAGAGTCAGGATGATTCAGAGTTCAAGGCCAGCCTGAGCTACATAGGGTTCTAGGCCAGATGGGGCTATACAGTAAGACCCTAGTTCTGCCTTTTTTCTTGAACATACAAAGACTCAATTGCTGGCTTTGATCAGTGCTCCTGAAAACAAAACAAGAGCTTTGTTTTCTCTCTTCCACCTTCCTTGCCCTGAGTTCCAGATCTTCCTTCCTTCCTTCCTCCCTCCCTCCCTCCCTCCCTCCCTCCCTCCCTCCCTCCCTCCCTCCCTCCCTCCCTCCTTCCTTCCTTCCTTCCTTCCTTCCTTCCTTCCTTCCTTCCTTCCTTCCTTCCTTCCTTCCTTCCTTCCTTCCTTCCGACTGTGTAGCTGTTTGAGCCTTAGAAACAGTGAGGACACCTCTGCCAAAAGAAGGGGAGCGGGGAGAAGAATGGTGGGGAGCAGGAAGAGGAGCTGAATTGTAGAGATTCACAGCATGTTAAAAGGAAGTTATGAAATCTGCTATGAAGGCACAAAATCCTTAGTGTTTCTGAACAGACGATGGAGGTTACTACCAGGAACAAAGGTCTGAGATGAGGTCAAATAGATGACTATGTATGACGTAGAGATTGCAGAGGAGCTGGGCTCCATGGAGCATGCTTTGTTCCCATGGCCAGTGTAAAAGGCTTATCTTTGCTGCTGCCTGGCCCTTTGAATGAGGCCCACAAGGAATCGGACATGGTGGTTAAAAACAGTCCCTCAGTGCAAACCGGCTTGATTTGAATCCTGGCCTTAACCAGAAGGACACTGTGGACACCTGAGATAGATGGAAGCAGGTGTTACCTGTGCTGGATAGCTTTAGTTGTCAGCTTGACACGCCTGGGTGGAGGGACCCTTAACTGAGGAATTACTTCTTCTGTTAGATTGGCCGGTGGCCATGTCCAAGAGGCATTTTCTTGATTGTTGAGTAATGTTGGAGGGCCCAGCCCACTGTGAAGGTGCCATCCCTGAGCAGATGGTCCTGGGTTGTGTAAGAAAATAGGCTGTGCACAGGCCAGGGGAACAAGCCAGTAAACAGCTATCCTCCATAGTCTGTGCTCCAGGCTCCTGCCCTGAGTTCCCTCTGTAATGAACTCTGACCTGGGAAAGTTAAGATCAAAAAACTCTTTCCTCCCCAGTTGGTTTTGCTCAATGTTTTTTATCACAGCCATAGAAAGTAGCTAGAATATCACCTTTTGTCAACTGAGGGAATCTCAGCTGAATAATTGCTTCCACTGGACTGGCCCCTGGCCATGTCTGTGAGGTATTCTCTTACTTGCTGATTGATGTAGGATGGCCCAGTCCATTGTGGGTGGTGCTGTCGCTGGGCAGGTGGTCTGGGCATCACAAGAAAGCTGGCTGAGCAGAAGCCCAAGGGGGAGGCAAGCCAGTAAGCAGTGTTCCTGCATAGTTTCTGATTTAAGCTCCTGCCCTGACTTAGGATACAGTGAGTTAGTTTAGGTGAAGACTTTACAGAAGGACACAAGATCTGTTTCTTTCCATAATAAGGGTGATAATAATACCCATGATTGGGGTTGTCATTCTTTGTAGCCACGGAAGGCTAATATAATGAAGATAAAACAACCAAATAGCAGTCAGGTGGTGAGAACAAACGTGCTGTGCTTGAATCAGTCTCTGGCGGCCCCTTGCTCCGACTCTGGGAGATCCCTGCTGCCTCATTGAGAACATGTTCTTTACTGACGTAGTGGACAAAATCCAGGCCGACTGAACATGCTGCGTGGTCTTAACACATCCCCCTGGAGCCTTGGTGCCCTTGATGGTAGGCTTTAGGGGTGCGGGCATGCGTTGTGTTCAGATGTGCTCTGTAAAGCCCTAGAAGTTCTAGATAGGAAGACTTGGGGGGAGTGGGTGGCAGGGAGGCTGCAGGGGGGAGAACAAGAAAAGAGAAAAGTGAGAGGAAGAGGAAGAAACAGAGAACTAGAAAGGAGGAGCCCCTGAGGTGGTCCTGGGCGGGGACCTTCCCAGAGAATGTCGTGTGTGTGCACGCAGGCATGCAGATTCCAGAGCAAGCTTGTTTCTGGTGGGAGAGGCCTGTGAGGCAGGAATGCAGGGGCTGGGCTGGTACCTGGAGGAGAGGGAGTGGAGTCCGGCGTCGGAGCGGGAGGGGTTGCTCTTTGAGGGCAGGTGGAATTGCATATAGGGCAAGGGCATCGTGAGAATGGATGCTTTGAGTGGCTGGAGGTGGGGAGAGAGGACATGAGATGGGCATCTAGGAGAAAAGGGGTGATGGGACTCAGGGAAGATGTAGGTGCCCCGTCAGAGGTCACCATTCAGAGGCGTGGGGTCAGGGCTGGAATTTCTAGAGAAGCCCGTCTGCTCTGCGCAGCTGTTCGCACACAGGCCTGGGGGAGGCACCGGGTGGAATTTAACCGGAGCTGACACCCTGCTGAGGGGTTATGCGGAGAACTGAGGGTGTTGGTGAGGGTGTGAAGGGTGGAAAATGTTCCCGGGGCTCAAATCTGCCTCAGGATCTCAAGTTTGTGTTTTAATGACGGAGCCCCTCCGCTGGATTCACAGTTAGCTTTGTAGGAAAGGGAGAATCTTCACCCAAAGTTACCAGACTCTAAGCGGAATCACAGTGAATACCCCTCCTTTATTGTTGCCTAACTTGGATTCCTCTTAAGATTTGCATTATGAGCCCCATGGTCATGCACACTGGTGACCCCAGAATTTGGGAGGTGGTGGCAGGAATTCAGGAGTCCAAGATCCTTTGACTGTACAGTGAGCTCAAGCTCGGTGTCTTGAGCTACATAAGACCATGTCTCAAAAACAAACAAATGAAAGGTTTATATTATGAGCAGTGTGCACAAATACTGTAAATGTATATGTATACGTGGCCTGATTTTAGTGCTTAGAAAATAGATGTTCAATGGACATTAACATTTACTAAATGAAACTATCCCAAAACAAAGCCAGTCCCAGAGGCCGACAACTCAGAAAACAAGTTTCTTTAGTTTTCCACTTCTATCCTAAATAAGATTTCAAAGTTAATAGGGCTTTTAAAAAGATTTCTGGAGATGAATGGTTGCACAGAATGCCACTGAATTGTGCACTTAAATATGGTTTAAATAGCAATTAAACTTTTTTTCTAATTTATGAGTGTTTTGCCTGTATGTAAGTGTACCTGTGTTGTGCAGTGCCTTGGAGGCATTGGCTCTTCCTGGAACTGGAGTTATGGTTAGTTGTTAGTCGCCATGTGGGTGTTGGGAACCTAACCCAGGTCCTCTGCAAGAGCAGCCAGTGCTCTTAACCACTGAGTCTTCGCTCCAGCCCTGAAAATGACAGTTTTTATGTCGTGTAATTTGCCACAGTCCTTTAAAGGGGGAAAAGGTACTTCATCCTGTCCCCTTCCCCCCACTCCACCAACCTGATTAGGGCCTGGCTATGTAGCCCATGCATGCTGACCTTGAACTCTAGGTCCTTCTCCCTTAGTTTCCTGATCACTGAGATGACAGATGCTTACCACCACGCCTGGCTCTGTTCTTGCTTTAAAATCTTTTAAAATTTTATTTTATTGGGGTATAAGGGAGGATGTGTACCATGAGCACATGTGGAGGTCAGAGGACAACTTAATGGGAATTGGTTCTCTCCTTCCACATGTGGGTTCCAGGATTGATCTCCGGTGGTCAGACTTGGCAGCAGGCACCTTTATCTGCTGAGCCATCTTGCCTGTCCTTCTGTCCTTGCTTTTAAGAGCCTAATTCTATGAAAACATCAGTCACCCAAATTTCAGATTTATATCAACCTTTTTTTTTTTTTACATTTATGTGTGTGCATACCACGGTGTTCATGTAGAGGTCATAGGACAATTCGTAGGAATCCATTCTCTCTCCATCATGTGGGTTGCAGGGATAAACTCAGGTTGTCCAGCCTGTCAGCAGGCACCTTTACCACTGAGTCATCCTGCCAGCCCTATAGCATCCTCATTTTACAATGAATATTGTAAGTACAAACTTTGGGGTTTTTAGGTCAGAATCTCACATAACTCAGGCTGGCCACCAATCCTAGCCAAGCCTGGCCGTGAATTTTTGATCTCCCTGCTTCCACCTCCCAAGCACCACACCCCACGTGAGTCTCCCAGCTTGTCAATCATCTACTAGTTATCAGTGTGATGTCTAACGCCTTTCCTCTTCCTCCATGTGCAGCATAACAAGTGTGCCACATATTCTGTGGGAATGCAGAAAACTTACTCCATGATCTGCCTGTCTATGGACGATGATGACAAGACTGATAAAGCCAAGAAGATCTCCAAAAAGCTCTCCTTTTTGAGCTGGGGCACGAGCAAGAACAGGCAGAAGTCAGCCAGCACAATGTGCCTTCCGGCGGTTGGCCTGGCGAGGCCTCAGGCCAAGAAGAAGCTCCCCACTCCCTTCAGCCTGCTCAACTCCGACAGCTCTTTGTACTGACGGGAGGAGACAGAACTGTCCATTGCTGCAGCTGAGAAGGCTGTATAAACGTCTGTGCCATAACGGAAAAGAAGGAAGTACTCTCAACCCCACTGTCTCAGTGTAGACTTGTGCTCTTATGAAAGTAAGAAGAAACCTCTAGAAATCTGTGGAAAACACACTTGTGCTGCAATTATTTATTCTACAAAGTATTGTACATAGAATAGTGTTGACATTCTGGTCGCTTTTAATGGCTAGTTATGCCTTTTAGGCATTCTGGAAGTTAGGTTGTGGCCACCTACCTTATTACTATTTCTAAGTGTCTACATTTGGGTGATAAGGATTCCTTAACCTAGACTTCAGATGATCCTTGAATGAAGGCAGGTCAGAACTGTTACTAAAACCAGATTGATACTTGGGAATCATTAACTGAAAATGGTAACTGTTATTGCTACATAGTCTGAATGCTATTTCCGGATAAAGTCTAGTGCCAATTCTGTCCTGCCTTATTTTTATTTTTGCCAGCACTAGGGATTGAAACACTATCAGAAAGTAAAAATAAAGAGAAATAAGAACAACACAGGAGGAGCTTTCCCTCTGGTTTGATCCACTGACCAGCTGCTGGCACAGTGGCCGTGTTACAAGGAGAGACTGTCTACAGGGTAGATAATAAACTGTTTGATACTCAAAACATTGCTCATTTGTTTAAAGTAGAAAATACATACCTATATATTAAATATTAAGGATAAAGATTTTAAAGGTTTTGCATTTTATAAGGTTGATGATGTAAACTATTCACGTTGGAATCTCTACTTGGCATTTTTAAATGTATCTTCTTCCCCACTGCCTTTTGGGGCTATATGTTGGATGACGCCGTGAATCTTCTAAGACTCATGGCTGACATATAGTGTAAGTGTAAGCCTATTGGTCTTATTTTGAGATTTAACAAGGATTTAACTATTTTTCTATTGTGCAATATCTTTAGGAAAGTATACCCACCATTCCTAGGGCTACGTTTGTATAAATATTTAAATAAACATTCATATTCATTTATCTGAGTTAATAATTTTTTGTTATTTCACTTATTCCTTCATTCACACTTCGTCCAGTGCACAAAATGTTTTTATTGTGTTGAGAGGGGAAGAAAGAGGAAGGGAGTCTGAAGGAAGACAGGCATGAAGGAGCCGTGGAGGCCTGTTTATTCACACTTGTGTGTTTACACTGGCTGCAGTCCCAGGGCATAGGTACGTGGGGTGAGATAGGAACCTGAACCAGGAATGGCTTTCTGCACCCTGCTTTGCTGGAAGTTAGTTCCCCTTAGTGACGCTGGCCACCTGGAACTTACCAAGACCACTCGATGACAGATCCATAAAAATCAGCTCTAACTGGGTTGTGCTGAGAATGAGTCTCTGGCACTCTTGGATGACCCCTCAGGCCCTTTTTCAGCATAGCAGAATGTGGGCGGTTCCAGTCCAGCCCCGGGGTCCAGACAGACAGAGCACAGTGACTGAGCCCCATCTGTTCGCACCTTGTCTTTCACTGATTGCCATAAAGGGAAACTTTTTTCCTTGATTTTTACAATATGAAAATCAGATCCTGTAGTTTGTGGTCTAAAGGAGATGGGTAGATGTGAGGCCAACCGTCACCTGGGCTTGGTAAAGAAGGCATGGATTTGCTGTGCTACTGTGTGTCCAACGACCGTCTCAAGTTCTTGGATGGAAGCGTTACTCAGTTTCTGGATGGTTGGAAACTTCTGGAGCAGAAGGGGAGCTTTAACTTTCCCGACTCCTGGGATCTGCTGCACCGTTCGAACAAGGGATGGTTCAGAGAGCACAGACCGCTTTTTCCTGAGGAAAGGGTTCCTGCTGGGCTCTTTGGTTTGCTCTTGAACCTGAGTGGGAAATTACGGGGAAAGCACACGAGCGCCCTCTGGAGGACAGTTTTCTTAAAAACATTTTTTTAATGTGTATGCTATGTGTGTTGTTTACATACATGCGCATCTGAGCATGCCAGTGCATGGTTCTGTGCCTGAGTGTGAAGGCCAGAGGTTGACACATCGTCCTCTCCACCTTATATTTTGAGACAGGGTCACTCACTAAACCCAGAGCTCACCCAGTTAGTTAGATTGGCCAGGGAGCTCCAGGAATACAGTGCCTCCTCCACCATCCCGGCACTAGGGTTACAGATGTGTACCACGCCTGGCTTTTTACATGAGTCCTGGGTCCTCAGGGACTCAGGTCCTTTCTCATGTTCACACAGTAGGCACTCTACTGACTGTGCCACCTTCCCAGCCCCTCAAAGCCGTTCTTTGCCAAGCATGGTAGTACAGGCATAGAGGCTCA
Source organism: Eospalax fontanierii (assembly GCA_035773235.1). NCBI lineage: Eukaryota > Metazoa > Chordata > Mammalia > Rodentia > Spalacidae > Eospalax > Eospalax fontanierii. The sequence continues at coordinate 20,341,128 of CM069554.1, read as the reverse complement.
TATGTGCAATCTCAGCACTCCAGAGATACAGGCAGAAACATCAGAAATTCAGGGTTATCCTCAACTACATAGCAAGCTCAAGGCCAACCTGGTCTACATGAGATTATGTCTCAAAACACAAAATCAAAAACTGTTGATACTCAAATAATGATGTGTGGGAATGAGGTAAAGCAGCTGCCAGTTGCTATTTTACCAGTATACACGCAGGTAAATAAAATGGAGATAGTGCATTCCTGGAATCCAAAACCAGAGCTCCAACCTGTAGCCTAGAGTGGGTGGTAGGCTCAAAAGTATTCAGAAATCAGGGCTGGAAAGATGGCTCAGTGGTTGAGTGCCTACTGCTCTTGTAGAGGATGAGGACTCAGTTTCCAGCACCTATATCAGTGGCTCACAACTGCCTGCAACTCCAGCTCCAGAGGATCTGACACCCTCTGACCTTCTTGGACACCTGCACACACATGGTGTACATAAAGTCATGTAGGCACACAAGCACATATACATACACATAATAAATAAATGATCAAAGTTTTCTTTTGAGAAACCACATAGGATGTGGCTTGGTTGTAGAGTACTTGCCTGGCATTATGCATGAAACCCTGGGTTCAATCTTAAGCACTGCTTAAACCCAGTGTGGTGGGGCACACCTATAATCCCAGCATTTGGGAGGGGTAAGTAGGAGGATCAGAGGCTCAAGGTCTTCCTTTGTTAGTTACATAATAAGTCTGAGGTTAGCCCTGTCTATGTGAGATCAAAAAACAAAAGGTTTGAGGCTGGAGGGCTGGCTCAGTGATTAAGAGCACTGGCTGCTCTTGCAGACTACCTGGATTTGTTACCATGATCCACATCAGGCTGCTCACATCTGTCTACAACTTCAACTCCAGAGGATCTGGTGCCTTCTTTTGGCCTCTGTGGACATTGCATGACATGGGTGTCCTTACATACATGCAGGCAAAGCACTCATATACATAAAATAAAAATCATTTTTAAAAAGTTAAAGAGTTTTGAAAAAATCAACACAACCGTGGAAAGGTAGCTGCAAAAGGACAGAGCACAAGGCCAGTTGAGAATCTTCAGAAGGGTTATTGTGAAGGAGGTCTGGTACTTACCAACTGAGCAATGAGGCAAGATGCTTCCATCTGATTGGCCACTGGGAGCAGCACCATCCCAAGGTCCAGCACAGTAAACTTCTGGACAGCTGCAAAATACTGTTCACTTATCTGTGTTTTTTCAACAACGACAATTCCTTGAAGATTTCCAGACTTCAAAGAAAATTAAAAAAAACAGTAAACAATTTGATAACACAATTCCTTTTAAGGTTAGAAAAGTTATCACTTAAGTGTTTAAGGGAGTCAATGGGATGCAGGAAATGTTTACTTTGAGTTCCTCTAATTCGGTACTTACATTTCTAACACGAACAAGTCTCTTTCTGTAGCCATTTCCAGCCACCAAATCAGCTTCAGTGATATAGACAATGCAAGATCGGCTGGACAGATAAAAATCTGCCAGTGTCAGACCATCCTCAAAAACCAATTTAATTTTTCCTTAAAATACAGACAATAAAATTAGTTCCTTCAGTTATGAATAAGTCAGCAAAAGATAGAATGTATTTTGTTTGAAATTTTTTATTTATTTTTACTTGATGTGTACGAGGGTTATGCTTGCATGTATGTTAGTGCACCCATGTCATGCAATGCCTATGGAGGACAGAAACGTGTATCAGATCGCCTGGGAACTGGAGTTACAGATGGTTGTTAGCTGCCATGTGGTGTTGGGATTCAAACCTGGGTCATCCGTAAGAATAGTTAGTGCTCTAAACGGCTGAGCCATCTCTCCAGTTCTATTTGTTTTTGTTTTAAAAAACAGGGTCTCATGGCCCAAACTGGCTTTGAACTTGCCATGTTGCCCAAGCTCAGTGAACCTCCTGCCTCAGCCTCCTGAGTACTGGGATTACAGGGGAGCACCACCATTTCTGACACTTCCCCCCTTTTTAATGTGCGGGGAGAAAGGCCGTATCACAGAAGACAGTCCACCGACCTTGCATCTCCAGAACCAGCTGGGACCCACGCCATTTCTCATTAGCCACAATGTGCCCCAAGGGCACATGCACCGGGCCTGTGCCTTCAGGAGTGTTCCTGTCCATCGGTGGTCCGGATCTAATGAGGGAAATGCAAACTGCACTTGAATAGGTTTTACCACACTCAATCCCAGGTTTTGTCAGGCTCTGTAGAGTGGCCTTTCAGACACTGAACTATATGCCGAAATTCCTTTTTAAAAAAGAAACATAATTGGGGCTGAAGAGATGATTCAGCGGCTAAGTGCACTGGTTGCTCTTGCGGAGGACCTGCGTTCGGTTCCCAGCACCCACATGGCAGCTAACAACTGTGCCTAACTCCGGTTCTAGGCGATTCAGTGCCCTCTTCTGAGATCCGTGGGTGCACTTACATACCGGCAAGCAATACACTCATACACATAAAAAAATTTTTTTTAAAAGGAAACAAAGACTGGGTCATTTTATCAAGCCCTGGCTCTGGACTGGTACTCAGCAAGTAGCTCAGGCTGGATTCCATCTCACAGCAATCCTCCTGCCTCAGGATGACAGGTGGGCGCCACCAAGTCGAGCTAGAACCAGGAGGTTCCTATACGGGTGGCTCTGTCACCCATACGCAACACCTCCCAGGGACCTAGTATCTTCAGAAGGTCTCTCCGTCCCGTCCAGACGCAGGGAGACCCCGCAGGAACCCCACGGACACCCAGGTCTAGAGTCCGGGTCTGCTTTACCTGAGGCCGCACCACTGCCAGGTCCACACCACGTGCGCCCGCCCAGTTTTCTATTCTGCCCGCCCTCCCCAGCATCTTACTGGCTTAAGTGTGCAGGATCGACATCTGAGTTAGCCAATAACAGGACGGACAAGTCAGCCTGCCTCCTCACTGGCTGGGATTTGAATGAGGCCCGCTAAGTTGCCAAGAGCGACGGGTGTGTGTCAGTAAGCTTGACTCTGATTGGTTAAGGTCCTAAAAAGAACCAATGGGAGGCGTGCTTCTTGCAAAATCCAGCGGAGAGCAATAGCTTGGAGCTGCGCCAGCGGGAGCCTCCCGCTGCGGGGAGCGGTCGGTGCTGCGGGGAGCGGTCGGTGCTGCGGGGAGCGGTCGGTGCTGCGGGGCTCTCGGCCTGCTGGGCCAGCGGCGGGGATGCTCCTGAGCTTCCGGAGGGGCCGCAGGAGCCAGTTCGTGAGTAGACGTTCTCCCGCCCTGTGCTGCCGGCCGTGGGCAGAGGTGGGACGGCAGGCCCGAGGGGGAGGCGAGGCCGCGGCGCTGCTGGGACTGGCATTCAGTTCCCGAAGACCGACTTCTTGTTGCAAACAGTTCTCCAACCCAGGCTCCGCTTCAGAGTTTTCCCCAGAGCCCGGAGTTCACTCCTGCCAGGTCCAGACCTGCTCCATGGCTGGATGTCCCTGCAGGAACGTCGAGTCCGTCTGGATTCTTCCCTCTGCCCCGCACCACTTATCATAGCAAGTCCATCGCGTCCACCCACCATTCCCACCCTGACCCCGGTCTCTAACAGGACCGCTTCCTAACGAAAGGAACTGCATGTGTGTGTGTGTGTGTGTGTGTGTGTGTGTGTGTGTGTGTGTGTGTGTGTGTGTGTGTGTGTTACCTGCATGTATGTAAGTGCACTCGTATCGTGCAGTGCCCGCGAAGATCAGAAGAGGGTGTCGCATCCCCTGGAATTGTTATGGACCGTTGTTGGTGCTGGGAATTGAACCCAAGTCCTCTGCAAGAGCAGCCGGTGCTCTTAACTGATGAACCATCTCTTCAGCCCCCGGAAAGGGACTTTTTAAAATTGCTGATCTGAGCTTGCTGTTGCCTTCTGTAGACCCATTGGTCCCATTTGCACCACACACTCCCCAAACACACTGGCCTTTTCTGTTCTTTCTGCCTGGGTTGTAACCCTCCAAATCTTGTTAGTTCTAACTTATTCTTTTTATTTTATGTGTATTGCCCTGTGTGTATGGAGGACAGAAGAGGGCATCAGATCCCCTAGAACTGCAGTTGTGGACAGTTGTTAGCTGCTGTGTGGGTGTTGGGATTCAAAGCTGGGTCTTCTGTAAGAACAGCCAGTGCCCTTAACTGCTGAACCATCTCTCCAGCAACATTGTTGTTTTTAAAAGACGTTTAAAATGTGTATGTTCCTGCATGAATTAATGTGCATTTAGTAAGTGCTGGAGGAGGCCAGAAGAGGGTGTCGGATCTCCTGGAACTGAAATTACAGGTGGTAGTAACTGCCTCCTGGGTTCTGGAACAGAACCTGGGTCCTCTTCAGGAATAGCAAATGTTCTTAACTCCTGGGCCATCTCTCGAGCCCATCTTCTGCTTTGTTTTCTTTTGATTTAAAACAAGGTCTTATTACGTAGCCCAGGCTGACCTCAAACTCTGGGCAGTTCCCTAGCCTCTGCCTCTTGAGTGCTAAGATTACAGGCTTGTACCACCGTACTTGACTTCTTACAGTTTTTTCCTAGGATCCTGACTCTAGCAGTCCATTGACAGTGTCCTTCCCCACCACAGTCTATTGATCATGCCAACTTTATTTTATGATGCTGGAGATCCACTCTAGACCCTTGTGGACACTAGGCAAGCTTTCTGTCACTGAATTGTTCCCTCAGTGCTAGCTTTTTCTTTTTTGAAGATTTATTTTATTTTAAATTTGTGTGTATGTGTGCGTGAGAGTTTGTGCATGTGAGTGCATTGGAGGCCAGAGGCACTGGATTCTCCAGAGCTGGAGTTACAGGTGGTTGTGAGTTTCCTGAAATGAGTGTTGAGAACTGAACTTGGGTCCTCTCCAAAAGCAATATGCAGTCTCATTTAAAAAATATATTTACTATTTTTATTTTTTTGTGTGAATGTATTACTTGCATGTACATAAGTGCACCTGTGTCGTGCACTGCATGTGGAGATCAGAAGAGGGTGTCAGATTCCCCTGGAGTTATAGACAGTTGTTAGCCGCCATGTGGGTATTGGGAATCAAACTCCATTCCTTTGCCAGAGGATCCGTCTCTCCAGCCCCATGAAAGAAGTATGTAATCTTAATCTAGAGCCATCTCTCTAGCCCCCTGCAATAACTTAAAATATTATTTTTATTTTCTGTATATGAGTGTTTTGTCAATATACTTGTGTTCTGCAGTACATGCAGAGGTCAGAAGAGGGCTCTTGGATTCCCTGGAACTGGAGTTACAGATGGTTGTTAGCTTCCCTGTTGGAGCTGGGAATAGAACCTGGGTCCTCTGCCAGAGCAGCCAGTGCTCTTAACCACTAACCCCACCTCCACACCCGACCTCCACTCCCCACCTCCACATCCCCACCTCCACTCACTGTTAATGGCCTCCTCATCCCGTGTGTCCCCTTCCCCTACTCTAAGTCACTGCTACTCATCTCAGTTTCCTTGTTCACTCTGCTCCCTCTTCCAAATGTGGAGGCAGTGGCCATCTTTGAAGCCTGTGGCTTTCTCCCAGGGAGACATTTGAAGTCTCCTTGTTAGTCCCCAAACCTGAAGGAACACTTCCTTCCGTGGGCAACCTCATCACTTTGTTTTTTCCTTCTCCCTGCTGTTTCCCAACAATTTTGTGTCCTTGGTACGTTCCTTGAGGATGAAGACAAGGTGTCTTCATTGTTGTTATGATATCCTTGCCTCTGGCAGGTATGAGTGAGTGGCTAGTGCCCAGAAAGCAGTGACTGACTGAAGCTCAGAAACTTCTGAGAGACCCCGTCTAAGGCCGGGATCTCTTTGACTCCGCCATGTGCAGGTGCTCATTTCCCACACCCTCCATCTTTAAGATGAGCCACTTGGAGTTTTTATTCAGCTCCTGTCACATGTGGGTCAGTGTGTCGAGCGCTAGCGTTCAGGGCTGATAAAGATAGGGCACCTGTTGCTCAGGACATTGCCATACCCACATGGGGAGGCATGGTGACCTCATGGGGACAGTGCTGTGTGTTGGAAGGTTGGAAGGTGGTGGTCAGTGCATTTGTTACTCGTCACTCTGACCCCAATACCTGACAAGAAGCAGCCTAAGGAACCAGAGGTTTCTTTTGGTTCATGGGTTGAGTGCCGGAGCCCCCCCCCCCCCCCCCCCCCGCAGAAATCGAACCACACCCGAAGCGGGGAGTGAGGATGAGAAAATGTAGAGATAGAGATGAGAGAGAGAGAGAGAGAGAGAGAGAGAGAGAGAGAGAGAGAGAGAGAGAATAGGACAGACTCAGGAGGACTGTCAGTCACACTGAAGCAGCTTGCCTTTATTAAATCCCCCCTATTTATACTATGAAATGAGCAAAGCAATAGGTCAGATGTTCAAAAGCAATACTAACACGGGAAAAATAACTTAAGATGTGATTGGCTTCCTTCAAAGATCTCCAGGTGACCTCAGTCTTGGGTGTAGAATAAACTTCTCCTTAGGTGTAAATCATTTGCATAATGAAAACTCCTGCTTCCAACAGCACTTCTGTGCATGAGATTGACTTCTGCCTAACCCAAAACTAGGGCATAGTTCAAGGCAGGCAAATGGCTCCCGACAGTTGAGGGATATGGTCCGTCAGAGCAGGGAAGGTGTGCCGGTCCTCAGTGGCAGGAACAGGAAGCAGAGAATGGAGGATGCTGGTGCTTGGCCTGTTTTCGTCCTCATCCAGGCTGCAACCTTTGTGTTGGTTCTCTTCACATTTAGGGTGGGTCTTCCCAACTCAGTTAATCCTTGCTGGAAAATCCCTCAGAGACACACCCAAAAGTGTACTTAATGAATGAGCTAGGTGTTCATTAACCTAATCAATTACAACTGAAATTAACCAGCACAGTCTGGAAAGCTGCTCTAAGGAGGAAAGCATGCAAAGCCTGCCGTGGTGGGCGGGCAGCCATAACTCATCCCTGTGAGGGCTCTTGCCTGGTGGAATGGGACGGGAACTGGCAGGAGAGGAGCAGGGTTCTTAATAGAACTGGATCCCTGGGTGGCCAGTGCTGTGTCAGCTTGGGAGGTGATGGTAGTGACAGGACCCAGGTGCTTTCCCCTTGCAGTGACCTGCTCTGGGTTTCATTTGTGCAGAATCATATCATCCATGGCTTCCTCCCTGCAGCCAGCATCGCTCCAAAGCCAGCTGTGCCACGTACACCTCCTCCCCGTAGTCCTGACCCATCTCCAGAAAGACACAGGTGAGTCTCAGATCAGCAGCCCTGAGGTCACCCTGTGCTTGGTCACCAGGTACTGAACCTGGAACCGTTCACACTGGCCAAGAGGGTGATTAGAGTCATATCCTTTGCAAGGCCTACCAGTGTTCAATAATGCACTTAGTCTGGTTTCTCTGAGGGATAATGGACTGACTAGGGGTCTGTTCCCCTCTCCGATTTCATGAGTGGACGCAACTGGCTCTTTTTAATATAAAGCACTAACGTCCGAGAGTTGAGGCCGACCCTTCCTTCTCCTTTTCCTTCCCTCCCTCTCTTCGTTTCTCCTTCCCTCTCTCCTTCCCCTCCTTTCTTTTTTCTTTCTTTTCTGCCTTTCTGAGGATAGACTCCAGGGCCTTGTGCCTGCTGAACCTGTGCCCTGCCACTCAGCTACACACCTGGCCGGGTTAATAATACTTTCAGGAAAACTGTAGAAAAAAAATTTTCTTTCTAGATACAATTCTGCCTTTAAAAGAACTGCTTTGTGTTAAAGGAAGGAGCATCTTCACTACCAGGATCCGCTCCTCACCCCCCAGTGCTCCCAGTGCCAGGGCCTGCGCCTCACCCTCCAGTCACCTTCACTGCCAGGGCCTGTTCCTCAGAAGTAAGCTCAGGTTGTTTACAGTGCTTCTGAACTGGATGTAAGCTGGTGCTCCCACAACCCTGTCCCTATGTTTGATTCGATAGAGTGCCCCTCAGAACTCAGGGAAGTGCATCATGTGAAACACAGCTCTTGGTCTAAAGGAAATAAGAGATAGTTTATTCTGAGATAGATATGGGTAACTCTGCCTGGGAGCACAGATCCAGGTTCTGAGTTAAAATGTGGATTCAGTTCATGAATTCACTGACGTGCTCCAGTGTGGAGAAGATTACATTAACTTTTATGCATGCAGCAAAAGAGAGTCAGAGATCTGTGCATTTACCACATACACTGGTAGAGACATGGGGCGGGTGGGAATTCCCTGTAGAGTTCAGATGATAACTCACAGCTTCCTTAGTTTAGAGTTTGTGGAAGCTACTTAGGTTCCCTAAGTGTAACAGTATGTTCCAAAAGTAACTCAGTAATCACAAGGATATTAGGTCAGACGTAGAGGTTGGTAGTCAGTGGCTGTTAAGGGGACTAAAGATAGTCTATGGTCATTTTGGCTCTCAGTCTACAGCATTCCATCTGTCCAATCATGAAGTTCCAGTAGTCAGTAGGCTGTAGGATCCGTGAAGGTGTGACTTTTGCACAGAACTTCAGTTCACATGTTTATTGATTTATTATGAAGGCTGTTTTCTCTTTATTCTGAGATAGAGTAGCCCAGGCTGGCTTTAGACTTGTGATCTCCTGTCTCATGAGGTTTCCTGAGTGCTGAGATGCACTCCATGCCCAGCTTTATAAAGAGCATTTTTAAGGACACAAATAGGCCTATGAAGGGATACACAGTGATAAAGCTCAAGAGTCTCCCTCCCTGCAGTTGGGGTGCACCGTCTAGCATGTGTCCTTCCACTTCCTGGAGGTCCCCACATGTTCTGTCTGCAGGCTCCCTGAGACACTTATCTTGGGGGGGCTGGATGCTGGTGATAGAAACCAGGGCTTCACACATCGTAGATTTTTGGCGGGCAGTATGGAAGCTTCGTTATGTAGATTCGGCTGATGGGATGCTTGACCTTGGTGGTCCCTTCCAGCAGTGCCTCCCTGATCTAGAGTTAAGGCATGCAGCAGACAGTTCTACTCTCTGAGTACCTGACAACCAGTTCTTCATCTTGTGTTTCTCTAGGGACTCACCAAACTACATCAGGTTAAGTTCAGTTGTGTTTGGAAATGCTTGCCAAAATAGCAGAAGGTCGCCTTTCACCCTTGTGCTCTGAAGCTGCTTTGGAGTTGTTTCAAGAACCACGGTTAGAAGCAAAATACTTAAGGCTTTTTTAGTAAATAGTAAGGGTTGCAGGGTCTGTGAGCCAGACAAGACTTAAAAATATGGGTCAATATCACAGTAGTATCTGATTTGGGTGGACGGTGGCGTTCTTAAGTGTGTACATGTGTGGTATACTGTGTGTGCTTGTAGAAGTGCGGGGTTTCTGCTGTCTTCCTCTGTTCCTGACTTACTGCCTTAAGTCAGAGTCTCTTAGGAACCAAAAGCTTACCTTTTTGGCTAGGCTGGCTGGCCACTAGTGCTGGGGTTTCGGGTACCTGCAGCCATGCCCAGCTCTGTATGTGGGTCTGGAGATTTGAACTCAGATCCTCATGCTTACGGGGTAGGTGCTCTTATACACTGGGCCATCTCCCCAGCCCTCTCATTGGGTTTTATTTTGCCTTTTTCTAATACATGTTAGTGAACATCTTTTCATATTCTTATTTGTCACCTATCTTCTTTTGTAAAACATCTATTCCTATCGTTTGCCAATTTTAAAATCTGGGAATGGCGGCCCTAGCCTGTAACCCCAGCATTTAGGATGTGGAGGCAGGAGAATGGACAGTGTTTGAAGTCAACCCGGGTGACATAGTAAGATTTAGGCCAGCCTGAGCTATCTGGTGAGAACTTGTCTAAAGAAATAAATTAAAAATTTGTGTTGTTTTCCTATTACCACATTCTTAAAGTTCCTTTTTAAAAATTACTGATTATTATTGTGTTTGTGAATGTGGGTACACGCATGCCAGAGTGCACAGCTGGAGGTCAGAGGACCACTTTTGGGAGTTGACTCCTTCCAGCTGTGGGTTCTGGAGATCAAACTCAGGGGTCAGGCTTGTGCAGATCACGGAGCCATCTCAATGGCCCGAGAGTTCTTTATGAATTCACAGTGCAAGCTTTTCATCAAATGACTTGCAAGTGTTTTCTTCCCTCCTGTGGCTTTTCTCTTCATTCTCTCAAGGATGCCTTTCAAAGAAGTCCTTGTTCTGTATGAAGTCCAACTCACCAATTAAAAAATACTTTTTAATTTGTGTGTATGTGTGTGTGTGGCCACATGGCATGACACATGTGTGGAGGTCAGAGGACAACTTGCAGGAGTTGTTCTTTTCCACCATGTAGGTTTTGGGGATCGAACTTAGGTTGTCAGATTTGGTGGCAGGTACCTTTTTCCAGCCCCAGTTTACAGTTTTTTCTTTTATGGATCATGTTCTCTGTGTCATAGCTAAGAAACCTTTAGCTGTCCCAGGGTACAAGTGTTTCTGCCCTGTATTTTCTCCTAGACGTTTTATGGCTATAGGCTTTATATTTAGGTCTGTGATCTACTTGGAGTCAGTTTTATATATGTCATTGGAGATGTCAATCCAAAGTTTTTTCTCTTGCATTTGGATATTCAGTTCCAGCACCAGTGACAAAAAGACTGTTGTATCGCTGTGTAACAAATTGCACCAAAATTCAGTGGTGTGTGTGTGTGTAGAGTGTTCTGCTGAATACTCAGGGACCTTCTGCAAGTCTCTGAGTTCTTCTTTCTGGTACTCTGTCGTGTACGTCCTATGTGCCCTGGTATTCCTGGATCCTCAACCCTCTGTCCACAAGGGGCATCTGCTTAGCTCACCCCAGTTCTTCCCAGTGCCGTTGTGACCTGGAAATTCCTCCAGCCAGCCGCAGGGACAGTTCTAAGTTTGTTCTTATGTTTTCTATGGATTTTTAAATCCGTCATACTAGCTTTCCTTATATTTTTTAGTAATTTCATTTAGTTTTGTTTATAATTATCCTTTAAAGTGTTTATTGTTATTTTTTTTCTGTTTTTTTTTTTTGTTGTTGTTGTTTTTTGTTTTTTTGTTTTGCTGGGGGGGCGGGGTGTTAAGACTGTAACCCTAGCTGGCCTGGAACTCGTTATGTAGACCAGGTTGACTTCAGTCTCACAGAGATCCTCTGCCTCCTGAGTGCTGGGATTAAAGGTGTGCACCACCACACCCAGCTTCTTCCTTTTGTTTTTGAAACAGGCCCTCACCTTATAACAAGCTGGTCCTGACCTGGAGATCCTCCTGCCTCAGTCTCCCAAATGTGGTGATTATCAGCTTGAACCATCCCTTCCAGCTGTATCTTTATATATCATCTTCCCTCCATGTTGATCTTTCATTTTAATAAGAAAACTATTTGAATATAGACTTTGGGGATCTGACTGCCTAGATTGGAGACCTGGTTTCAGCTCCTGTGGGCTAGAAAGTCTTTACAAGGCATTTAACTGCTGTGGAAAATGGGATGACCATAAGTTCGCTTGATAGTCAATATGGGACTTAAATGTGGGTGTCTGGTGGCATATCTTGGATTGTGGGCACAGAGTCAGTGGCTTGTCCGGAATGCTGTAGTGAAGAAGGTAAACCTTACAGTTCAACCTTCAGCTTGGATGTCCATGGCTCACTGCCCATACGGGATGTCTCTCTTTGTAGATCTGCTCTGGCTGCGGCCATTTTGGCAACCACATTGACTGGACAGACTGTTGCCATTCCCCAACCTCGCCAGAGATCCCGATCTGAGAGTGACACCTCCTACACTGGAAAGAACAGCTTCATTGAGCCCTATGCCACCACCTCAGAGCTGAGGCTTCGGTAGGGATATGCTCCTTGCTGTGCTTCCTTCCTGGGCAGTGGACAAGTCCTTCAGCTTGGTCACAGGGTGTGTGTGTGTGTGTGTGTAGTCATAGTCATCCTTGTGTGTGTGTGTCCGTCCAGCAGCCACTGACCAGGCACATAAAGTGTTCTGTTCTTTTTCCTGAGACAATGTCTTCCCATGTAGACCAGGATGGCCTCAAGCTCATGTTTCTCAGGCCTCCCACGGAGCCAGGACTATAACCACATGCCCTTTGTTTGGGTTTTGTGTTTAAATCTTGACTCTAGGCAGTCACAATGGATTATAGACTTGGCTTCCTTAGAGATTGAGGCAGGAGGAAGTTCAGGGCCAACCTGGGCAACATAGCTGGACCTTGATTCAGAAAGAGAGAGGTTGAGGGGAGAGAAACAAAGGGAATGAAGAGAGAGAAGGAGGAGATTGAGAGAGAGGGAAGGGAAGGGAGGGGAGAGGGAAGATGTTAAGATTTTCGAATGGAGCCAGTTTCTCTTCTGCTAAGAATTACACTTTGGCTGAATTGAAACCAAAGATGAAGAAATAGTTGTGAAGTTCACTGGGAAGAAAAGGATATAAGACCACCAAGGGAAGCCTGGAAAGGAAGGCCAGGCCAGGGCAGGGCTGCGTTAGGGCTGTACAGTAGTGGCAGTAGTGTGGGCTGCTCCGGAACTGAAAGGTCCCTCCCAATGCCCTGAGCCGAGCGAGCGTTTGAGCATGTGGACTCAAAGAAAGTCATCCCCACAGATAGATCAAGATGCGGTGTTTGAAAAAGTCAGCTCTGAGCCTTGCTCAAGTCATACACCAAAGTCAGTGCCTATGGAATGAAAGGATTGTGCTAGATATTCACACGTATGAGATGATGAACTCCAGTATCTCATCTCCTCCAAATTTCTCAGTGGGATGACTGCTATTTACTTCTAAGCTAAGAATTTAGAAGGTAAAATAAATTGGTTTGGGCTACTAAGAGTAGTCCACACCTGTAATCCTAGCACTTGGGAGGTGGAAGCTAGAGGGTCAGTTCAAGGCCCTCTTTGGCTATATAGTGAATTTGAGTCTAGCGTGGGCTATGTGAGACCCTCTCTTTTAAAAAATGTTTCACAGTTCTCAGGAATTGATCTTAGGTCCTTGTACATGCTAAGTAAGAGCTCTACCATTGAGCTCTACCACTGAGCTCTTGCTCTAGCCCTGCCCCCCCGCAAATTTATTTTAATCATCTGTATGATAAGAAAAGTTATATAGCCAAAATAAAAATAAAGTAGGAAAAATGTATTAAAAATGAGACTAGGTTTTCATTTTAGAGGATAAAGTTTGTTTCAAATTGGACACCTCTGAAGCAAGCAAGGTATGCAGAGGCGATAAACAGCAGAGAGTGGAGACGCCAGCAGATGAAGGTGATAGACAGCAGAGAGTAGAGATGCCAGCAGCTGGACAGGAAGTGTCCGGCTTCAGCAGGAGATGAGTATTCAGAGAGATTTCAGTTGTGTGGGTGGGAAAACCATGACTTGTGTAGGTTCAGGTTGAGGGAGTGATTTGTGACATGATTTTGTCCAGTGTCATATAGACATACACTGTTCCCGCCCACTGGACTCAGCTACCTACCACATGCTGACTTGCTTTATAGAACTAATCCCCAATGTTCTCTGTACAAGGAGTTCATCACAGGGTCATTTAACCGTGAAAGTCAGTGGGAAGTAAAACCACCCATAGAAGAGGCATTCCTCCTCTGTGTGTGTGTGTGTGTGTGTGTGTGTGTGTGTGTGTGTGTGTGTGTATAGGGTCTCATGCATGCCAAGCATACTCTACCACTGAGCCTAATTCTACCTTTTAAAATGTTGACTATAAAACCTTGCTAATAATGGGACTGGAGAGATCGCTTAGTGGTTGGTTTGGACCACTTGCTGCTCTTTCAGAGGCCCCAAGTTCAGTTCCCAGCCCCCATGTTGGGTGGCTCACAACCACCTGTAAGTCCATCTCCAGGGGATCTCTTGTCCTCTTTTGGCTTCTGCAGACACACACACACACACACACACACACACACTTGTGTGGACATAAATCTTTTAGAAAATAATAGCAAAACAAATAGCTGGACGTGGTGGCACACGCCTTTAATCCCAGCGTTTGGGAGGTAGAGGCAGGCAGTGCTCTATGAGACAGAGGCCAGCTTGGCCTACACGGTGAGTTCCAGGCTAACTCAGGGAAACCCTGTCTCAAAAAACTTTAAAAAAAGAAAAAGAAAAGCCAATAACAAGATGAATTGTGTATGTGGGGAGAATTAGAATAAAAACCAAAACAGCATAAAGGAGCGTGAAGCACATGCAGAGCCAGGAGAGCAGATGCCGTCACCGTTCAGCTTCCCTGTGTTTTGTAATTATTATAGCACTTCTTAGTGGGGACTTGGAGACAGTGCATTGAAGATGGATGTGACAGCTTGGTGTGGTGTGGCATGCCAGTAATCCCAGCACTTGGGAGGCTGAGGCAGGAGAATTGTAAGTTTGAGTCCAGCCTGGGTGGAGGAGTGAGACTTGGCCTCAAAAATAAAATGTGTGTAGACACCAGTGCCAAGTGTTAAGTCACTTGTTTGTTTATTGTGTTCTCTGCTTCCCAACACAGGCAGAATGGGCAGCGTGAGACGGGAAGAAGAACTTCTTTACCATCCTTTGAGACATTAGGCTATGGGGAAGACGGGGATGCTGACACGAAGGTGTCAACAAGTGGGGATGAAGGGGACGCTGACTCGAAGGTGTCAACGAGTGGGGACGAAGGGGATGCTGACTTGAAGGTGTCAGCTAGCTTCAGGGAGTCGGAGTCCAGCACCTGGAAGGACGTGGAAGATCGAAGAGACCAAGCCTATGCTGTGCCACATAGGAACCAGGTGATCTTCTTCGTCTTCTGTGTCTGCCCACCCCTCCCATGTGACTGAGGTGAACCTACGGAGCACAGGAGCCTTGTCTTTGTTCTGTCGGAGTCCTCCCCTCTGCTCTGCCCCTGTTTTTCTGTAATGTGTTCAGCCCTGTCTTCTCTCTGATTGAACTAAAGTTTAAACCTTTTTGCTTTATCCTTTGAGGCCAAGTACTGGAAAGGCAAAGATAAGCATCTTTGTGGGTGGTTTGTTTTGTTTCATTTTCTCACTGTGTGTGTGTAGTAGTTGGGGGCGGTGGTGATGGTGTGTGCCCACAAATTCCAGCTGGTCTGACTAGCCAGCTGCCCCCCAGATCTCCTGATGGTGTTTCCTGAGTGCTGGGATTATGGGCAGCTGGCACACCTGCCCAGTTTTAAAGTGTGTTCTGAGGCTCTTAACTCCAGTCCCAACGCTTGCATGGCAAGCACTTTGTCCACTGAGCCATTTTCCCAGCCCATCTTTGTGTTTCTAATGTAAATTTCTGTGGAAAGCTAGAGATCCTGCTATTCCTTTGATCCTGCAAGCTGGCTTTCCTGTCACTTCGTCGTCTGTGTGCGTGTTGCACTCTTAAAGTCCATGTCCAACCAGGTTGATCTTACCCTGTGTTTCTTGGTAGCAGCGATGTTGTTTGATCTTGTCTGTGTGACTGTTATATCCACACCTCAGCTGACAGAAGGTGGGGACCCATTCTGAGTTCCGTTCTTTGCCCTGTCTCACTTTGGGGAACAAAAGTGTAGAAGGGTCCAGGGCCATCTGCTCTGCTAAGCCTCATTTTTCAATTGTGGGTGCTGGAAACTGAACCTGGGTCCTCTGCAAGAGCAGCCAGTGCTCCCAACCACTGAGCCACCTTTCCAGCTCCCTTATTTTGATTTTTGTTTTGTTTGTTTTGGATATATTTGTACATTATTTTTATTCTACTTATTATTTGTTTTGTTTTGTTTTTTGAGACAGGGTCTCCCTGTAGCTCCAGTTGGCCTGGAGCTCTCCAGGTTGGCCTCGATCTCACAGAGATCCCCCTGCCTCTACCTCCTGAGTGCTGGGATTAAAGGGATATGCCATCAAGCCTATTCATTATTTTAATTTTTTTGTTTTGTTAAAGTTTTTGGTTACTTTGTTTTGTTTTTGAGACTGGGTCTCATGTGTCCCAGATTGGCCTTGAACTTGCTAAGTAGTTGAGAGTTCTGATCCTCCTAACCCTGATTTCCAAGTGCTGGGATTACAGGCATGCGCCATTATACCGGATTTATACAGCCCTGGGCCCAGAACCCAAGGCTTTGTGCATGCTAGGCAAGTACTCTACCAACTGAGCCGCATCCCCAGCCTCAGTCTTATTTTAAAAATATTTTTAAAATTTATTTTATGTGTATGTGGGTAATGCCTGCAGGTAGGTAGGTGCACCCTGTTGTGCATTACCCATAGAGGTCAGAAGAGAGTGGCGAATCCCCTGGAACTGGAGTTATAGATGATTGTTAGCCGCCATGTGGGTGCTAGGAATTGAACCCGGGTCCTCTGCAAGACAGTCAGTGCTCTTAACCACTGGGCCATCTCTCGAGCCCTACTCAGTCCTATTTTTTTTTTTTTTGTCAAGAGTCTGCAGGTGTCTACTTGAAGAGTCACTATATAGATAAGGATACTGATGCCCTGAATGGACCTGAACACCAGACCTTGTCTTCCTCCATGCAGTGAAGGCTGTGATTGGGATGTGGCTCCACATGTGTCTGGGTGGAGCTCTTGGGGTGACTGCAGCTGGCTGTTGTATCCCACTTCAGCTTCCGTCTCCCCACTCTGCTGAGATCTCAGAGGGTTTCCAGGTTCCGTTTCCACTGGCCACCTGCTGCCTGCAAGCCCATCACTCAGTGCTTCTCCAAGATGCAGCCCAGTTGCTTCCTCATGTGCTCATGTGTCTGTCTTGCTTTTTGAAACAGGATTGCTCATTGGCCCGGAGCTTGCTGATTAGAGTAGACTGGGTGGCCAGCAAGCCCCAGGGGCCTGCCTGTCTCTGTCTCCTTAGCACTTGGCTTACAAATGTGCGCCGCCACACCTGGCTATTTTTAAAACATGGATTCTAGAGATTGAATTTCGGCCCTCATGCTTCCAGCACAGGGACCTTAGGCCCACTGAAGCTGCCTCCTCAGTCCACAGAGATCCCCTCCCTCTGCCTTGAGTGCTAGGATTAAAGGCATGTGCACCACCTGACCTCGTACCACATTCTTGTTCAGATGTTCCCCAAGGTGGTGCTCCTCCGTAGTTCACCTCTAGTGGTCATGTGGTGCGTCTGGGAGCTTGTTCTGTCCATAGGACTGACTGCCGAGGGGGAGGTGTCGGCACGCTCCCATGTGTCCTGGGCTGGATTCTGTGTTTTATTGGGGATAGACTCGGGTTGGTTCTGGATTCTGTGTTTTATTGGGGATAGACCCTGGGGTTGGTTCTGGATTCTGTGTTTTATTGGGGATAGGCCCTGGGGTTGGTTCTGGATTCTGTGTTTTATTGGGGATAGACCCTGGGGTTGGTTCTGGATTCTGTGTTTTATTGGGGATAGACCCTGGGGTTGGTTCTGGATTCTGTGTTTTATTGGGGATAGACCCTGGGGTTGGTTCTGGATTCTGTGTTTTATTGGGGATAGACCCTGGGGTTGGTTCTGGATTCTGTGTTTTATTGGGGATAGGCCCTGGGGTTGGTTCTGGATTCTGTGTTTTATTGGGGATAGACCCTGGGGTTGGTTCTGGATTCTGTGTTTTATTGGGGATAGACCCTGGGGTTGGTTCTGGATTCTGTGTTTTATTGGGGATAGACCCTGGGGTTGGTTCTGGCTGTTAGCGTCATTGTACGTTCAGTCCTAGGACTGGACGCTGCAGCTGTCTCACTGATTTATCAAGCTTTTTACTCTGCTTCTATTTCCAAGTACTTCTGGTGTTACACATTAGTTTTCTCAGTTTTCCGGCTTTATGTGCATGAAGTCATAGAATGCACGACTATTGTTAGTTGAATTTAACCCTGAAATCATACCTCAGATTTTACCCTACTGTATACTTTGACATTCTTCATCCTCTGTTTGTTGGGTATCTTCGTGGCCAATTTCTTTACATAAAAATTTTTAAAAATGAATGTGTGTGTGTATGTGTGTGTGTGTGCATGATGTGCATGTGTGGGTATGTGTGCATGTGTGTAGGACAGCTTTGTAAAGTCATTCCTCCTGCCTTGTGGAGGTTCTGGGGACTGAGCTTGGCACCAGGCTTGCTTGGTCAGCACCTTCCCCACTGAGCCCTCCTGCTGCCGCCCCACCTCTGTCTCTCCGTTCTTCAGCTTCAGCCTTTCTGGTGTCTTTATGTGCAGAGTGTTTTAGTTCTTGTGTGTGGCAGTGGTTGGCTCAGGTATTTACTGAGGACCTGTGGTTTCTTCATGCCCAGCACGTGCAGCCCTTTTCAGCCCAGGATGGGGCAGCAGCGAGGCCTTATGAGGTAAGACAGTTGAGTTGTCATGAAGATGCACAGATGACACTTACTGTGTGTTTGTCTCTTGAAACAAAAAGGTGCCATTGTCACAGAAAACGACCAGCGAAAATGATGTTTCTGATCTAGATGGGTTTCCAGATTCCTCATCTTCTATACCACGGCATACTCAACAAAGAGGTAGGAAAAAATTAAGCACAAGAGCATTTTGTGGTGATAAATTCTGGTTATCAATACTGGAGCCATTGCCCCACCATAATGTGTGACTCTGTAACCCTAAGCAGGAAGTGCTTGAAATTTGTTTCCGCCATGAATGAGTTATTCCTCATTTGATGGCCCCGGGTGTTAGATTACCTAAAACATGTTAAGTGTTCCTCTGGAGCTTCTTTTGTCTGTTTCTGTTTGGAGCTTCCAACTCAGGCTGTGACAGTGTACATGCGCGTCTCCCTCTGCTCCCTGGAGGGAGCGCTGTCAGGGTCACCACGCCGCAGTGGGCCATCAGCGAAGGGTTTGTTTGTTGGATGCATAAATGCATGAATATGTTTTTGGTACAATTCTGGTACTGCACAGCTAACATTTTGATTTGTTTTATTTGGCATGTGTTTGTTTGTTATGTGTTTATGAGTGCACCCATGTTGTATAGTGCCTGCAGAGGACAGAAAAGGACATCAGATCCATCTGCAACTGGAGTTACAGGTGGTCGTTAGCCATATGGATACTGGGAACCAATTCTAGGTCCTTGCCAATAGCAGCCAGTGCTCCTAACCGATGAGCCATCTCTCCAGCCCCCACAACCTGTGTTTTTACGTGGATTCTGGGAATCAAACTCAAGGCCTGACACTTGAAGGCAAGCCTTTACCAACTGAGCTATCAGCACAGCTCCCTTGGACACTTTAATGTACATCAGTTTACATGGTGTATCAGAAGACTATTGCTGATTAGTTTTTTCTTCTTCTTTTTTTGAGACAGTCTCTCTATGTAGCCCACACTGCCAAAGAATCCCCGATCTTGCTTTGGCCTCTCAGGTGCTTGGATGACGAGCATACACCAGCATTCCCAGCTTTCTGAAAGCTCCCCCTTCTAACAGCTGCTCTTTGTGGCCGGATAGATCACACATTAGTCAAGATGAAGTCAGGAAACAGAACTCACTTAAGGATTTGAACAGGGAAAGACCCAAGAATGATTAATTTATCAGGATTGCCTACTAAAGGGTAAAGAGAATGTTCCAGAATGTAGGAATAGCAGGTAGCATTTACAACCAGTATCTCTAGGGAATCTGAGAAAGAAGCCAACCTGGCAGTACCTGACTTAGAGCTGACACCCAGGTCTTATTGCAGAGGATATGGCTGTGGTGTGCTGGAGGCAATGTTTGTTAAATCCTGCTCTCTCGCGTAAGGTATTGGGAAAAGCCAGCCTTGGAGAGTTGCTACATGTTCCTGTCACCAGAAAAGTAAATAATATAATAATAAAATTAATTGAATAAAAATTAAAAAAAAAAAGGATCCAGGAAGCAAAGCACGTCGTTGGTGTCTCTAGCGCCCTCTTCTGATGAGTTTAGCATGGTGCCAGCTGCTGGGGGGAGAGGGCGCGGCATCGCAGCAGGCCGGCACTGAAGGGTGCATTCCGAGTCCCCCGGTGTGATAACTCCCACAACTGTGATCATGGGCTTGGAGTGTGGGAATGGGGCTGGAGGAAGTGCGGATCCTGCTGTGGTGTTTTTTTGTTGGCATTTAAAGACCCTAAACACTTGTGGGAAAGCCCCCAGCCAAATTCTAATCAAGTGGCTCCAAGTGGGACCCAGGGGTCTGTATCTCTAGTAAATACCTTGGGAAACCAAGGTGGGAGATGTGTGGGAAACAGACCAGGAGCTCCGGCTTGTCGTGGTTTGTTCTCAACCCGTCATTTCTAGGGGACAGGAGACTTGGCTAGGTTGTATACTCTCCTCTCCTCAGGCTGCATGTCTTAGGTTATCGTGCCATAAGTGGTCATACGTGCAAACCCAGTGCCTTCATCCACGTCATGATAATTATTGTGTGAAGCACTAACACTGGCAACCTGACACCCTCCTGCACCGTAGCCAGACCCCCGCCAGATAAGCAGCTATGTCCTTTGGTTAAGATGCCAGCAAAGTCTCTTGGGAATTGCCCCCTATGGTGGCTTCACAGAGCCTCATCCTGGTTTTGGCTCCACAGCCCTCTCTGCCCTATCAGAACAACTTATGGAAGGGTTTATTTTGGCTCATGGTTTGAAGGTTCCGTCCATCATGGTGGGCAGGTCATGGCAGCAGGAACGTGAGACAGCTGGTTTCATTGCATCTAGAGTCAGGGAGCAGAGTCAGGAAGGCTAGTGCTCAGCTTGCTTTCCCCTTTTATTTTTAAAGGTTTATTATTTTACTTTATGTATGTGTATGCATGTGACTGTATGTGTGCACGTGCACATGTGAGTGGGTGCTCATGGAGGCCAGGAAGAGGGCATCTGGTCCTTTGAAGCTGGAGTTATAGTCGGTTGTGAGCCGCCCAATGTGGGTGCTAGGATCTAAACTCGGGTCCTCGTGACTAAACTGCCGAGCCACCCCTCCAGCCCTCTCCTTTATATTCAGTCAAGAATCTCAGTCCATGGAATGGTACCACCCACATTAGGATGGGTCTTCCCAGCTCAGTTAACCTAATCTAGAAACTCTTTCACACACATGCCTAGAGATTTGTCTCCTAGTGAATCTAGATCCTGTCAAGTTAACAATCAGTATAAACCATCACACTTGTGAAGAGGAACAGATTCAGTGGTAACAGTCATCAGGCAGTTTTGAGGAATTTTGACAGCAAGGATGTGCTCATGTGTGAATTTTCTGTCTGTAAAGACTGGGGTAGTATTGATCATGATGTCTTGTATACAGTAGTTTGTCCGACACAGGAAACCTTTTCTGTTATTTGAATTATACATCCTTGTCCATATAGGTAGTAGAGATGAGAAAGGTAAGGATGCTGGAAATCCTTCTGAGAATATTATAAGAGAAAGCAAGGGCCAAGCATGCAGGCTGAAGCAAGACAATCTAGAGTTGAAGGTCAGCCTGGGCTACATAGTAATACCCAGTCTCAAATAAAGCAAGACACAGCTCTGGGCAATAGGGGCTTTCCTCAGACACATCAGCAAGAAGAAACAAGGAACAAAATGCATCCACAGAGCCAGGTGAACTAAGTGCACACTGCAGAGATCACAGTGAACTTGGGGTGAAGTCAGTGGCAGGCTTAGTCTTCATCCCATTCACTTTCTGAAAAGTTGATGGCTAAGAAAAAAAAAGATTATTTCTTTTGGGAAAATACTGTGGGTTGCCTTTGAAAACTTTATTATGATCATTTCTAAGAGGATTTATTTTTATTTATGTGTATATGTGTATGTCTGTGTGAATATGTGCTATATGTCTGCAGGAAGCTTCAGAGACCAGAGACATCAGACCCATGGAGCTGAAGGTTGTGAGATGCCCAGTATGGGTGCTGGGAACCAAACTCCAGTCCTTCGGAAGAAGGCAAGTGTTCTTAATTGCTTTATTTAAATACTCTTTTCTCTGGTACTGGAGCTTCAACTGAGAGCCTCATGTTTTCTAGAAAATTCAGCATCACTGAAATGTACCCCTAGCTCTCATTTAAAGTATTTTATCATTTTTATTTTATATGTATGAGTGTGTTGCCTGCTTGTGTGTAAGTATACCTGTGTCATGCAAAACCCACGGAGGTCAGAAGAGGGCATCAGATTCCCTGGAACCGGAGTTGCTGTCATGTGAGTGTTGGGAATTGAACCCAGGTCCTCTGCAAGAGCAACCAGTGCTCTTAACTGCTGAGCCATCTCTCCAGTTCCCTAACTCTCATTTAAATACTTTAAAGCATGAGGAAATTCATATTTTCTAAAATTTAGTAATGAAAACAATGAATTAAAGGTGAGAAATCACATATAATTTCTAGAATTGATGGGTAGTTTTAATAGCTAAATTGCAAACAAAACTAAATTGCAAACAACTAGTTTTGGGGAATCTAAAAGGTAAACATTTTTACCAGGTATAATGGTACACCTGTAGCTCCAGAAGCTGGGATTCTTCCCACCAGGAGGATTCTGAATTTGAGGCTAGCCAGGACTATATAGCAGACCCTGTCTCAAAAAAACAAAACAACAACAACAACAAAATTACATTTCTCAGTAGAGTTAACCCTCCCTGCTTTTTCAGTAGCAATTAAATTAACCTTAATAGGGGCCGGAGAGATGGCTCAGGGGTTAAGAACACTGGCTGCTCTTGCAGAGGACCTAGGTTCGATTCCCAGCATCCACATAGTGGCCAAGAACTATCTGTAGTTCCAATTCCCAGGGAATCCAATGCCCTCTTCTGATCTCTGTGGCCATTGCACGACATGGGTGCACTTAAATTCATGCAGGCAATACACTCATACATTAAGAAATTAAAAAAAAAAATTTAAACACCCTTAATAGCACACAAATAGAGAGTGAGATATTTAATGCAGGTTCACAGCCTTCCATTTTTTAAAGTTTCAGATTGCGAGGCAGGAGCATGCTGTTGTTTTCTCAGCATTTGGGAAATGCTTTGCTGCTGTCTGTAGGGCCCTATGATGTCCCAGGGGAAAAGGCCCTGCTTGTGACTCTGTCCTGCACTCGGCCATATCCTGTGCTTTATTTAGAAAGTGACCTGACAGCCCCTTTCTGGTGGGACCTACAGGTACAGATGCACTGACCACATAGACAAAAGACAAGAGAACTGAGACAGGACAGAGAGCCCACCAGGAGGGGCACCCCCAAACCCTTAAGATTCAGTTACAAGAAGGCAGTAAAGCCTAAAGTTCCAAATACCAAAGCAAAGAAGCGCAGGAGCCAGTGAAGGAGGAGCTGTGCTTCTCCGCCTGACGCTTCGCCGTGTCAGCCCGCCATGAGAGGTGCTCTGACTTCGCTCATACTTGGGTTTTCCTCCTCCAGGATGAAAAAGTGCCACTTCGAGAAAAACCTCCTCCCTCCCCAGGTACTGGCCTCGAGGTTCGTTCTGGTGGGTTTGCTGCTTGTTTCAGAGAATACCCAGGAGAGTCTCAGCTGAAAGGAAGGCTTACTTTTCCCTGTAAAAACAAGTGGTGAACACCTTTAACCCCAGCACTTGGGAGGCAGAGGCAGAGGCAGAGGCAGGACATCTGAGTTCAAGACCAGCCTTATACATATGTACATATAATGAGTTCCAGGCCACAAGCCAGGACTACGTAGCGAGAATCTGTCTCAGAGAGAGAGAGAGAGATAGAGAGAGAGAGAGAGAGAGAGAGAGAGAGAGAGAGAGAGAGAGAGAAGAAAGATTAAACACTAGATGGTAGATAGTGCTAGGTGGGGTGAAGGGTGGGCCTGGGGAATGTGCTGAGTCCTTGGGTGGGAGGTAGACCTGTGGGATGTGCTCAGGGCCTGGGGTGTTGCTATATACAACGAGTTTTACTCCAGGGCTGATGCTTTATGAGCCAGCCTCGCTTCCTGTATAGTTGGGGAAGTGTTGGTGGCTTTGAGTGCATTTATTGATTGCGGCTCTTATGTCTCCCAGCACTCATCTGAAAGTCTTATTTTAATCTGTCCTCGATGTTCGATTGACTCCGCTTTCGCTTTGTCTTGGCTTTGGTTCTGTGTTCCAAGAGCCGGTGCCCTCACTTGTAGCCCATAGGCTCTGTCTGTTGAGAATATTCCACTGTACAGCCCATCAGAATTTAGGCTGTTTATCATGGCGATCACTGTGAGGCTTTGAATAGCGTCTGAAGATCTTATCTATGGTCTGCATTGTTGGGCTCTGTGCTGCAGAGTCTCTCCCCCAGTTGACTTTGGTACTTTTTGTGGCTGTGACATGCTCACCTTGGGCCTTCGGAATCCCTGCATCCTGCCCAGGGATGCTTCGTCTCTGCCAGGCAGCTTAGAGACAGGAGATGCCAGCAACTGCTAAGCATCCAACTTGTCTCCAGTGATAGATGGGACTAGCAGGATGCGCAGCCAGCTAGTAGGGAGTGTAGACGCCCTTCCTCCTCTTTCTCCAGCCCCCTGGCTACCCCGCCTGCCTGGCATCAACCTCACTGCCTGGCCCACAGGGTCTGTCACTTGTTTCTGCCACTGTAGTATCTGAATCCTTCCTGCATGAGATCCTCGTAGGCCACTTTGTCCCCACCCACACTAAGGCCAGGAGTATCCCTAAAGCAGTTGTAGAGTTAGAGTCAGGGCCTGGGCCTGGCGTCCCTAACAAGGCAGACATGGCATCGTGTCCTCAATAAGGCAGTGAAGCGAACCAAATTAGGAGCTAGTGAAATGACCCAGCTTGTAGAGCGCCTGGCATAAAACCCAACACCCTGAGTTGGATTCCTGGATCCCACACTGGGAGAAAACCAGCTCCTGAAAGTTGTCCTCTAATCTCCACACACATGCTATGGCATGTATGCAGCCCCCACACGCCACATCCACACATCATGTATATACACAATGTAGAAGTTTTTTTTTAAAGAGTCAAATTAATAGTGAAAAAGCAGAAAAAGATTTATTCAATATTGCCACACTGGGAAGAGGGACCAAGAAATCCACTGACCCCCTCGAGTCCATTAGAGTCCCAATATGAGACTTAGATTTACGTGGAGGACCCGAGTTCTGCATAGCTATAGACTGTGTGAAGTCTCTCTCCTGAGACCAGCACCTCTGGCTGGCACTGGCTTCAGACTAGATTTCTCCCAGCATGCAATGTCTGTGGAATTCCAATTTCTTAGGGTTCCTTGTTTCAGTAGTCTTACAACCCAGGTGAGGGGACACATGCGTCTCTTTAGAAATAGCCTCCTTCCTGCCATGTCACAGAGCCATGGCCACATTATGTAGCGGACCTCTCCTGGCACACCAGAGCAGTGGCTCTGTCAGCAAAGCTCAGCTCTTGCCTCAAAAGGAGCAAGAGATCATTTATTCTGAGCCAAATCTGAGTGACCGTGGCCCAGGAACATGGGTTCAGATTGCCCTGAATGACATTTTCCAATAGGTGAGCTTCCAGAGTCACGGGTTAAAGTGTGTATTCTATCATGACATCTACCAAATGCACTGGGGAAACAGGCTGGTGGTTACAGCAAAGACAGGGACTCTCTGCTGTCATCCAGGTGCTGTCCGGTGCATTCTTAGCCTTTGTGTTGGTGGAAGCTTGTGGTTTGCTAAGTTAATATACTTCAGAAGCATTTACCTCATGATCAAAGGGATGTTAGGCCTCTAGAGTGAAACCTTTCCTCTGCCTCACAAAATGTAAGGCCTCCTCTGACCCTGTCCCCAGCTCCCTCTGCCTGCTGCTCACTGTACCTCCGACACTCTCCTAGGGGTCAAGGCTACAGCCCTAGCCTCAGGTGGAGTAGTTGTTCATATGGTTTTGGAAGAAAGTGCTGTGTGCTTTTTATGTAAAATGGTAACTAAGTGTTTTTAAGCTTTTTCTCTGTACTTTTTTAGATGTAACTGGTAGAATACATCAGAGATGTATAGAAATAACCAAAGAGAAGTTTGAGGAACTAAGAGAAGAAAACTTGCACTTAAATGCTACAAACCAAGCTCTCACCCTTGAACTAAATGCAGGAAAACAAACATTGAAAGAATTACAGTTAAAACTTAAGAGGGTGGAGAAAGACAACAGGAAGCGGAAGGAGGTGGAGAAAGCGTCCGCTCAGGAAGGTGGGCACAAGCGTGTTCGTCTGTTAGCAGAATGTCAGGACTTAACTCACTTTCAGACTCAGTATTTCATGTTATATATCGATGTGTATGTGAATATTTTATGCTGTAATATTGAAAAGTCTTTCATTCATGTCCTTAGACTTATCAAAATTTGATTTTATTTGCTGGGTCATTTTTATTCAACTGCACACTTACTCATTCTGTGTCATTATACATATACATTGTATCAGTGTGTGACTCACTACGTCTGTGCATGTACAAGGGAACAGAAAACAATTGACTAGTGATTTCTATAAAATGGTGGTAAGTTTGATATCTTCACTGTAGTATAATATTAACTTGGTGTTTTTCAGTAGCCACGCCTGAATTGCTTTATCTCAGGAAGCAAGCCCAAGACCTGGTGGATGAAAACAATGGGTTGAAAATGGTTGTCCATCGTTTGAACGTAGAACTGAGTCGCTATCAAACAAAATTCAGGCGTTTGTCTGAAGAAGAGGTAATGTTTCCAATTTCAGAAAAGCAAGGTTTTCTTTTTTCTAGCCTTTACTGTTAAATTGATTTCTCATTCTTGAGGCTTCTTCATTATTATAATTTAATATCAAAAAGACTGTTCAGCCAGGCATGGTGGTTCACACCTGTAATCCCAGCACTCTGAGAGGTGGAGGTAGGTCGTCTAGTCTTCATAGAAATGCCAGGTTAGCCATAGCTACCTACTGAAACCCTGCTTAAAGAAAAGATTTCTCCAAAGGTGATAGTGGAACACGCTCAGTCCTGGCACTCAGAAGGCTAAGGCAGAAGGATGGCGAGCTTGAGGCCAGCCTGGCTCCATACTGATTTCAGGGGTGGTCTAAACTACACAGTGAGGCCTTGCCTGTGGGCAAAAGAAAGAAAATGGAGTCATATCATATAAAAGGTATTGACTTATTCTCCCCACGGCTGTGACAGAACACCTGACAGAAGCAGCTCTAGGGAGGGTTTGTTCGGCTCAGGCCTGCAGATGCAGCCCGGCACAGCAGGAGGCTCGGTGCTGAAGTGGCTGAGTCCGCAGCAACGGAGCTGCAGCACAACTTGTTACACATCTGAAGATCAAGGAAGCAAAGAGCCGGTGGCAGGCTGGCCTGTCACCCTCCAGGCCCCTCTTTGTTCCTGTGTCTTGTCAGGTAGACCCCATCTCCTGAGGCTCCACAGCCACCCAACGCAGCACCATCAGCTGGGGACCTAAGTATTCAATCGGACCGTACCTGAGCTGGGGAGGCCTTTCCGACTCCACCCCTAACAACTAACCAAAGCACAGGACCAGTGTCTTCTCCATCCTTCCCCACAATACGAGTAATAAAGACCCTTTGTGAAACACCAAGGCAGTGTGTGAGTGATGAGAGTCCATGTCGGCTGCTCCATTCCCAGCTCTGTCCTCAGACACACAGCTGCTGCTTGTCAAGAATTATTAAAAAGAAAGTAGGCAGAGTTTTACTTTGTAAGAGTGACCACAGAACCCAGGTTCATAACTTCCTAAATCAGCTCCCAGATGAGACACGGCAGGCAATACAAGGTGGAGCAGAAGGCTGAGCCTCTGCTCCTGAAGAGCACTGGAACATAAGGGACAGTCATTCGGGGCCAGAGGCGGATATCTCACTAACTGGCTCTTGCTGAGGTCCCAGAGGGAAGCTGTACCCACACAGAAGCCTCCAGTTGGGGGTCTCTCGGAGTTCTTCTGCCTGTAGGCTTCAGAGTTTCTTTTTCTGGCAGTGCTGGGAGGAGCCCAAGGCATTAGTACATGCTAGACAAGCACTTTATACCAAGCTACACCCCAGCTCCTGAATTTCTTTAATTTATTTTGTGTGTATGCATGTTTTACCTGCACGTATGTAAATGCACCTATGTCATGTAATGCCTGTGGAGGTCGGAAGAGGGTGTTGGATTGTTGGATTCTCTTAGAACTGGAGTTATAGATGGTTGTTAGCCTCCACATGGGTGCTGGGAACTGAACCTGGGTCCTCTGCAAGAACAGCCAGTGCTCTTAACCACTGAGCCATTTCTGCAGCCCATCTTTTTAATAACAAAATTTAAGGGCTCACATGATCTAAAACATGTTGCCTTGGTTAGGTCCTTCTGTAGGCTATGGTAGGACGAGCAAGCCCAGTGACAACTCCACCACCACCTCTCACCCCGCTCCCTCCCTTCCCCCAGTTTTCTTTCTTTCTTTTTTTTTTTTAAGTTTTAGGACAGTTTTATTAAAATTTAAAGAAAAATAAAAAATCCTCAGGGCAGGCAGGCTGGGAGTCTCATCAGCTGCCTTGGGGAGGACAGTGGAGGGAGAAGGAGAGAGGCCAAGAAGCCATGCAGGTCTAGAGCCTGCACAGAGGTCAGACACGTGGCCAGTAGCAGCCACATTGTTGGGAGAAGGAAGCTTTAGAGAAAAAGTAAAGAAATATAGGCCGCCAGGACAGCCCAAAGTGTTAGAGAAAGCATGTTTAGACAAGGAACATGAGGAAGAAATGGGGAGCTCACACCTTCTGAATTCTTCAGACTTACAGAGACCCATGTGTCTGGGTCCAGAAACTCTGCTCCATTTTTCTTTTAACCTGTACGGATGCCACATTTTCTGTGGCATTTTTTTTTCTAGTCATTGTATATGTAGGTGCTCGTGCGTGTGTGTGTGTGTGTGTGTGTGTGTGTGTGTGTGTGTGAGGGCTGTGTTTGTAGGTGCTCGTGCATGGGTGTGTGCGTGAGGGCTGTGTTTGTAGGTGTTCATGTGCGCGTGGGTGTCTTCCTCTCTTGTTCGCTCCACCATATCTTATTATTTATTTTTTTATGGGAAAATGTGAAATTTAGAGAAAGTGTGAATGTTGAAAATAACACTCTACTGGTGTTGATTCCTGATTTTTTACACAGTACTACAGCTAAGTGTATGACTACGCTAGGAACCACATACTGACGTATTTAGGGGATGGAGATATTGCTCTAAAACATTTCAGAAATCATTGGTGCATACATTTGTGCACATTGCATGTGTACATACAGAAGTGGATGGTGCCTGCTCTAGATTAAGAATATCCAAGGAACAGGATTTCAGAAGCAGTCTAGTTTATTTTGTCTTCAATGTGTTTTATTTTCAGAGTTCACATATTCAAGGCCTCCCACCCAAGGGCCCTATACCACCCTGGTTGGTAAGTGACAGCTACTTAATCTCCAGGCCTGTATTTTCTGATTCTATTTGTCAAACTAATAAAAAACATTCCAAAATAAATGTTTTCTTGCATTTTAAGAAATGTGATGGTTGTGTTTCAATGTGAGCAATGTGTCGGTCATCCGTGTCTCCCTTCTCCATCTCTAGCTGGATGTCAAGTACCTTTCACCGCTGTTGCTGGCTTATGAAGACAGAATGAAAGAGAAGGACGAGCTCCATGCCAGCCTTGAGGTAGGTTGACACATGTCTCAGAAGAGACGGGCTTTGTCAAAAATAAGACTGTTCCAGACTTTGAGGAAGCAGTGTGAAGGTAAGTGAGCTAACACGTGGTAGATGTGCGATGTTTGTGGTGAGAGGAGAGGAGTGTGTAGGGTGAGACAGAGGGAGGCGAGGATGGGGAGGAAGGAGTGATTGGCAGAGGAGGCTGTAGTGAGGCCAGGTGGGGAGGTCTGGAGGGGCGCCATAGCTCCCCACTAGAAGCCGAGGCTTGGGGACAGGCAGCTCCATGCAGCTGAGACGCTACCCTGGGGTACAGCAGGAAGCACCAAGAGAAGGCACTGCAGACACCACCAGGAGAAGGGGGCAGAGACCATCATAGTCTGGGGTGTTTTAGGGAAACTTAATGCTTCCTGTTTGAAGCACTGACCCCAGAGAGCTGTGAGAACCGAGCTGTCAGAAGTGTCACAAGCAAGGTTCTGTGCAGTTCCGCTTGTGCTCGCCTGTTTCCCGGGAATGGTTTCTGGAAGCAGAGGTATTCTATCAGGAGACCAGATGTGGCTGTCAACATTCTCTGGGCCCTTCCATGCCACATACCTCTGGTGTCCTCACTGAGTGGCCAGATACGTCTCTGCATTGGAAGGGTCTAGGCTTCCTTTCAGAGCCACACAGCTTGGGCTTTAGTCATGCGTCCCATTACCAATGAACTTTGAACACTGAATTTTTTAGAGAGCATAAATTAATCATGTGCTCATTGATCAAAAATCAATCCTAATGATAAAATTACCTTTTTGGTGCTCAGCTCACCAAAGATTTTGTGTAGTTTCTGTCCACAGCTAGTGCTGTTGTAGCATGAAAGCCATACACAGCATACCAGTGCTGGGTTCAAATAAAACTTTATTTATAACAGTTGGTTGCCTGCTGGCTTTAGTTTGTTGGCACAGTTCAAAAAAGAGCCAGGTGAACGATAGGCAGTTGGGGAGTATACCCTGGCAGAAAGGGAGAGAAGTTACTGTTCGGCTGCTCCTTTAAGAAAGAAATAGATGAGGGGCTGGGGATGTAGTTCAGCGGTAGAGCTCTTGTCTAGCATGCATAGAGCCCAGGTTTATTCTAGTACCATAAATCCATCAGTGTTATACTTAGGGATAAGTATACATGCCTACTGTCTGGGAGAATATTTCAAAGTGTCTCAGAGTAAATGTGGGCACCTAAGGTTCTCACCACACGAGTGCACAAGACACTGAGGCTGGCCAGGTACTGGCTGACAAACACCTTGATGGAGGCCCAGGTGAAGAACTTTAAACCCAGAGCAAGAGGAGCCAAGATCTGTGTAGCTGCAGGCCTCATGTCAGGATAGTGGCTGACCAAGCTGCCAGAACTGATTCCTGACAGAACCAAATTATGACCCTGCCCTATGCCAACAGCTTTCCCATCCACCTGAGCTTTCAGTAAGAATGGGAAGGTCTTTCTTTTTATATAAACTGTCCAATTTATCCTCTAAAGTCTAAACAAAGAAAAACTTGTAGTATTTCTCCTGATTTTAATCCCTCCCATTTAACCTCTCAGGTATTTGGCAGTTATAGCAAGGTGTTACCAGATTAATAATTGAATACTTAAAATCCAAGTTCTTTGTCACTATGCTCAGCAGCATTTCAGTGCCTGGTGTCTTCTCTTAGACTGTGCTCCCTGAGGCCATGCAGGGGCTCCGGGACCTCAGGGTAAGGCCAGTGCTGAGCAGGGCTTGGTCAGATTGCGGTTGTATTTGATTTTAGCGTCAGCACTACAGCTGATGCTGACATGTGTGACGTGTGTTACAACGACATACATTTTATTTCAGGAGGAAATGAGAACATTTAGGATGCGAGTCCAAGAAGTGGTGAAAGAGAATGAAGGCTTGCATCAGGAGTTAAATAAGAGTAGTCCTGTTACCAGGGAGGAATGGCAAGTGGTATTTTGCTCATTTAAAACACAAGATAATAGGGACAAACTATGACATCACCAAATGCATTAATATATTTTTCTTTAAAAACGAAGCACTTTAGAGTACATTGCAATCTCAATAAACGCTTCTAAATGGGAATTTTAGAAATTATTTTCTCTTTTGAAGTGCTGGGGTTAGAACCCAGGGCCCCAGATATGCTTGGCAAATGCTCCACTGCTGAGCTGCATCCCCAGCCCTTGCTTCTTGAGACGCGTCCTGTTATACAGTTCAGGCTAGCTAGCCATGAGCGCTCTGCCCTACCTGCGACGTGCTTGGCTCACAGGCTTGTGCCACCACACTTCAAATTGGCATTAAAGATAATATTAAAAATTTAGACTATAGCCCTGGACTATTAACCCATGTAGCTAATTGGTAGAGTACTTTGCTACCTAACAAGGCCCTGGATTCAGCCCCCAGCACCACAAAATGAGAATAAGTAAATAAAGTAAAATTTGAAATAAGTTATCAACCTGAAATGTGCTTTTGTATTTGTATTTCCTAAGACGATATTTGTGCGGGGCAGTTTTCCACTGCAAGCTTAGACCCCTCTGATGGCTGTGGGACAGGAAGCCCAGACTAAGGCCAGCACCCAGCTGCAGTCACCTTCTCCTGTTCTGTTTCCAGTGAATGCCGGTGCGCAGCCCTGATCAGCCTGCGTAGCCTCTTGTCCCGTCTTGGTCCCTGCCACGCAGCGCCTTCCTGTGTCTGTCTCTGTCTCTGTCTCTGTCTCTGTCTCCGTGTCTGTCTCTGTCATCTTATCCATCTTGTTCTTTTCCTTTGCCCCCCTCAAGGGCAGGGCCCATGTTCTGATCTTCTCTGTGTGACCCCGTATCCCACACAGCAGCACCAAAGCCCTGTGAATGAGAGACAGTAAATCCCACTGAAAGGCTAAAGGCAGTGTCTAGGCAAAACCAAGAAAACAAAAGTTATTTGTTGTGTGTAAATATTTGTGTTTAGTTCTTGTGGTTTGTGTATTTTGTTTTGTTTGTTTTTGAGGTAGGGTCTCCCTGTAACCCCAGCTGGCCTGGAACTCTAGTGTAGACCAGGTTGGCTCAATCTCAGAGATCTTCCTGCCTCTGTCTCCCAAGTCCTGGAACTAAAGGCACATGCTACCACACCCAGCTTGTGTTTAGTATCTTTTAAAATGTCTGATACTGAGTGGGCAGCATTCTTCCTGTCATCCAGCTCTTCTGAGTTTATGGTCACTAACGTGTCCTTAGGGTTGACCAGGCCTTGGTGTACTGTGAGTTTCCTGTTGAACTTGGATTGAACTAGGTCTCCTCCAAGCTGCCCTCACAGGACTTACAGGACACCTGTCAGGCTGGGGGTGAGTAGGCTCCAGGGGTCCTGGGATATTTTGAAACCTGGATTCTTTCCCTAAACTGTAGCCCCGAGTCAAGTCTGTTTGTGTTTCCTTATGAGGTAGCAAGTCAGTACGATCAGGAAAGGACACCCCTCCAGCCAAGCCAGGTCTTGCCTTTCCCCAGTCCTTGATGTCCTACCACCGGACTGTGCACGGCACTGCACACTTGTGCATACCCTGGTCCCTCGGTTTCCAGTACTTTTTCAGTGGACTCCTAGGCCACACCTTCTCTCTCGAATTTCTCTTTCTAATTTCTCCTGACCAGCTGGAGCGCTTTAGGCCTAGTGGACCCTGGGAGTCAATGTTAGACTAAATCTGAAGGTCTCGACTTTTTTTTTTTTTTAAATGAAATGAAGGGTCCCTTTAAAGAAGAAAGGGTATAGAGACAGACATGGTGGCACACGCCGGTAATCTCAGCACTTGAGAGGCTGACACAGGAGGATTGGGAGTTTGAAGCAAGCCTGAGCTCCATTGTGAGACTCTGTCTCAAAATGGCAGGAGGATGAGGGCGGGGAGAGTCCAAATCCAGAGTGTAGAGTCAGCCCGGAGGGGGGCTGCGCCGCCGCAGTGAGGGTGCTGGAGCGGGCCCACCGGATGGCTTCGCGGGTGCAGGCAGCAGGCAAGCCCCTCCACGCACACCACGGCTGCTGGGACAGCCTGGCTCCTCCTGCCTTCCTTATCTTCTTCCACTTGGTTTACTGGTTTCCAGTGTTCTTTGGGCAATAAACATTTAATTGGTCAAGTTCTGAAGTCTCTTCAGCTCGTTCTAAGTTGTAATCGAGTAAGGGCTTTTCTCACAGTGAAGTAGACGCTGTGGTATTTTTGTATAGTTTTAAGAAACCATTAAAAATCATCTGATGAGTTGCTCTTCTTTTTTTCTTTTTACCTTTTGATTAAAAAAAAAAAAGCCGCAGTCTCCGTTGTAGATTGGCCTGACCTCACATAGAACTCCTCCTGCCTCAGTTTCCCAAGTGCTGAGATTCCAGACATACAGACCATGTCTGACTGATTTTTCCTTTATTTTTTTTTTTGAGAATCTTACTATGTTGCCTAGGCTGGCCCTGAAGTCTTGGGGTCAAGCAGTCCTCCTGCCTCAGCCTCTAGATGTGAGGGTGAGGATTACAGGTTTGGCTGTTGTGCCCAGCTGCTACAGATATGAATGAATGTTTTAAAATTCAAATGGGATCTTCTAGAATTCTTTTAAAAAATTGTCATTGGAACTGGAAAGCTGGCCCAGTGGTTGGCTGCTTTTGCAGAGACTCTGGGTTCAGTTCCCAGCACCCACATAACAGTTAACAGCCATCTGAAACTCCAGTTCCAGGGGATCCGATGCCCTCTTCTGGCCTCCATGGGCATTGCATGAATGGTTATACTTGAACATACATACAGACAAAACACATTAAAAATTTTTTATGTAGGTTTCAAAATAATTGTCTGGGTGTGGGGGTTGGAACTGGCTGTTTTATGATTGTCTCACCTGAGTGTTGTGTATGTGGACGTTTCCTGTTCTGTATGCCTCTTACAGTTACTGGCGTGGTTCATTTTTCCGGCCACACTGTTGTCCTTCCCCAATTCACCGCCTGTGGCAGCATTTGCTGAGTTAATAACATGTTCAACCTTAAAATGTGTCCAGGTAGCTGTTGACTGGCACTCAGGTGTGTTTCTGAGATGTCTTCAGACCTGAAGGACAGTATTTAATCTTATAAATCGATCGTAGGCGCCAGCTTCAGGCTCAAGCAGAACTGGTGTTAGATGAAAACAAGCTGTTGTTAGAGCAGTTGGAGATCCAGCAAACAAAAGTCCAGGACACGCAGCAGGAGCATCTCCTAGAAGGTGAGTGACGTCACACCCTGCGATGGGCTTGAACAGGGCCTTTTCCGAAGCTGCTCTTCCTGAAATGCAGCTGCTCACCACATTTCTAGCTGTTCTTGCTGTGACTGCTCTCTCTCAGCTCATCTGTGGTCTTCTGTGTGTTCCTAGGCCCTTGTAGGGTCAGTGGAACTTTAGGGTAGAACAGTGCCTGAGAAGTGGGGAAATTCCAGAAGGTAAGGGTTTGAAACAACCCAGGGCCGTTAGTTTTCTAAGATATTTGTTGGATAAAAAAGTAGAACTACCTCTCCCAACCCCATGCCACATCCATGCATGCAAAAAGCCCTTTCCCTGATTGATTTATGTCCCTGACCCTTGGAGTGCCTTTGAACTCAGCATCCCCTGCCTCAGCTCCCCAGT
Organism: Eospalax fontanierii; assembly: GCA_035773235.1. NCBI lineage: Eukaryota > Metazoa > Chordata > Mammalia > Rodentia > Spalacidae > Eospalax > Eospalax fontanierii. Next base: position 20,306,385 of record CM069554.1, on the reverse strand, counting down.
GCTAGGGTAACAGGTGTTCACCACTGGGTGAACTGTTCACCTGTCTTCTGTCAGAGCCATGGACATCGGGTTAAAGCTCTGTGGTTCTCAGGTACTTCCCATGGCTGTCCCTTCAGGTGTGTCCTCCCTGCTCCTAGAGCAGCAGGTGACAGTGGTCTTCAGAGTAGCCAGGCTAGGAGGGTTTTTTCTTTTGTTTGATTAAAACATTTATGAGCACAAAAAATAGTGGCTTCCCCAAACCCCCTAACTCATTTTTCCAATGAAGAACAACACAAAGGATTGAGGGCTGAAACCAGCTGTCCTGCCCGAGCCCTGGGAGCCCCTTCCTGTTTCCCTCCCACTCCAGCTCATGTAATGAACTCTCTCCACATGGTAGAGGAGTTCATGGTCAGCCTTGGCTGTAGCCGGAGATGCTGAGCTTCAGTTCCATGAACCTGATTACCAGGTTGTTCAAAGAGGGCCCTGGGAATCCCTCCTCAGCCTGCTCAGGCCAAATTGCCTGTACTCTGCATTGCGAGAAGAAGAAAGTGTTGCCTGCTGTCATTATTTTCTGGCTAGAAGTCATAAGGCTATTAATTTTTCTCTGACACCCTGTGATGGGCTTGAAAACGGCCTTCATGTTTCTATTTTTATTTTATTGTATTTTTACTGGCCTGGTCACTGTGTACACTAGGTTGGCCTCAATCTCACTGAGACCTACCTGTCTTTGCTTCTTGAATGCTGAGATTAAAGGCATGCACCACCATGCCTGGCCTATATTATTTGTATCTATGTATATGCATGTGTGTCTGTCATATGTGTCTGCCATGTGTGTCTGGGTGCCCTCAGAGACTAGATGAAGGTATCAGATCCTCTGGAACTGGAGTTCCAGGCAGTTGTTAGCCACCTGACATGGATGCTGGGATCTGAACTCAGGTCCTCTTGAAGACCAGCCAGTGCTCTTAACTGATGAGCCATCTCTCCAGCCCATTACTATTCTGAAACATACCAGATTATAAAGGTAAAGGATCTTCTGGTTCAGGGGATGCCTAAGTGATAAGAGTCCATTTACCATGTTTATTTTAAAATTCCCAAGAAAAACCTGGCTTTTTTTTTTTTTTAATGTGTATGTGTGTTATGTCTGCATGTATGTAAGTGCACCCAAGTCCTGCAATACCTGCCAAGGCAGAAGAGGGCATTGGGTCCCCTGGAATTGGAGTTAGAGACCATTGTTTGCTGCCATGTGGGTCCTGGGATTTGAACCCAGGTCCTCTGCAAGAACAGCCAGTGCTCTTAACCAATGAGCCATCTCTCCAGCCCCCCATCCTAGCTCTTGACTCTGATGATCAGCTCAGTGTTTTCCTAGAGAGATTTGAAGTTTTATGCACATGCTGTAAGTGGTGGTCTCTCAGCAAATTCCCAGGCAAATCTTACTCCTGTACATGGCCATGTCATAAAGAAAAAACACTCACAATTTGCTTTCAAAACAAGACATAAAAACAACCTATTAGTGAGGAAAGGAAATGAGAAATTACAGATTCAGTTCTTAGGGCTATGTCCCTGTCCTTAAAATGTCAAGTATTAGGGACAAAAATAATGGTCTATGCTTGCATAGCTAAGTATGATTTAACATTCATTCTTTCAAAGTCAGTTCCTCGAAGAGAGATTCATGTTGTATTCAATATTACAGAGAGCCATGGTTCAGTGGTGTAGTACCCAGAAGGAATGGGATATAGACAGACAAGAGAGAAGCACACGAGGGACACCAAAATCCATCAGTGTTCAAATCTCATATAAAACAGTGGTACGTGTCCACATGTAAACTACACAGATCCTCCTGCACACTGTAAATCAGCTCTAGATTATTTGTAAAGCCTAAGAAGATACAAATTTATGCAAATAGTTGTAACACTGATTAGAATGCAGTAAAGAGGAAAGGAGTCTGTACATGTTCTGTGGCGATGCAGACGTGCGTGCGTGTGTGAGTGTGTGTGTGAGGGTGCACATGTGTATGCAGGCTCACTCTGACGCTCCCCTGCTGGAGCTGCTGACCCTCTTGCCTCAGACGCCTGAGTGCTGGGCATGTACGCACCAGCACCCTGGCCCGGACTCTCTTAATTCATTCCTCTGTGCCAAGTCTTTATCCTTTTCCTTTTCAGTTTCTAAGCTGACTAAACAGGTTATGCTTCTGGAGGCTAAAACCCAGGGACAGGAGAAACAACTGATAGAAAGCAAGGAACAGCTAGAGAGTTTACAGGCCAGATGCCAAGAACTCAAAACACAGCTGGATAGCAAGATCGCGATGGATGTCCACACTTCGATCGTCAACGAACTAAAGAGGTAAGGATGCCAGGTCTGTCAGATGCCCAATTCAGAGAGGTTGCCCAAGTTTTTTATTGTTTTGCGGTGGTTGCCCTCTTTGAGACAGAGTCTCGCTCTGGTGCAGCCGGGACTTGCGCTCCTAGTCGCTCTCCTTGGCCTCCTCCACTGCTGCCATGACAGGCTGAGCCACCGCACGTGCTTCATTGTTTTTGTTGTTGTTGTCATCGGGTTTCTTTGTTTTGTCTTTTGAGATAGGGTATGTAGCTTAGGCTGGCAGCAAACTTCTGAACTCAGGCCATCCTCCTGCCTCAGCTTTCACACCCATCTGCTTGCTTTTTTTCTAGTCTGTTTTTACCTCCCTGGCCCAGGTGTAAGAATGGTAAATGGGGCGGCGGGGGGGCTGGAGAGATGGCTCAGCTACTAAGAGCATTGATTGCTCTTGCAGAGGACTCGGGTTCAATTCCCAGCATACATTTGGCAGCCAACAACTCTCTATAACCCCAGTTCTAGGAGATCCAGTGCCCTCTTCCAACACCCACGGGCACTGAATGACACTGGTGCACTTACATGCAGGCGAACACTCCTACACGTAAATAAAAATCGTTAATATTTTTTAAAAATAATGGCCAATGCTTCATAAGTTTGTGCTGGATCTCTCTCTTAGGAATGCGTCTCACACTTGTGTGCGTGTGATTTTGTGTCTGTTGGTCCTGCCTGTACTGGTTTTAAAGTCAGAGACAATATAAAGTAATGGGCTGGGCATGGTGGCACTCACCTAGAATTCCATCACTCAGGACAGTTTGGCTAGATGATGGCAGTTCAAGAGCAGCCTGGACTGCATAGCAGGATTATTAATGGAGTTTCAAGGCAAAAGCCTCAGCTCTGGGGATCCCAAAGGACTAGGCTGGGCCTCCCATCCCAGTACACCAAATAATCAAAGTGACAGATGATAGCGAAGGTCAGAGATAAGAGATCAGTCAACATGGCCCTGTTGGGAAAAATAGGTAAAGGGTCTCGGTGACCCCAGGTCTCCCTTCACCAGGCCATAGAAACAAGTTGTATAGGCTAGGGAAACAGAGGAGCGGGGTAGGCTCAGCTGACGGAGCGGTAATCTTGGCCAGACCAAGTTCTAACTGATCATTCATTACCTTGGTTCTGGTTCTTCAAAGGGTCCTGGAGAGGTTGCTTGTTGTTGTCCCTTGAGATGGTTCATGTGGTTCCCATGAGATGGTAGCTCCCATTACCAGTCTAGAGAACACCCTCATTTGGGGGGTGATCTGACTGTCCTGGAAGGGAAGGATGTGAAGAAGAGAAACAGAGCCGGAGAGGGACAGAGTGAAGCATCTAGGCCTGGGACTGGCGCTCCTTCAGGTCTCGTCTCAGGATGCGTAAAGAAGGTGGGCGTGGTGGCACACCTTTAGTCCCAGCACTCAGGAGGCAGAGGCAGATGGATCTCTGTGAGTTCAAGGCCAGCCTGGGCTACATAGTGAGTTCCAGGACAGCTGGGGCTACAGGGAGACCCTGTCTCAAAAAGACAAAGGAAGAAAAAAAAAAAAAGAACGAATAAAGAAAAATAGAAACTGGGAATCTGGAGCTCCAGTCGTAGGAAATTGTTTAAACAAAAAGATACAACCCTAAAATGGAACGTACTAGCCATCACACATGCACCACACGAGATGGAATGTACTGGCCATCATACATGCGTCACACAAGACTTTCTGATGTGGCAAATAGAATACAGAATTTCTTTCCTTTTTTTTCTTTTGAGACAGGGTCTCTCTGTACCACCAGCTGGCCTGGAACTTACTGTGTAGACCGAGCTGGCCTCAATCTCACACAGATCCACCTGCCTCTGCCTTGTGAGTGCTGGGATTAAAGATACACGCCCCTACGCCTGTCTTGAATACAGAGTTTATATAGAATGGACAAGTATAGTAACCACAGTTAGGAACTCAGTGGATGCCTATCTCTAGATGTGTGTGTCATAGAAGTGTGTGAACTTAGGAACTGTAAAATAGGATGGTGCACAGGGCGGCATGGGATGCTCGGTGAATTTGAGAGAGCAAGTGACTCAAGGGCTGTGAGAGCCACAGCTTCCCAACTGCGGGCACACAGGGGTTCACAGATGGAAACATCTGGAAAAGCCATACCCAGACCTCTCATAGTGACTGCAGCAACCAGAGTAACCTTCAGAGGGCTGAGTGTCAACAGGAGTGTTAACTGTTGGCAGATGCAGTCCTGACTGTTGGCTCCACGGTGCTAGCAAACAGGTAGATCCCAGCTCACAGGAGTTCTGTTACCTGTGAACAGAGAAAGTGCCTTTCCAGGACAGAGGCAAAATGGAGATGTTTTCAACGAAGTCTGCCACTTTAACAGACCCACATTAAAGGCAATAGTGAGAGTAGACCTCGGGGGGAAGGACCGAAAGCAGGACAGAAGTAAGACGCAAAGACGGGGACAGTGGTAAATACGTGACAAATGTAAATGACACGGAGCTTATAAAATGATGTCTTTGGAGATTTAAAACCACATAGACCCAAAATGCCCAGCAATAGGAATGTGAGTCAGGGAGGGGAAAATGGCACTTGTGTTCTGCATGATGAAATGATGAAAATTCTGGAAACAGAATGTATATATAACAGGCAGCAGTCCCACTTTGTATTTTTTTTTAATTTTACATTTCTCTGTGTGTGAATGGGTGAGTGTGTGAGTGTGTGTGTGTGTGTGTGTGTGTGTGTGTGTGTGTGTGAGATCCTCCTGTCTCTGCCTCCCTGCTGGGACTGCAGATGTGACCATGTCCAGATTTCCCCACTTATGTCGAAGCATACAGTCTACGACCCCCAATGGATTCCAGAAACTCAGGATAGAACTAAAACTAAGCATATTGTTTTCTTTCTACATACATACATACCTATGATAAGATTCAACTAATAAATTAGGCAGAATAAATGAGGCAGAATTGGACTATTAACAATAACACAATAAAATAGAACAATTACAACAATGTATTGTAATGAAACTTTTTAAATATGAATTCTTCATTTCTGGATTTTTCTATTTAATGTGTTTAACTTGCATTTTATTTTATTTTTATGTATTTTGCCTGCATGTAAGTGCACCACATGTATGCAGTGCCCACAGAGGGCATTTGATCCCCTGGAACTGAAGTTACAGGTAGCTGTGAGCCACCTGTAGGTCCTCTGCAAGAGCAGCCAGTGCTCTTAAGCTCTGAGTCATCTCTGCAGCCCCTGTATTTAATATCTCAAAACCGCATTTGACAATAACAGACCTTGGACAGTGAAACCACAGATAAGGAGGTGTTATTGTAACCTCTGAACTAGGATGGGTGTAAATAATGGCTCCAAAATAAGGAGATGGTGTCCACCTGTAATCCCTATGTTTAAGAGGCTAAGGCAGGAGGAGCTAGAGTCTTAGGCCAGCCTGGGCTACCTAGGAAGACATTAAATATTTTTTAAACTTTTATAACTCAACCTGGGTGATGTAGTGAGACCAGAAAGTGAAACGAAGGGTGGGGTTGCAGCTCAACGATAAAGCATTTGCTAGTGGACTGCGGGCCTGGACACCTACCTCACCTAGACACCTACCTCACCTGGACACCTACCTCACCTAGACACCTACCTCACCTGGACACCTACCTCACCTAGACGCCTACCTCACCTAGACGCCTCCAGAGCCCAAAGGGGCATCCCAGTCTCACAAAACCCCTTCTGGAGAACAGAAAGCTAATGCTGCATGCTTGGTTTAATGAGGCTCCTAGACCCCGATTCCACAAGGTAGGGGTGCTTTGCAAGAAGGGAAAAGTGCCTTTCATTTTCACTGTAAAGCTACATGATAAAGTCTGGGCCAATGATGTGGGGTAATGGTAAACGTGCTGGCGCGGGCCTGTGCATCTGAGTTCCACTCTGACCCACATGGTGGGAGGAAAGGACTGCGTCCAGCAAACTGCTCTCTGACGTCCCCATGCGGCGTGCACAAGCACACACACTACGTGTGCAGAATAAAGACTAAAAATCGAATTCTGTAGCAGGTGTTAGGAGTAGATGAGAGCTTTCTTAACGATGCTGCTGAAATGAAACTAGTTTATCACACAGAAGAGGGAGGTGCGGAAGCGTGACCGGCCTGGAGACGGTTCAGGGCGCCGCGTCACCGCGATTCTGGGCAACCTTAGCCGTGCTGCTTACCGAGTGTCGGCCAGGACCTGGTGGGAAAGGGAAGAGTCAGAAGCTCCGGAAAGAAGGGCGGAGCGGTGCCGCTTAGAAATGTGTCTACGAACAAGACCAACCGTTACGTGAGTGAGGGACGCCAGCACAGGTGTTGAAAGAAAACGGACCCTTGGGCCTTGTTTGCTGGAAACGATGCCCGCGCACTCTGTAGGAGCGAGTGCTAGGCAGTGACGCTGAAACAGGAAGGACAGAAGGCTTCCCGGCACTTGCTGCTAATCCACTGGCTGAAGAATTCAGTCAGTGACTGGGGATGTTTGTCTTAGCTCCTCTTGGAGGTGTTCTCTGTCATTTTCTGCTGTGCGTGGTTTCTGATGGAAGTCTGCTGCCTTTTAAAAATCGGCTTCCTTTCTTTGTTTTGTGGGGGTGGGGCGCACATGCCACCATGGTGCAAGTGGAGGTCAGAGACAACTTGTGGAATTACTCCTTCCCTTCCACCACGTGGATCTTGGGGATTGAGCTCAGGTCTTCAGATTTCATGCCTTTACTTGCTAAGCCAGCTCCCTGACCTGTCTGCCATCTTTATAATCATTTTTGCTATTGGCTTATGGGGGTCTCACTGTAGCACAGGCTGGCCCTGGACTCATGACCCTTCCGCCTCCACCTCCTGAGTGAAATCGCAGGATTTCTGGCATGGGCCACCTCCTCACCTGCCTCCTTCAGGCCACCGGTTTTCAGAAACTTAATTAGACCATGCCATGGCTTAGCTTTACATCTTCCATCAAGTCTGAAAGTATTTCCACTTTTTCTTCTTCTTTTTGGGGGTTACTTGTGCTGGAGACCAAGCCTGGGGTCTCATGAAAACAAGGCACCTGTCTCTGCCCTGAGCCTCCAGCCTGCAGCACCACTAAGTTCCTCTTCTGTCCTCCCTGCCTCTGCCCTCCTCCTAGGAATCCTTGGTCCTGCCCCATGGACCTCTGTGCATTCTGGTTTTCACACACACACACCCCTTTTCTCTGTGTTTTAATTAGATGGTTTCTGTCGCTGTCTTCGAGCTCACTGGTCTCTTCTGTTACTCCCATTGATGACTTCATACACTGTCTCTGCAATGAGGAAACTCATTTGTTTTTTTTTTGTTTTTCCCTCTCTCCCTGTGTTTCAGGTTTCTCTGCTTCCTTGAGCAGATGGCACATCTTTATTGTCGCCGTTTTAGACCTTTACTGGCGCCACCCTCACTGTCACTTCTGAATCAGTTCTATGGTTTTATCTCTCTCCTGATCAAGGGTCATCTATTAACATCATATCGTCCTTTGGCTGCTGGATAGCCTCGTTTATGTTGGTGGATCTAGTTATACTGCATTGCTTGAAGCAATTTTTAGATTTTGTTCTGTTCTGCACTAGAGCTGTTGAAAGCCTTGTTTGTTAGACTGTGACCCCAGTGCCTTCAGACCAGAGCTGGCCCGGCCCCACTGCTCAGCCAGTGACGTGATCCTGAGGATTCCCGCAGCCTTCATGAGAGGTCTTCCACTGACTGGTGGCTCGTGCAGCTCCTCATTCTTTGGGACTTTCGAATTGCCCTGCCTCCTCATTTTGGGCTTTCTTTGCTCAACCTTGGGCAGGTTCCTCTCACGCATGTGCAGATCAGTTCTCAGCCAAAGATTGTGGTGATCCCCGAAGCTCTCCAGGACCCTTCTCCCTCTGTGCGACTCCAGTCTCTTTCCTAGACTCTGGCTGCCTCAACCTCTGCGGTCTTCCTCTCTGACTCCCAGACCCAGCGAATCCGCAGGCGGGTTTCCCTCTGCTGCCAGCAGGGGGCAGCCTGCCACGTCTGCCCTCCAGCTTCACAGGCCCGCTGTGCCAGCCAGCCAGATCTGAAAGCTGTTGTTTCTTTTGTTTCGCCTGAGCTTTGACCAAAGGGTGAACCTGGCCCCTGGGACTCTCTCCTGGAAGCAGAAGCCTTTATATTTTCAACATGGTTCTGTAACCCTTTATCCTAATCCAACAGATCATCCCATAAATGATGGTCAAATTCATTTTCAATCAAAGACCGAGGTTCTGGATTTTATGTGTTTTTAAATTACAGATAACAAACTAAGTCAAAGACATGGCCTCCTCAGGGCTGCTGTGTCAGGCTAGCTCAGTCCTTTCCGCTTATTTTTTTCCGCTAATTATTTGGGGCATTTATAGCAGTGAAGAACTTAGAACTATGTCAGATACTTTATTCCTGGGAAGAGTAGGATATATAAATGAATACATCAATACAGACTAAACAAAAATCTGGACAGAACAGGGTATATGACCACCATCAAAGCAGAGTGGACCCAGCCACATGCTCGCCCCTCTCCTCCAGAGCTGTGGGCTCAGAGGAACTGTGTTTCAGGGTCCTTCAGGGCGTCTGCTGACACCTAGAGGCTGCTTGCCTGTCACTCTGGCAGGGGCTGCCTCGTGTACACGAATGCCTGACTTTTTTTTGTCTTTCAGCCAGTTGCAAAAGGAAGAAGAGAAAGAAAGTGCTGAGATGGAAGAACTGATGCAAAAGCTGGTGGTCCTGCAGGTACGGGAAAAGAGCCTGCTTCTGGAGAAGAGCAGCTGGACCGCCAGAAACAGAGCCCTGGAGGCCGAGCTGGAGCGCGCACGCAAAGCAAACAGGTGCGTGTGTGCGCGCGCGTACGTGTGTGTGTGTGTGTGTGTGTGTGTGTGTGTATGCTGGAGGCCAAGCTGGACCTTTGCACACGCAAAGCAAACAGGTGCCTGTGTACATGTATACTGAAAGTCAAGCTGGACCACATACACTACAAGAAGGTACATGTGTATGTGTGTTCATGTGGATGTATGCATTTGTGTGTGTGTGCTGGAAGCTGAGCCAGACCATACACACAAGCAGGTACATGTGTGCATGTGTCTGTGTGTGTGTGTGTGTGTGTGTTTCCTTTTTAAGTTTTCCTGCTTGTTACATTTTTTTCTTTTCCTGTTCTTTCTCTGATAGTGGCTGTAAGATTGAAAAGAGTACCCCTCTGAACGGGGTTAGATTAAGTACAAGCACAACTTTTCTGTTGACCAGCAGGTCTCAGGTCTGCAGCTGCAGTATACTTGACAATCATGTGCTGACCCTGGACTCTGCAAGCGCTTCCCTGTCTCCCCAGAGTCTGTCATAAAATTACTGAATCCCATCTTCTTCTTTTTTAAATACTTATACATTTATTGATTTTGAGAATATTTTTTATTCTTTGACAGTTTCATACAAGTGTGTCTTGGCTGATCCTGTCCCCCAGCACCCTGGCACATCCCTCTCCCACCCTCATGTTTGATTCTGCTCTCAAAAGAATCTTAGAACTTGAGCCAAAAAGTTAGGGGAATAATAATTAGCTGATTCATAGGCATTGTGTGAGCTCTATTTTCATTTTTAAATATTTTATTTTTGTTGTTAATTGGTGTGTGTGTGTGTGTGTGTGTGTGTGTGTGTGTGTGTGTTGGTGCACTTACATGCAGACACCCTCTGAGGTTGGAAGAGGGTATTGAATCCCCTGGAACTGGAATCACAAGTGGTTGTGATCTACCATGGGAACTGGATTCTGGTCCTCTGTACCAACAGTGCACACTCTTAACCACCATTTCTCCAGCCTCAAGTCCTGTTGTTTGAGTTTGTTTGGCTGGTTGGTTGGTTGGTTTGTGTCAGGGGCTCACATTGTAGGCCAGGTTGGCCTGGAACTCACTTTGTAGCACAGGCTGGCCTATAGTTTTTCTGCCTCAGGCTGTGTAGTGCTACAATTACAGATTTGCACCACAGTTGGCTTTTGAGGCCTATTGACTGGATTTGGACTCAGTAATTATTTTGCTTAGTTTCATAGTAAATTCACTTATGTCTCTCATCTTGAAACTTAATAGAAGATATAGGTTGCTGACAGTAGTATTTAATTAATTAAATGTGTGGTGTTAGGGTTAGAATCCAGGACTTTATCCATGTAAGATAAGCATCTATCACTGAGCCATATCTTCAGCCGCAGGTATAGCATTGAAATATCACCATGATTGCTGGCTTTGTAATAAAGATAGTCACTGTGCCCTAGTCACACAGGCTAATGGGTTTTTTAATTCCACCCTGGGGGCCACTGTAGGTGTTATCAAAAGAAGATTGATGTCCTCAAAAAGCAAGTGGAGAAGGCCATGGGGAAGGAGATGTCTGCTCACCAGTACCTGGCAAGCCTTGTCGGCCTGGCAGAGAATGTCACCAAGGAACGAGACAGTCTTAAGTATTTGGTAAGTTTCCTCAAAGTTATATTAAGTCATTCTCATCTTAATATGTAGTGTGACTTTAAGAGTAGTTTTAAAGCAAATCTATAAAAATCTTTGTATTTCAATAATTCAGCATTTCAACCACACTCTTCCAAAGTCCCCAAAATTTGATCTCTTAGCTATGGGCAAAATCTTTTGATTTTGTTTTGTTTTGTTTTGTTTTTTTGAGATAGGGCTTTGCTATGTAGCCCAGGCTATCTTCAAACTTGTGATCCTGCCATGGCTTCCTGAGGGCTAGGATCACAGCTATGCGCCCTCTGCCTGGCTCAGCCAAAACATTTTAAAAAGAAAAATAACCTGAGTTTCTAGATAACAGCCAGTGTTATTTTAGAAGGCAAACTGGGGACCTGGGTGTGGTGAGCATGTGGTCATCACATGTTGGCAGTGGCATCTTCAGATGGTCTTTCCGGTGCTGTCTCAATAGTTCCCTTTGCAGATGACTCATCATCTTAGGCTCAGGGCTAAAGCTGTAGTTCAGTGCACATGCACATGCCCCACAGGTGCAAAGTCCTAGGCTTCATCCTCAGCACTGAGGGACGGGGAGAGAGAACAAGACCCAGTTAAATAGAGGCCACCTGCAGACGTGGCTGAAGCTGCAGTGATAAGCATCCAACATTGCTCCCAGGAGCCTGAGTCCCCAGGGGAGGGAATTAAGTCAATCATTGATGTCCTAGATGCTGGAGCGCCGCACAGCCAGCAAGAATCTGGCACGGTTCTAGGCATGTCCACACTGATTCAATAAGAGGCCCTGCGGCAGATTGTGCAGTGGAAGAAGACAGCAGCTCTGTGTGCCAAGCCACTGTGTTCAGTTCTGATAGGAGTTTCCCCAAACAGTGAGTTGCCCCCAAGGGATGGACTTCCCGGTGACGTTTTAAAAGTCTTCTTACTTCTTTAATGATTTGTCAGACACACGGAGCTCTGCACTCATACGCATGCATGTTTAAGCAGTGTTGCTACCTCTGGCGTGTGTGAGGGCATAGGGTAATGCATGTCTCAGCAGAAGCCACTGGTGGACATTGTGATGGTCAGGACGGAGGGGTACAGAGTCTGCGGGACATGTGAGAATGATGCTTCATTCCTCCGCAGGGAAATGGGCACAGGCTTTTAGACATAGCAACAGTGGAACAGAACAGAATTCAAGGCAGCTCTTCAGGGGAAATGTTATTTATTTCTAATAAAAGAAATGCTAATTCGGCTTATCTTGATAACATTCTGTACTTGATGTTACAAGGCATTTTTCACAGTACAGGGCCATGGAGCCGGCAAGCAAAAGAGCTGCAAGGTGTCAGGCAAGCCCACTCTTCTAGCATACACTCCTGAGAACCTGCCCACTGCACGGCAGTATCACTGTGATACAAAGCCATGTTGTTTCCAGAGCAGGACAGTCATGAATCCCCGTCCCTAGGGTGCAGGCTCTGTACCTCCCTTTGGAGTATCACAGGCTTCTGTGATGCAGTGAGTTTCTGTTTAAAAGTTGTAAATTTAGCCAACACACGTATTGTCGGCTCCTGCCTTGACCTTTATCATGGCCTGAAACCAGGCCACTCAGAGTCACAGCTGAAGCGGAGGTTTGGGTGGAGGGTCTCTCATCCACCCTAGCTCCCCCTGTCACCAGGGCTTCTGGATATACCAAGACCCTGCTGGCCTCAGGCAGGTGTGTAGGAGCTACCAGTTCATCTGGGCAGGATGCTCAGGGTCCTGTATCACCAGGACCAGGGCTGGCACTGGCTTTCCTGCCAGCTACTGCCCTGTCCAGGGCTTGAGCGATGTTCTCCCCCGTCCCTCCTGGTCTCCTGAGTCTCATGAGGCATGCCATATGCACTCAGCAAGAGAGGCCTCCACTCTGCGCTGGGGAGTGTCTGCTGCTCACCAGTGCTCACACGTAACTTGAAAATTCCCCAAGTACTGTTTACCAACTTCCACTTATTACCTTTCTGAGGGAAACAATGATCTAAGAGGCTGACATCATGCCTTGCTGTTGGTGGGTTTCCCGAGATTTGGGACAAGGTGTTTTAACTTTCTGTGTCATCTGTCCTTTCTGGAACATCAAGCTGCTACCTCCCCAGGCTGCCATCGAAGGTGTGCTTGCCCTGACCTTCCTCTCTAATTGAGCACCTGAAATAGTCAATGGTGTGCTTTGCTTGTTTCCCATCTAGCTCTTAATGTGAATCAGTCGATTTTAAGTGGCATCTTGAGTACAGTGTCTGTCGTGTTGGTTTGGAAAAGATCATTGTGTATTTTTATTAGTCTCTTTTATTTTGTTGTAATCTCCTTAGCAAAGTTGCAAGCTTGTTGTTATCACAGCTCCTAACTCCTTGAATATGATTGAAGGAGCTATATTACTTATTTTTCTGTTCCTGTGATAAAATACCATAGCCAAATGCAAATCATAGAAAGAAGAGTTTGTTTTGGCCTAGGGTTTCAGAGGGAGAATCCGTACAGGTGGGGAGGTGGGGAATGGGGATGGCAGCAGATAGCTGAGCTCTCACGTCTCAACCACATGCAGGAAGCAGACAGTGAACCGGAAGTGGATGAGGCTGTAAATTCAAAGCACATTCCGGTGACTGCTTCCTTGGCAGGGCTGCACCTCCCAAAGGTTTCGTGACCTCCCCAAACAGAGCCACCGACTGGGGACCTGAGTCTGTGGGGGACATTGCAAGCCACAACAGCAAGTGTGTGTCTACCAGGATAGAGGCGTGTTCTGAAACCTTGCAACAGGCCTCATCCTCCTTTTATGCCCGGGAGAGAAGCCAGCATGGCCCTTGCCCTTGTTGGTCCTTAGCCCTTGTCTCAAGCTGTGTCCACAGCCTCGGGGTGAGGGAGCAGGACGTAGGGAGGGCGAGACGAGCTGGAACGGAGCTTGTCGGCTGCACAAGCTCTCTAGCACTCTAGGCTGAAGTGCAACCCCAGTTCGAACAATTCGTGTTATTTGCTGTGTGACATGATCCCGGTGTTCCCACTTTCTCCGCAGGCTCAGTGTTTAGAAAGTGAGAAGCATGGGGTCCTCAACAGGATCCTGAAAGGCAACGTTCGCCTGGGCAAGCTGGAGGAGCGGGTGAAGGTAAGCGCTGCCTCTGCACCTCCGACAGCGTGGTCAGCGCAGGGCTCTGTCCTCGCGCCGGAGAGGGGCTTTCAGAAGGGAACATGCGTTGTGTGCGTGTGCTGCTTACAGGGAAGACCGCGGCAGAGATCGCACCCCTCACCTTGTTAAGCAAGCATTGGTTCTTCTGCACGGTAAAATGCCGCACAGTAAAACACCACAGAACTTTAAAAAAAATTTTGAGACAGTCTCCCTATGTAGCCCTGACTAGTCTGGAACTCATTATGTAGACCAGGCTGGCCTCAAACTCACAGAGATCCACCTGCCTCTGCCTCCCAAGTGCTAAAATTAAAGTGGACACCACCACACCCAACCCAACTTTTTTTTTCAAGATTTATTTTATTTTTAATTATGTGTCTGTGTGTGGTGTGTGCACCTGAGTGTGGTGCCTGCCGAGGGCAGAGGCATCAAACCCCCTAGAGCTGGAGTCATAGACAGTTGTGAGCCACCCTTCATGGCGCTGGGAATCAAACTTGGGTCTTCTACAAGAGCAGCAAGTACTCTTAACCACTGAGCGTCTCTCCAGCCTCACCAAACAACTTTGTATTTAAAAAAAAAAAAAAAAAAAAAGACATGGGAAAACATGCCAGTTCTGTGGACAGTAGTGTCACGACAAAAATAAAAATGAAGATAAAAGGTTTTTCCCCGGAATGTAAGAGTTGTACACCAAACCAACTCTTGAGCCAGAGAGAGAATGGAAATGGGTCACCAGAATTTCTTTAAAATATTAGGAGACTGGAGGGGAGAAAAACCATCAGCTCTGTGGGAATTACATGTCAGAATTTCTGACAGCTGTTTTCAAAGTGCTCAGAGGTGCTGGAGCTCGATGAATCAGGGTGCTCACCACCTGATGCCCTAATGATGTCTGACCCTGGGAAACCCACATCGAAGTAGAAGAACACAGCCAGCTCCTTAAAGTTATCTTCTGACCTCCAGGCATGGACCATGGTAGGCATGTGCGTCCACATAGACATCATATATTCACACTAAATAAAACATAAAACATAAATCTAAGGAAGTACTCAGACAGCATGTAGAAACTCAAATACCACACAATAAAAGTGAAAGGGCTAGAGAGATGGCTCAGTGGTTCAGAACAGGTACCACTCTTTCAGAGGACCTGAGTTCAGTTCCCAATACCACATCACGTAGCTCACAACCACTTGTAACTCCAGCTCCAGGGGATCTGTTGCCTCTGGGCTCCATGGACACCCACGTGTACATGTCCACACACACACACACACACACACACACACACACACACCTAAAACAATAAAATAAATCTTTAAAAATTCTTTTTAAAAATTGTATTTATTTTAATTTTACGGGTATTAATGTTTTGTCTGCACATATGTAAGTGCACCTATGTGCAGTGCCCATGGAGGCCGGAAGAGGGTGTCAGATCCCCCGTAACTGAAGTTATGGATGGCTGTTAGCCGACATGTGCGTGCAAAACTGAGGTCGTCTGCAAGAGCAGCAAGCGCTCTTAACCACTGAGCCAGCTCTCCACTCTCTAAAAAGTTCTTAAAAAAAAAAAAATTTATTTTATGCTCTATGAGTGTATTGTCTGCATACATTTACATGCATCTGTGTCATGCAATGCCCATAGACGTCAGAAGAGAGCATTGTATCTCCTGAAACTGGAGTTACAGATGGTTGCTAGCAATCATGTAGGTGCTGGGAATCCTCTGCAAGAGCAGCCAGTGCTCTTAACCACTAAGCCATCTCTCCAGTGCCTTTGTTTGTTTGTTTGTTTTGAGATAGGGTCTCCCTGTAGCTCCTGCTGGCCTGGAACTCACTATGTAGACCAGGCTGTCCTCAATCTCACAGAGATCAGCCTTCCTCTGCCTCGAGTGCTGGGATTAAAGCATGTGCCACCACTCTCAGCCCTAAAAGAATCTTAAAAAGAAAGGTGATAGGACTAAGGGATGCTTGAGGACCTGGGTCACACGAGGTGGATGAGAGGAAACAGAACGCTTTGTTTGCTAGGGGTAGAACCCAGAGCCTTGTGTGCACTAGGCAAGCACTGTGCCAGTGACCTGCCTCCTAGCCCTTACAGAGTTCTGCGGGACTTCCTTGATAAAGCAAAACGGTGTTGACAACTGTGAATACTGTTTCTTGTTTCCAGCTGATCAAGGGGTAAAGATCAGCCATAAAAGTTAGTCCTCAGCACCGCATAAAACTAGATGTTGATGGTGAAGACCTGGGCGCGGAAGGAGGAAGAACAGGAGCCCAGGGTCATCGACTTCAAGGCCAGCCTGGGCTACACATAGCCCTGTTTCAAATAAACGAAAATTTGCAGAAGTAGATTAATTTGCAAAAACATCCAGTTCTGTGATTTTGATATTTTATGTTTCATTTTCATTTTCAGCATATTATCTATGCAAAAATCAGGCATGATACTAATATTGAATTTGGTTTCCTTTTTTTAAAAACTTTTGAGAAAGTTGTATTTTATGTGTATTAGTGTTTAACATTATGGACGTTAGTGTATGTACATGAGTGCATCGTGTGAGTGCAGACTGGGGGCCCGAAGTTTGTTAGCTGGGAACCAAGCCAGGGTCCTCCCCAAGAGCAGCCGGTGCTCCTAACCGCTGAGCCGCCTCTCCGGCCCTAGATGTACTTGGTTTTCTCACACCTGGCAGTTCTTTTATCACTTTCTGTTTTGTTCTCTTGAGACAGAACCCTTCTGTGTAGCCTTGAGCTTGTTTCTGTCTCCACCTTCGCAGTGCTGGATCCGGTGTGCCCACCACATCCATTTTCCCACAGGGCTGAGGGTCGCGTCCAGGGCCGTGTGCTTGCTAGGCTGGCGCTCTGTCCTCTGAGCTGCGCTGTGCCTGCTCTTTCATTCCTATTAAGAAGCATTGGTGCCGGGTCACGCTCAGCCAGGGGCTCCCATGGTGGCAGGGCCTGCGTCCAGGAGGAGCCTCCTGCTGATGGGTCTCCTCCCGCAGGGCTATAAGAAGCAGGCGGCGCTGAAGCTCGGCAGCGTCCGGCACCGTCTGGTGGAGCAGCAGGAGGACTTCGCCGGCAGAACGGCTCGGTACCAGCAGGAGATGAGGCACCTTCACCGGATGCTGCAGGAAAAGCAGGAGGTGCTGGACGAGGCGCTGCAGCGGAAAAAGTAGGCGGCGGGCCGGGGTCCCAAAGCCCCAGAACGTTTCGTGGGCTTCTGGCCTGTATATTTGCTGTGTTTTCATATCTTAAGAGATTTGTTTACTTGCGTGTGGTGTTTGTGTGTCTGTGGGTGTGGGTGTGTCTGTGTCTGTGGGTGTGTCTCTGGGTGTTTGTGTGTCTGTAGATATGGGTGTGTCTGTGGGTGTGTCGGTGTGGGTGTGGGAGCCCCTGCTCCCACAGCAGCAGCCAGAAGAGAGTGTGGGTGGCTTCTATAACTCTGCGTCTCTCCTGAACTCGGGGCTGGTGTCTTCTTAGCTGGGCCCGAAGCCAGCAGCCCCAGCAGCCTTTCTGTGTCTGCCTCCCTAGGAGCTGGGATTATGCATGTGTGTGAAGTGACCTGCTTGTTGCATGGGTGTTGGGATCCAAACTCTGATCCTTGTGATTTTGCAGCAAGTGCTCTTAATGGCTGTGTCATCTCTCCAGCCTTAAACAGCACGTGACAGTTTACCAGTCTAATGTGCATCAGATGGTTGTGCAGATTTATGGAGTACAGTGTGATGTTTGATGTGTGCACGTGTGAGAGCAGAGCAGTGCCCTCAGCGCCACCAACCTTCAAAATCCCCTCTCCTGCCTATGTTGAAATACACAGCAGATCGTTGTTAACTGTCGTCACCCTGTGTGGAACTCCAGAGCTTGTTTCTTCCGTCGATTGTCACTTTATACCCATTGGCCACACTCTTCTCCTCTCCCATTTTTCTGCTCTCCCTGCCTCTGACAGCCGACATTCTGTTCTCTAGGAGGGGGAGCGTGTGGCCTCTCCCCGTGCCTGCCTTAGTTCACTGAGCATAATGTTCTCTAGGGTTCAATCCAAGTGACAGGATTTCATCTTTTTTTCTGGCCAAATAATACTCCATTGTGATATGTGCCACGATTTCTATGTCCCTCATCTGTTGACGGACTCGGGTTAATTCCAGGTTTGGGCTGTTGTGAATGGTGGTGCAGCTGATCTCTTTGCCACGCTGATGTCATTTCCTGTGGATAGATACTTAGCAGTAACATTTCTGGGTTGCATAATTATTTTTTACTGGATTATTTATTATTTTTATGTATGTGAGTATATTGCCCACATGTAAATACACTGTGTGGTGCACTGTCTAGCAAAGTCTAAGAAGGAGCTGGCCTCTTAAGGTTGCTCCTCCCTCCCCACAGTCCTCTGGAGCTCGCTGCTCTGTGAGTGGTATCTGCATCTGTTCTCACGGCTGAGGGCCCCTGTGAGGACATGGATGCCCTTGTCGGCCCTCCGCACCTCACGTGCCGCCACCTTTGCCGCCCACCCGCTCAGCCTTGGTGCCCGTGGGCACTCACCTTCCCGCACGTGGTCCAGGGCAGTCTTCTGTGTCCTCCCCCAGCTGTCCTCCCCCGCTCCCCCCGCACCTCACTGGAGGCCAGGTCGGGTCAGCCCCGCACTTGCTGCATTGCAGTGGTTGTGCTCACATGAGCCCTTCAGGGAACAGAGGATGTGTGCTTTGATGCCAGAGTAAAGCACACAGCAAAGTACAGCAGGGAAACCTCGGAGACCCTGCGCCTCCTGCGCCCCCTGCGCCTCCCCCTGCGCCGCCCCCTGCGCCCCCTGCGCCGCCCCCTGCGCCTCTGCCTGTGCGTTTGTCACCGTCTGCAGGGTCTGGGTGGGCTCTAGGACTAAGCATTCTGTCATTTGAGTTCTTATTACCTTGGGGTTCAGACAGGCTATTGATATTTCTTTTCTTTTAAGCACATTTGTGTGTGTGTGTGGACATGTGTAGTGTATGTAGGTTCGGGTATAAATGCATGTGTGTGGTGTGTGGAGGCCAGAAGTTGACATCAGGTTTCTTCCTCAGGATGTCTCTAACCCTGGAGCTCACTGATTGGCTGGAGTGACGAGAGCAAGCCTCAGGTCCTCCTGCTTGCATGGCAAGCATTTTACCAACTGAGCATCTCCTCAGCCTGGAATTCTTTCTCCATTTGTGGTGTTTTCAACCCTCCATTTTTTTTCTTTCAGAGAAATGGAAGGTGAGCTTGAAATTGTTCTGCAGTCTACCTCCAAGGAGAACCGGAGAATTCGAGAACTCCTCCAGGCCACCCTAGACTGGAGAGGCACGCAGGACAACGCCAGGGCTCTCGAGGACTCCTGCTTCGATGGCATTGCTCAGCGGGACCTGCTGGCTGCCTGCCATTTCAACTACAGTGACATGCAGCCTCCTGCCACCGCTGCCCGCCAGAGTCTGGGGGAGTCTGCGGCGTAGGCCTCGGCCTGAAGTGTCTGCTTCCTGCAGGCTGGTGAGCGGCGGCTCCTCTCCCTGGAAGGGCCGGTGTGGCCGGAGACCTGCCGAAGCCCACTGAGTGCTGTAGGTGAGACCGAAATAAACCAGCTCAGATGCCGACTGTGTCTCCACATCTCCGTTTTTCCCATCTGCAGTGTTGGGTATCGAACCCAGGGCTTTGCACGTGCTACCACTCAGCTACACGTCCAACCCTTGATTTTTCTGAGGCAGGGTCTTGTTGTGTAACCCTGCTTCAGCCACCCCAAGGGCTGGGATGGGGGCGCACACCTCCACATGGTTCCTCACAACTTTCTTGAATAGCATGCTGCTGACATTCTTAGCGAGGTCACAGCCTCTGGCCGCATCGCTCTGGGTCAGGCTTTCTCTCTGGGCTCCAAGACAGGCAGCTGAGAAAGGCCTGGGGAGTGGAGCTGTGCCCACTCACTGCCGGATGGCCGGTGAGGCAAGGCAGCCAGTTGGGGGCAGCTCAGGTAGTTTTCTTGTTTAAAATGTTCTTTGAATGTGCTGGAGCTGGGGCTGGAGAGACGGCTCAGCGGCTGCGAGCACTGGCTGCTCTTGCAGAGGACCCGGGTTCATGTCCCAGCACCCACACAAGTGGCTGACCATCCACACCACTGTTTCCAGCACATCTGACACCCCCTTCTGGCCTCCATGGGTTCTTGAACTCACATGATGCCATAAACTCACACATACATGTACATATGAAAAATGAATGTCTTTTAAAGTTCTGGAGCCATGTATGGTGGGACAAGCCTCTAATTAACACTCGAGGCTGCAGCAGGGAGATTCTCAGTCTGAAGCTAGTCCTACACGGTGGCCAGACCCTGTCTCAAAAAAGACGTTGGTACTCAGGTCAGGTAAGTTGTAAAAATAGGTTCTTGTGATTTTTTTCATGTTTTTATTTTTATTTTTATTTTATGTGTATGAGTGTTTTTTTGCTTGTATGTATGTAAGTGCACCTTGTCATGCAATGCCTGCATAGGCCAGAAGAGGGCATCAGATTCCCTGGAACTGGAGTTATGAGCGGTTGTTAGCCGCTGTGTAGGTGTTGGCAGCTGAACTTTCTGGTTTTGGTTTGGTTTGATTTTTAAGTCAAGGTCTTAACGCACAGGCCAGGCTGGCCTTGAACTTACATTCCTGCTCCAAGGGCTGGGGTTATAGGCATGAGCCCCCATGTCCAGCCGTAAAGACGTGTTCTGCCTTTCCGCTGGCCCTGCCCTACCCTAGTGGAGGAAGGTGACTTTCTGGGGATCACCCTTTGGGATCCTTGCCTGTGACCTGACAGCATCAGCTGCCTGAGGAGTTGCACAGGGGACTGCAGCCCCTCCAGGATGATGATCCCGGCATCAGCACCATGCACTGGGCTGTCCGGATGGAAATTCCAGCTCTACAGATCCGCTTGTCCTAGACATGCTGGACATTCGAGGCTAGGCTCCAGGCAGAGATGTATTTCTAGAACACACCCCTCAACAGCCCTATGTTATTTAAAGTGTAAGGTGGGCCCTGTGTTCTAGTTTCTTTCAGTTGGTGTGACAAAACACTGACCAATACCAACTTGGGGAGGAAAGGGTTTATTTTGTATATATCTCCTGGGTCTCAGTTTATCACTGAGCCCAATGTAGGAGCCTGGAGGCAGGAGCTGGATCACAGGCCATGGAGGAACGCTGCTTCCTGGCTTGCTCCTCTGGCCCATGCTCAGCCTGCTTTCGTATACAATACACAACAACCTGCCCAGGGGTGACACCACCCACAGTGGGCTGGGTCATCAGACATCACTCATCAAGAAAATACCCCACAGACATGGCCACAAGTCAGTCCAATGGAGGCAATTTCCCAACTGAGGCTCCCCTAACTCAGGTGTGTCAGGTTGACACTAAAGCTATTCAGCGCACCCTGGAACCTGTCCTTGGTCATGTATAGAAGTTATACCTCTGGCCTTTGAAGAAAAGTTGAGATAGAAAATCCTATTTTGAGGGTTAGGGAGATGGCTCCTAGGGTGTAGGAGCTGCACAAGCATGAGGTCCTGAGTTCAGATCCGCGGAACCCACGTAAAAAGCCAGACACAGTGGTGCACACCTGTAATCCCAGCACGGGAGGCAGAGACAGGTGGATCCTGGGAGTTCGCTGCCCAGCTCATCTAGCTAGTTGACTCCAGGTTCCACGAGAGACTCTGTCTCAAAAATAAGGTGGAGATTGATAGAGGAAGACACCCAACATCAACCTGCGGCCTGCACACATGCACACCCAAAGAAAGCTCTGTTTATTGAGCTTGGTCAAGAGTTTAACTGTTCCTGCTGGGTCTGGTGTCAGAGGCCTCTAAGTCCAGCTACTCAGAAGGCTGAGGCAGGAAGATTGTAAGTCAAGGTCAGCCTGGGCTACAAAGTGAGTTCAAGGCCAGCCTAGGCAATCTAGTAAGACTATCTCAAAAAAGGAAGAAAGGTAGAGATAGAACTGGGCGCTAGAGCCCCTGCCCAGAATCCCCCAGTGAGGGGCTGGGGTGTGGCTCAGTGGTAGAGCCCCTGCCTAGAATCCCCCAGTGAGGGGCTGGGGTGTGGCTCTGTGGCAGAGCTCTTGCTTAGCATGTGTAGGCCCTTAGGTTCAATCCCCATTACCAAACATACACCAACATGTACATGCACACACACAGAGATTAAATCATTCTTATTTTTCAAAGGGTAGAAAGGCTTAACAGGGTTTATAGCATCTCCCTACGAGGTGACCTAGCAGATAACTTGCTATTATGTCAAAGGAATTTATACCAACTCTCCCAAGATCTGTAGCTAATGCAGTGAGTCTCCTGCTGGGCAGAGGCTTGTCAGAGCACTGTTTCTGAGAGCCATTTCTGCCTTTGTGAAAACATCTGATTTCTTCTTTGAAAGTGAGCACTCTTACATTGCTGCTTGATCACACATTCCAGACATACTTTACACATGAGGTGTCCCCAGAACCACATGGGTCAGGGAGGGGTCAGGGCGGTGTACCCCTGCCCAGCTTCTTGCGGGGAGTTATGGGAAGCGGACCCTGGTCTGAGACCAGGACACAAAGGAGGGCAGGGTGACTGCTCGAGGCTTCAGTTGTCAGCCTGGGAAGACGGAACCTCAAGGGGGGGGGGGGGGGGATTTCCTCTATCGGACTGGCCCGTGGCCATGTCTGTGAGGCATTTTCTTGATTGTTGAATGATGTGGGAGGGCCCAGGCCACTGTGGGCGTTGCTACGCCTGGGCAGGTGGTCCTGGGTTATATGAGAAAACAGGCTGAGCACACACAGGCCAGGGGAGCAAACCGGTAAGCAGCGTTCCTCCACGGCCTGTGCTTTAGCTCCTGCCTCCAGGTTCCTGCCCTAGGAGATTCTACACATAAGCTGCAATCTACCCTTCCTCCCCAAGTTGGCTTAGGTCGTGGTTTATCACAGCAACAGGAAGCACACCGGGGCAGTGGTAAGGGACAGAAAGTAAGGCTTTTACCCCTCAGGACAGGACAGGACAGACCACGGGTGCTTTGTACACAAGCTGCTAGGCCTTGCCTTTGCAAGAGGGACTGCAGGAACTGCAGAGGGACACAGAGGGTCCTTGGGAGCAGAGGCAAGAGCTCAGGGGCAGCAAGGCCTTTCTGGAGACTGGGAAGCGGCTGGCAGCTGGGACACTGGGAAGTCTCCAGTTCCAACAGGAAGTGGTACCTACTGGTCTTTCTTGGTCCTGGATAAGACATAGAGATTCCTCATCGTAACTGTGGTAGAACAGCTGTTAACCACGGCCAGGAGCTCTTGCAAGCCCTGTTGGCTTTGGCCTGGGTTAAATGTACCCCGGGGAAATCCGAGCTATGGAGTGAGCTGGGTGGGGGATGGCTATGCTGAGAACCAGTAAAAGCTGGCTTCAGGTTTTGTAGTTACCCATGCAGAGGAGTGCTGGAGTCCGAAATGACATCTTACCTACATCTCAGTGAATAAAAGAAATTGGCCAAGCTTGGTGGTGCATGCCTTTAATCCCAGCACTCTGCAGGCAGGGGCAGGTGAGTCTCTACGAGCTCAAGGCCAGCTGGCCAGCCAGCCAGGGCTTCATCCTGAGGTCCTGTCTCAAAAAACCAAAAATAAAAACTGTTGGGGACTGGAGAGAGATGGCTCAGCAGTAAGAGCACAGACTGCTCTTCTAGAGGACCTGAGTTCTGTTCCCAGCACCCATACAGTGGCTAACAACTGTCCATAGCTCCAGTTCCAGGGGATCCGACACCCTCTTCTGGCTACTATGGGCATTACACACATGTAGTGCACATACATACATGTAGGCAAAACATACACATAAAGTAAAAATAAAAAATTTAAAAATTTAAACAGCAGTTCCCAAGCCTACCTGTTATTTGTGTGTCTGCATGGACCCACCAGCAAGCACTCAGGGCGCCTTTTGACGGCTCCTCTTCTTACCAGTCTTTGGTGGCGTCCATAGCTTTTGAAAGACTCAAGAGAAAAAAAAGTCTAGTATTTGGCACTAGAGCTTGTCTCTCATTGGGCTTTGGCCCAAATCCATCTCTGTAGCCAGTAGGAGTGAAAGGCACAGTCACCAGTGTGGGGGGCACAGTGGCATCATCCTGGGCTTGGGGCAGTTGGCCTTATCATGAAGGTCAGCCTATAAAAGCCCACTGGGGGCTGACAAGGTCAGCTGAGTCTCTTCAGATGGTGCTGGGTTAAGTCAGAATCCTCACATAACAGCAGAACTTGGGGCCAGGCACGGTAGCGCGTGCCCTTAAACCCAGCGCTCAGGAGGCAGAAGTAGGCGGCTCTCTGAATTTAAGGCCAGCCTGGTCTACATAGTAAGTTCCAGGCCAGCTGGGGCTATAGAAAGACCGTGTCTCAAACACACACACACACACACACACACACACACAAATAAAAATTAAAAAGACGAGAACTCACCCGAACAGCAAGGCAGGGCTGAGTGGCTGCAGAGGGCTCGGCAGAGCCTAGTCTCTCCCTGCGATGTGCTCCCCTCCTCCGATCCGTTCCAAGGTGCCTGTGTTGGAGTCAGAGCACCTGGCGGAGAGAGGAGGGCATGGTTGGTCTGGCCTCCTGTGGATTTCTCTGGGGTACCGAGCGCACAGCACTCATCCAGATGGGGACCCTGCCAGCCCATGCCTGAGAGTGATGGTCGTGGAGAAAAAGGACAAGGACAACACTGGCCTGCGTATGATTTTGGGGGGCCATCTGGGCTACTTTTGCAGGCCTACTTACTCCAGGAAGCAGGGTGAAGGTCACAGGGAGGATCTAGGTGGGGCTGAGCACAGGGTCCTGGGGCAGCTTCCTGGAGCTGCTCAGGGCCCTGTATTAGTTACTTTTGTGTTGCCGTGACCAAATGCCTGGTAGAAACAGATTCAAGGGAAGGAATTATTTATTACAGTTTCAGAGGGTTTAGTCCATCACGGTGGAAAAGACACGGCAGAGCAGCTTACAACGTGACAGTCAGGAAGCAGAGAGACAGTGTGCTGCCCACAGCCAGAGTGCATCTACCCCATTCAGTAATGCTCCCTGCAAATGCTCTCAGATACCCAGAAGAGTGCCTCACCATCTCCCAGGCAATGCTAAATATTGCCCAGTTGGTAAGACTAAGAGTCACAGGTCCCATCTCTGCACAGCGTGCCTCTCATCCTCTTGGGTCTGTCCCATGGGGGTGACCATACTTTCACGTGGACAGTATATGTGATGAGAGTTGGGGTACAGGTGTGAACACTGTCTATACCTTCCAAATACATACAGGAGTTTAATCCCACCGTAAGTTATGACAGGTGCTCAGAGGCCTTGGAGAGGGGTCAAGATTAGGTTGTTTCATCAAGATGAGCCCAGGATTGAATTCTGAACTCCTGGGCTGTATAGAAGAAGAGCAGCTAAGGGCTCTGACAACTCCATGTGCACTTAAATCCATGCAGACAGAACACTCATACACAGCGCTTCCTGTGATGCCTGATGCCTGATAGCCCAGGACTCTGCTATCAAGGAGATATGCTCAAATGTGTCCCCTTAATCTTGGACCAGAAACATGAGCCAAAATAAGCCTCTTTTCTGCGTAATTTATCCAGCCTATGGTACAGTGCTATTGGCAACAGAAAATGGACTGATATTGAAGGCCGCCCTTCCTTCGGCTGACTCCAGCCACTGAGGTCAGAGCATCTGTTCCATTTGGTCCTGAGGATCACTGGTGTCCTAGACCATCAGGCACCTGCCTGTTCAGGAGGAGCCTGGGGAGTTCACTGAAGAGCAGTTCTGAGAATGAAGGGTGATTAGCAATCAAGGGCTGGCTATAAAACACACAATGTCAAGGCAGGAGCCCACAGCTAATGGATGGCAGAAAACACGTGGGAGATGGATGCTGGACCACTCACATGTTTGAGAAGAGCAAGAATCAGGACAACCTGGGTGCCTACTTCACTCAGCACACAGCATCCTCAAAAGGGCATCCTTCTGGTTGAGGGAGGAACCTGACCCCACTGTGACTGAAGAATGGGATTCTCTGGTGGTCATGATTTGGATCCTTAAATGTCCATCAAAGGCTCATATATGGAAGGGTTAGGCCTCATCTATAGTGTTGCTGGGTGACACTTTTAGGAAGTAATGCCTAATGGAAGGCAGATAGGTCACTGTAGACATGGTCTAGAATAGGGTAGTGGGGTCCCGGCCTTCTGTTTCCTTGTGGGTTTTTTTTTTCCGTCTGTTTATTTTTCCTGACCACCGTGTGCTTTCTTCACCATGTGTTTCTGCTGTGATATTTTACCTCCCTATAGACTCAAAGCAATGGGTCATACTGCACTGAACCCTCTGGAAAACATGAGCCAAAATAAATCTTTTCTCCTTGTAAGTTGACGATCTAGGGTATTGTGTCACAGTTGGGGAAAGCTGACTTAACACAGTAGCCCACCAGAGTCTTACAGGAAAAGAAATTTCCCTGTGTAGTGGATGCGAGGCAGAAAAGATTATTAAAATGGCAGCTCTGTATTAAAAGATACTTGATATCACAGAACTCTAAGCTCACCAGATGACATAACTTTATCATGTGTGACCACTATGGTTCAAAAAGACGATAAGGCTGGAGAGATGGCTCAGCGATTCACAGAGGACCCAGGTTGGGTCCCCAGCACCTAATTAGAGGAGACTCACAGCCATCTATAACTCCAGTTCCAGGGAATTTGATGCCCTCTTCTGGCCTCCATGGGCATTGCAAGCACATGGTGTACGTACATACATGTAGGCAAACACTCATGTCTATAAGATAAAAATAAATCTTTTTTTAAAAGGGACAATGGTGATGATAGTGATGAAGAGAGACTGGGAAACAGGGTGGAGAGCCGTAGGGTTTGTGGGAGGATGAGGGGACAACTGTGATGAGCGTGGCTGGCGTGCAGTTCAGTGGGAGACC
Source organism: Eospalax fontanierii (assembly GCA_035773235.1). Taxonomy (NCBI): domain Eukaryota; kingdom Metazoa; phylum Chordata; class Mammalia; order Rodentia; family Spalacidae; genus Eospalax; species Eospalax fontanierii. Next base: position 20,279,676 of record CM069554.1, on the reverse strand, counting down.
ACGTGCTTAGCATGTGCGCAGTTCCCAGCACAGAAAGATGGAGAGTTCTAAAGCAGGAGTGCTCGACAGCAGGTCCCCGGATGAGTCCACGGGGCAGTGCTCAGCACTTCGAAGTTGCACTTGTTAATGGCTTTCCCTTCCCTTCCCCGCCTCTTGCTAATTGTTTTATGGTGGCTTGTGGCAGGCAGGTCCTTGACTTTTCAGTCCTGTACATCCCACGGGCTCTTCCCAGTGCTTCTGGCAGGAGTTCAGGAAGGTGCCTACGTTATTCCTATTCTACTTGGTTCTAACCCCCTCCACCCTCCGCGCCCCCCAGCCCTGTCAGTGACAGTGGGTATTAATGGGGGCACGGCGAACTTAGTGAACAGGAGTTTGGAACCTGGAAGGCGGCTTTTGCTGTGGTTGGACATGGTCCGGTGCTTCCCTGGGGCTCCATGTGTTATAGACGTGATGTCCAGGGTGCTTGTACTGGGAGGCAGTATGACCTTCAAGAGGTGGGGCCTAGTGGGAGGTCTTTAGGTCAGTTGGGGATGTGACTTGGAAGAGACCAAGGGACCCTCGTCCCACTCTGGTCGCTTGCCGGCTTCCCGTGCCTCCGGTCCCACTCTGGTCCCTTGCCGGCTTCCCGTGCAGCAGTGCGGTTGCTGTCTCCACACGTGCTGCCGCCATCACCCCCGGCCCTGATGTGACACGTAGGAGAGGACCCTGGCCAGAACCGAGCTGATGCCCGTGTTATTTAATGTGCTTCTCTGAAGCTGTGATGACCCCATGACCAAAGCAACTTGGGAGGAAAGGGTTTATTCCAGCTCACAGGAAGTCCAGTCTGTCATCAAGGGAAGCCGGGCAGGAACCTGGAGGCCAGAACCCAAGCAGAGATTATGGAGGAATGCTGCGTACTGGCTAACCCAGGCACTGACCTTTGGTCGGGGGATGCTGCTGTTATATTTACCTTAAGGCTGACTGAGGACAGTAGTGGCTGGAGACAAAGGCACCCCAGCTGGCTGCTCCCCCCCTCCAGCTTCTCTAATGACGGAGCTCTGGCTGCAGCCCAGACAGGCCTGGTGTGAGATAAGGGACAGCTGTGGTCTGCAGGGGTGGACAAGTTGCCAGGACTCCCTCTGAGCCCAGCTAGGGAACCTCTGAGCCCTCCTATGGAAGCCCTGGGACCTCATGCTTCTGATTCCCTCTGGGCCTCAGTTTCCCCATGGAGGACATGAGGTTCCCTTTCCCACTCTACAGTCCAGTGAACAAATCCTGGGCTCTTATTCAGCATTGGATCAGACCTACGGGCACTTAGCCAGACACGCGGAGGATGAGGATGGAGCATCCCCATCTCTGACCTTGCTCCCAGGCCACCAGGAGTCCTTGGAGGAAATTCCTCAAGAAAACAACCTTGAAGAAGTTACAGACACAGCAGATACAGTGCCGTGGCCCTGAGTCTTAGAAACAGTCCACAGAAGTAATTAAAGCCGGTTCCAAAGTTTATCTCCTCTGTTTCCCAAACATAAAAGAAAGCAGGACTTCTGCTCTCTGCAGAGATTTTTTTTTTTTCCTTACAGGATGGCGCTGATCTGAAGGAATCCAATTTACTTTTAATGATCTAGGCACAGATGAGCAAAACAGAAGCACTTTCTGGAGAGAAGCCGGGCTTGTCTGACTTTCCTTTTTTAGTGGTGGGATCTAAGCTTTGTTGATTAGAAGAGAAAAGGGGGATGTTTAATAATTACCTTTGTCGACCTCTGTACTTCTGGCTTCCTCCACGCCTGGGCACAAGACATGGCCCTTCGGAGGGCCTGGTTGTGCAGACGCAGGCAGTCATCTGTGTGGCTGTCAGCCGGGCGGGCATCATCCCTGGCTCCTCCAGGAGAAAGGTAAGGCCCTGATGATGGGAAAGCCTGCTGATGTCCTTTCAGGAGCCTGACAGAGGAGGGATTTCGAGAGGGCCACTGCCACCATCTACATGCATCTTGAGCGGGTTTTCCTCAGCCACTTTTTTCAAGTTCTTACGTCACTCAGTGAAAGGAAAACCACCCCTGGCCTTATACTTGATTCTGCTAAGTATATCTCAGCATGCTTTAATTTATTATTATTATTTTTTTTGAGACAGGATCTTTCTATGTATCCCAGGCTTGCCTGACTTGCTGGGTAGCCCAGGCTGGTCTTGAACTTACTCTTCTTTTCCTCAGCGCCCCTGTAATATTTCTTCTTAGTTTTGGAAACAGTGGAGCGGAGCCTTAGAGGCAGGGTGTATTTGAAACATGTCACAGCTGAGGACTAAGAGCTGGAGACATGCTATGGGAGCCGGGGCTGGGGCTGGGGAGGGCAGACTGGGTGGGTGGAGGCGAGCAGGGCACAGAACAAGTACTTAAACTTTGGAAGAGATGTGGGAGGGGAGCTGTCCTTCCTGGGACCTGAACAGCATGGATGACTGGTTTTTATCTGGAGCGCAGCAGAGTCCCCGTAGGCGACTGACGGCTGTGTCCTTCCCTTTGGAGTTGGCTCCCACTGCCCAGGTACCCTGGCGCGGGGGGATTCTCTGCTGATTTTCCCTTTGCATCTGGCCTGTGTTTTCTGACTCAGATTTGGCCCTTGCCCTCTCTTTCCAACTTCCTGGACCAAGCAGCAGGGAATGATGGAGCAAACTAACCTGAGGAGACGGAGAGAAGATGAGAAATCCATCCAGAGTAATGAACCCAAGATCACAAGTCTCCAGAAAGAGGTGAGAGGCGGCTGGGTCAGGGCTGACGGAGCAGCGGCAGCCGGTGGTTGGCCCTGTTGGTCCTCGGAGAGGGACAGGATTGTTTTTGTTTGTTTACTGAGTCACGCTCTCACTATGGAGCTCAGGCTGGCCTGGAACTCAAGGGCCTCCTGCCTCGGCCTCCCAAGCACTGGGGTGATGTGTGAGCTACTGTATAGCACCTAGCTATGATTTTTAATTTTCCAAGTACAGAAACAAATGAGCAGCTCTGGACTTGTCTCCTGCGCAGTCACCTGTGAGTTTAGCAAACTCATAAAGCTCACGCACACATACTTAAAATTTGGTAGGGTCTTATGTTCCGGCTCAGATGGAAGGGCGCTCCAGGAGAGGAGTGGACACTCCACTCTGTGCCTGTCCCAGAGATAGATGGGCACAACAGGAGCCAGGCGTGAAGGGACAGGATGCCTTTGGGTTCGTGGATGAGGAAGCAGAGTCCCAGAGTAGCTCAGGATGAGTTCTGAGCTGCAGATGACTTCAAGGGCAACACCAGAAGCTAAGGTCTGGATAGACAACCCCCAAACCTCCTGTCTGGCAGTGGAGGAACTGGAGAGGGATGGTGTGAAGCTTTAGGGCCAGACAGAAGATGACATGGCCAGTCTCAGGCCCGATTCCAGCAAAGTCTTCTTAGAACCCTGTGGGCCCCGTAGCCACCCAGAGCAGCGAACAAAGCCCCGGTGCTCTTGCTCTAAACTTAGAAAGCCAGAGGTTGAATGCCTGCCTGCTGCCCAAGTCACAGTCCCTCCACAAGAGGAAGGTTCTAGAGGCCTTGTGGGTAGCTCTGGGACAAGCTCCTACTCTGTGAGAGACCATGGAAGGAAAGGAAACGCAGGCAGCCAGGCGGCAAGGAAGTCTGCACTGTCCGGTTTGTGTTCACAGAGCCCCGGGGGCTGGGCAGCTCCCACGAGCTGATTAGTTATAAGTAGAAACGTAAATCAGCTGTTTTCCCTTGATAGTTTACTTAAACCCTTTGCCTCATTGTTTGTTTGGTTTTTTTTCTTTTCTAAGACAGGCTCTCATGTGGCTCAGGCTGGTCTCAAACCCATTATGTAGCCAAGGCTCACCTTGAATTCCTGATCTTCCTGCCTCTACCTCTCTAGTGCTGGGATTACAGGCCTGAGCCACCCGAGCTGCCTTCCTAGGCTGGGTTTTGTCGTTAGGAAAGCTCAGGTCCCTGAAATGTCACCATGGGAAGTTCTGTACCAGTGTTCTCTTCCTGGGTGGTCTTGGCTGCTCACGTGATGTCTTTGGCCTAGGACCCCTGACTTGCGTGGTGGGGGAAACGATCTTTTTTCTATTTATTTATTTATTTATTTACTTATTTATTTTGAGATGGTCTCACTAGTGTAGCCCAGGCTGGCCCTCAAAGTGTGGTTTTCCTGCCTCAGCCTCTCGAGTGCTGGGATTACTGGTGTGCATCACCACAGCAATTGGAGAGCTCTTTTTCTACTTTGCCTAGCTAAGCTGCATCTCCAAGGGCCCTTGTTTCTGGCAACCTTCTGCTTAAATCAGCCTTTCCATGGAGGGAAGCAGCGAAGCTGCGCCTTTCTCTTCCTGGATGTCTGACTCTCTTAGCAAGCTCTCTGCCTCAGTTTTCTCCTCAGTGAAATGGGTGGGGCTGTCGTGAGGGTCGATTTGATGGGAGCAAAGCATCCTGGAGTTTCCACAGCTGCAGTGTACAGGGAGGACATGCCTGGGACTCGGGTCACTTGGGGCTGCTCAGGCTACACTGTAGGGGTGGGGTGGCCTCTGGCTCTGTGAGTTCCGGTTTGGTAGCATCAGCTCGTCTTCTTACACTTGCAGGTGGGTCTGTTCAGTGGAATCTGCATCATTGTGGGCTCCATCATCGGCTCTGGGATCTTCATTTCCCCGAAGTCTGTACTCGCCAACACAGACTCCGTGGGGCCCTGTCTCATCATATGGGCAGCCTGTGGGATCCTGGCAACACTGGGTAACAGATGTGACTCCCTGGCTCCACCCCCGCTCTCACCCTCGTGGGGTACAGGGACAAGCCACACAAGTACAGAGTCCCTTTCTGTAACCCAGGCTGGTCTTAAATTTGTGACCCCTCTGAGTGCTGGGATCACAGGAGTGCGCCTCCATACCCAGATGGGCTCCCCCTCCAATGTGTGTGTGGTGAATAACGGTGAATCTGGCTAAGGGGTCCAGCTGCCAGAATTCAGATGTCCAGTGTGTGAGCAAGCCTGCTTCAAGGGAGGAAGGCCCTGCGGAGCAGCGTGATGCCTCATGCGGGGTGGGGCCCCTTTCTCTGTATTTCAGGTGCTTTGTGCTTCGCAGAGCTTGGCACGATGATCACCAAGTCGGGGGGTGAGTACCCCTACCTCATGGAGGCCTTTGGCCCCATCCCTGCCTACCTCTTCTCCTGGACCAGCCTGGTCGTCATGAAGCCCTCATCCTTCGCCATCATCTGCCTCAGCTTTTCGGAGTATGTGTGCGCGCCCTTCTACGTAGGCTGCAAGCCTCCCGACTTGGTTGTGAAATGCCTGGCTGCCGCTGCCATCGGTGAGTGCCCACTCTTGAGGCCCCGCCAGAGCCCAGGGAAGGCCTCTGTGGCTGGTGCTCGGGGACTCTGACCTTGACTCCTCCTTCTGGAGACAGGCCCAGGAGGGTCTGGTGAAGCAGGTCAGGGCAGGCCATCCCGGCAGGGGCTGAGCCATGTACCAGGCCTGTGGGGGCTGCAGGGAGGGACTGGCCCTGCCCAGGCTTGACTGTTTCTCCTCCCTCTGAGGCCCCAGGTTCGATGTCAGGGTGTGTTTAAAAGGTGCCAAAGCCGGCTTGTTTAGGTCTGCCCTCTGCGTTCAGGAGAAAGAGGGTGGGTGGAGGAACAGAAAAGGAGAGGTTGGCAGACCTTGGGGGAACCTGCCAACAGGAACTGTCACTCCACTTGGGTCTTCCCAGTGTTCATCATCACAGTGAACTCGCTGAGTGTGCGGCTTGGGAGCTATGTCCAGAATTTCTTCACTACAGCCAAGCTGGTGATCGTGGCGATCATCATCATCAGTGGACTTGTTCTTCTGGCCCAAGGTGAGCAGCAGAAGGACAGAAGGGTGGACCCTCTCCAGCACGTGCTTCCTTATCTCCTGGAGTGGTCTGTACCACCAACATGTGTGTTTTATTTTTTATGCATTTGCATGTTTATTAGTCTTTATTTGCTCTTTGGAGACAGGGTCTCCCTATGTAGCCCAGGCTGGCCTCCAACTTGAGATGGTCCTGCCTCAGTGTCCTGAGTGCTGGGCTGACAGATGTGTGCCCCCACATGTGGTTTTAGCTCCTTTAATAACCTGGGGTCACAAGTCATACCCGTGAAGAAGAGTGCAGAGTCAAAGTCTGGTCAGCTGACATTCACTCCCTCCCTGTCTGGCTTAATTCCAGGAAACACAAAGAACTTTCAGAATTCCTTTGAGGGTGTGCGATCCTCAGTGGGCGGCATCAGCTTGGCATTCTACAATGGACTCTGGGCATATGACGGGTGGTAAGGTTCTCCTAAACATTCCAGAGCACTAGTAGGTTTCTTTAGGCTGTTTTGATGCCAGTTACATGGAGGACAAAGACTTCCTTTCTGGGGCCCAGAGGTACCCTATACTTCACCTTCACAATTCTTTTTTGTGAAGTCCCCAAACGCTGAGACCTGTGTAGAATCATCACCATGAGAATCTCATCTGAGAGAAATAGAGGCAGCCAGAGCTGCCCAAGTATTTGACAAGGTCAAGGGCTCTGTCACCGAAGACCTTAGATAGACTGTTAATGTGTTCTTTTAAAAACAATGGAATTTATTTTTATGTATGAATGCTTTGTCTGCACATATGTAAATTCACCACGTTCATGCAATGCCTGGGAGGCCAGAAGGCGGCGTTGGATCTCCTGGAACTGGAGTTAGGGACAAATATTAGCCACCATGTGGGTGTTGGGAACCAAACCCTGGACCAGCCACTGCTCTTGATCACTGAGTCATCGCTCCAGCCGCTGTGTTCATTCGTGTTCTTTAAGGCTGTGGTGACGCGGGCCTTCTCCTCTGCGACATCTGTGTGGGTTTCACTCTCTGTCCATACCTGCTACCATTTTTTTTCTCAAGTACCCTGAATATTTTTGAAAATCCATGGGATTGCTAAGGAGAGAAAAGACTTGACCAACTGACAAGTTCAGGGTAGGCACCAGGCCAGTCACTACCAGGGCTTATGGGACAGGAATTAGCCTACAGCTCCTGTAGGACAGTTCTCTTTATGGTGACTTTTAAAATAGAGCACTCACTGTCCTTTGAATTCTTTTATTCTGTTCTATTTTGTAATTCTTGGGATGGAACCTGGATCTTGCACATTAAGAAAGCCCCAGCTCTGGCCACGCCCCCGGGCCCTCACTGGTTAAATTCTAGGCAGGCACTCTACCACTGACCCACATCCCTAGTCCTTGGCTGGTGGATTCTAGGCAAGTGTTTTACTGCTGAGTCACACCCCCAGCTCCTGACTCACTGGTGGATTCTAGGCAAGCCTTCTACCTCTGGGCCATGACCTCATGACCTGAGCCCCTAACTGGTGGATTCTAAGCAAGTGCTCTACCACTGAGCCCTGCCCCCAGCCCCTCACTGGGGGATTCTAGGCAGGTGCTCTACCACTGAGCCCCGCCCCCAGCCCCTCACTGGGGGATTCTAGGCAGGAGCTCTACCACTGAGCCACGCCCCCAGCCCCTCACTGGGGGATTCTAGGCAGGAGCTCTACCACTGAGCCACGCCCCCAGCCCCTCACTGGGGGATTCTAGGCAGGCTCTCCACTGCTGAGCCACACCACCTGTCCCTACAATGGAGAAGCTTAAAACGAGGTCACAGTTTTATTACTTGCTCCACAATCTTAGCCAAGAAAGTCAAGTAACAAGTTACATGCCACCCTTGTTATTTTTCTTTCTCTAGGAATCAACTCAATTATATCACTGAAGAGCTTAGAAACCCTTACAGGTAAGAGAGTTGCAAGGCACAGGACTGGGTATTTCTCCATTCTGGGGCTAAAAGTGGAGCTGCCCGTCCCTTCTGTTCGGTTATTTCGTGACCCTCTTTCACTCAGTGCATTTGTTTTAAAGGCGCGGAACTCAAAGCCCTGAGCATGCTGGGCACGTGTTCTTCCCCTGGGATATGCCCCCAGCCCCGAGTGAATCTTCCTGTGCCCTTACAATGCCCCTTAGAATTTGGCTTTACTGGGTGGTGGCAGGGTTGGTAAATGAAGGGAGAATTTTGACTTCTTTCATCTCTGTGTTAAATTTGCTTGAAACCACTCAGCATCTCTGCCCTGGAATCTGTGAGGTGGATTCTCCTTTGAAAATGGCTGCTGTCCCTCCTGGGGTTCCTTTATATCAGATCCCCTGCTTGGTGGCCCTGGGAAGGATGTCTTGGGACTCCAGCACACCGTAGAACGTGGGGAGAGCTTTGAGGAGAGACAGAAAGGATTGAAGATGTCAGTCTCGATCTGGTGGGATTCTGAGGTCCTGTCTTATGTCTCTTTCAGAAACCTGCCCCTGGCCATCGTCATTGGGATCCCGCTGGTGACAGTGTGCTACATCCTCATGAATGTTTCCTACTTCGCCGTGATGACCCCCACGGAGCTCCTGCAGTCCCAGGCTGTGGCTGTGGTGAGCTGCTGGAGGGGCAGTGAGCTCTGGGAAGGAGGGAGACTGGGAGAGCGGAAAACTAGGGACCCACCTAGATTGGGGGGCCGGGGGTGGGTGACCGCCCTCCTTAGCCTCCCGGGTACAGCCCACTGTAGCTGACAGGCCTTGGCTGGAGTTCCGCAGAGTAAGGTGGTTCAGTCAGGGGTCAAGTGAGAAGGGCCAGGTAGGTTAGAGGTAAGGAAATGAGCTGGGCCCAGAAGTCAGGGTGGGGAGGTGGGAGCAGGAAGTGAGGGGCGGGGCAGTGAGTTGGCTGAGAATGATGGGGATTGGAGGGGAGGGAGGGTTGGGGGCGGGGCCAGAGTCTTTTTATGACCTAGAGACTGTGGGCTGTTCTGAAGCAGTCTCTATCTGGGCTATCTCCAGCGGAGGGGCCCAGAGGCTGTGCTCAATAAGGTGCCTGGGGGAGGCTGGTCTCCCAAAGAGGGCAGAAGAGCTGTGTGGGACCCACAGAGGCAGCGAGGCCCCTCAGGATTACCTCTGCTTCTCCCCAGACCTTTGGAGACCGCGTTCTCTATCCAGCATCTTGGGTCGTCCCACTTTTTGTGGCATTTTCAACCATCGGAGCTGCTAACGGGGCGTGCTTTACAGCGGGCAGGTAGGGGACTCCCTCACCCTGTCAGTGTCTCCCAGGGTGGGCAGGGGACAGACACAAAGCCAGTGTCGCACTTGAGAAAGTATCTCTAAAGGCTCCGCCAGGTTATACTCCACATGAGGGCTGAAACCAGGGCCTGTGGCATGCCTGGGGCCCAGAGAGGAACGCTGAAGTCCAGGCAAGGGTTGTGGCTTGATCCTCACAGCGAGGTTGCCAGACAGGGGTGGACAGCCTTGCTGTCTGTGCACTTCTGGGCCTGGATGCCAGACTTGGTCCCTGGTGGGGGTTGGCAAGGCTTGGCGTTTTGCCCCTGATGATCTTTCCTGAATATTCTGTCACGCTAATATGTATACAAACTGAGCCAGGGATGGCCAGGCTTCCTCTTAAATAGCCAGATGTAACTACCACGGGCTTGCAGGCCATGTCAGGCTCTTTTGTAACTTGTAAACTCTGTGTTCGTAGCACTGGACAGCTGTGGTCGATTCACCGGGCAGGTTTAATTTGCTGCTCTCTAGCTGGTGTAGATGGCTAACAGCTGTGCTTTGTTTTCCTTTGCGATACACCAGAGTTTAACAAAGCCTTTCCTGATGGGCCAAGACTGAGTTGTTTCCAGACACATTGCTGTGGTGAACATTCTAGAACAGGTCTTCACCCAGGGCACAGTATTCTGAACAGATCGGTTTCCGAGTGGCATAGCAATTATTACACACGTTAGAAATGAACACGCGCCACAGAACCATTCTTCTCAAGCTGTATTGAAGTGGGTGTGGGGTCTGCCTTCCATCTTTGTTCTTCCAAATCACTGTGGGTTCGAGGCATGGATCAGTGGTAGAGCACTTGCGAGCATGCGCAAAGGCTCTGTGCTTCACCCCCAGCAAGGAAGGGAAGGACAGAAAGAGAAAACAAGAGAAAGAGGACAGAGAAGAAAAAAAAAGTTTGCTAGCATAGTCTTTCTTGTAAATCTTTATTCAAATTAACCAACAATGTATGCACTTACGGGCTACAATGTGGTGTTTCAATATCTGTATACACTGCAGAATGAACCATTTGACATATCCACAGCCCCACAACTGAGTCATTTCTTTCTGGTGAGAACATTTTAAATCCATTTTTTAGCAACTTTGGAAGATGTGTTGATTACCTGTCAGTTGTTGAGGGTAGCGTACTAAAGCTGCTAGTATTATGGTGTTTGGGTTAATCTGTGACTTTACATCCAGGAGTGTTGATGGGATGCAAGTAGGCGCACCTGTGTTTGATATGCGTCTGCTTAGAATCGTAGTGTTGTCTTAATGGAGGGTCTCCTTAGCAGTATGAAACGACCCTCTAGATCTCTCTTAATTTTGATTTGAAGCCTATTTGGTTGTACATTAGAACAAGTGACATGTGCTAGCTTCTTAGATCCATTTGCTTGAAATACCTTTTTCTTGTCTTTTATGGTGAAGGGCGTTTCTTGGACAGAATAGCTGATTCCTGCTTTTTGAGCCAGTCTGCTAGCTTTTGTCTTTCGATTAGGGAACACGTATTGTCATTATTAAAAGGTGTGCACTTAATGCCCATCCCTTTGCTAACTTGGTAGTATTTGGTATTTTCTCATGTCTTTCTTGGTTACCTATTATTCTAGTGTGACTTATTCTTTCCTGGGGCCTCTTGGACGCATCCCACCTTTCCGCCAGAAAGGTTCCTTCAAGTATCTTCAATAGAACAGACTGAGTTGTCACGAATTCCTATAGCTTGTTTTTATTATGAAAAAAATTCTTTTCTTCCTCAGTTATGACAGATAGCTTTTCTGGGTATAGTAGTCTGGGTTGGCGGTGGTTTTCCCACACTTGAAATATATCATTCCACCATTCTACGCCCTCTTGGTTTTTATGATTACTTGTGTGTGTATGTGTGTGAGAGTGCATGCATGCCACATGCATGTGGAGGTCAGAGGATCACTTGTGGAAGTTCTTGCTTTCCAGCATGTGGGTTCCCAGGGTTGAGCTATGGTCAGCAGGCTTGGTGGCAAGTGCCTTCACCCGCTAAGTCATTTGGCCGGCCCCTTCTCATGGCTTTTAAAGTTTCTGTTGAGAAATAGGCTGTTCTGACGGGCCTTCTTTTATATGTGAATTTGGCACTTCTCTCTGGCCTCCTCCAGTATATTCCTGGTTCTGCGCACTGAGTGATTTAATTATGATTCAGGGAGTTCTTGTCTGGTCTTGGAAGGCTGCCATCTTATAATTATTGAGGTATGGGTTGTTTATATGTTTCTCCTCCCCAAATATTTGGGTTTTCAATATACAGTTCTTAAACATAGTTTGCCATGTTCGTTCCAAAGTATTTCATAGTTATTCATGCTATTATAAATGGTAGTTAATGGTTTTAAAATTATTTTTAATTTATTTTTATTTTAAAATTATGTGTCTGTCTGTGCACATGTGTGCAGGTGCCCAAAGAGTTCAGAGACATTGGAGTCCCTGGAGTTGGAGATACAGGTGGTTGTAAGCTGCCCAGTGTGGGTGCTGAGACTTTAACTCAGGTCCTCTGTAAGAGCAGTAACCCTCTTAACCACTGAGCCATCTCTTTACTCTGACATTTGGTTTTTGGTCAGTTTTGTTGGAGATATATATATATATATATATATATATATATATATATATATATGGTTGGATATATATATATAGCTTTAATAGCTGTATTGAATTTAAAATTCTGTAAAAGTACTATTCTAATTTTACAGCTTGTAGCAGATTTCTAAAGTTATGCAAATCACCTATAACCCAGTTCTAAAATATATCCAACACCTGGGTCTGGAAAGATGGTGCAGTGGTTTTGAGTACTAGCTGCTCTTCCAGAGGACCTGGGTTCAGCACCCAGCACCCACATAGTGGCTAACAACTGTCTGTAACTCCAGCTCCAGGGGATCTAATGCCCTCTTCCGGCCTCCACAAGCATTGCATGACATGGGTGCACTTACATACACACAGACAGAACACTCATACACATAAAATAAAAATAAATTTTAAAAGTTAAAAAAATATATCCAACATTCCTAAAGTTCCTTTATGCCTCATTTTAGTTATTCTTTAGTCCTACCCCTAACTGGAGGCAGGCTTGCCTTCTGCTTTTGTAACTGTGCTTCTTTTAGACATTTTGTCTAAATTGAATAATTTTGCAAATGACTTCAAGGCAGCATATCCTTGAGGTTCATCCAAATTTCAGTATCAATTCATTCCTTTTCGTTGCTGCGTAGTATTCCATTGCATGACTCTACCACAATTTATCTATTCACCAGTTGATGAACTTTTAGGTTATTGCCACTTTAGGCTGTTATGTGTTTCTATGAATATTCATTTATGTGGAGATATATTTTCATCTATCTGGGGTAAATTCCTAGGAATAGAATTGCTAGTTCATATAATAACAATGATTTATTTTTTGTTAACAGAAGATCTAGTTTATTGGGACTGTAGAACCCCAAACTCAGTTGAAATAAAAGTAGCTTTTCATCCAGTTGTGTATCTAGAAAAGTAAAGATCATTTAAAACTTTTTTCTTCATTTTTACTCATGTATATGTGCGTGTGTCTGCTTGTCTGTGTGTGCACTGAGTGTGTGCAGGTACTGGTGAGCCCCAGAAGAGAGCATCAGCTCCCTGGAACTGGAGTTGCAGGCAGTTGGGAACCATCACGTGCGTGTGTGTGTGTGTGTGTGTGTGGTGTTTTGAATGAGAATGTCCCCCATAGGCTCTAAATAGTTGGATATTTTGTCCCCAGTGGGTGGCGCTGTTTTGGGAGGTCTTACAAGGTGTGGCCATGCTGGAGGAAGCACGTCACTGGGGGCGGGGCTTGGAGAGCTCCTAAGCCTTGCTGGATCTCCAGTCTACTCCACTTCCTGTGCCTGCTTGAAGATGGGAGTGCTTGGTTTCTGCATCTACTGCAGCCACCTCTGCTGCCATGCCTCCCCGCCATGATGGACTCTCACCCTTTGGAGTTCCCTTGGTCTGTGTTCTATCACAGCAACAGAAAAGAAACTTAACACAGTGTGGAAACCAAATTCAAGTCCTCTGTAAGAGGAACGAACACTCTTTACTGCCGAGTGCTAGTACTGGGTTGGGGCGTGGCTCAGTGGCACAGTCTATGCTCAGCATATGCAAAGTCCTGGGTTCCACCCCCAGAACAAAAAAAAAGACCAAAAAGGACGCCCCCCCCCCAAAAAAAAAAAGATCCAGTACAATATATTCAGTAAAAATTGGTTTATTTTCCTGGTTGCTTACAAAATTATGTTTAGACATTTTTCTTACCAAAATACTCAATGAAGCGTGTGTCTATATAATCAATGCCTCTTCCTAAATTATGACTCTTTCAAAGAGCCTGCCGAAACATTTTGAGCAGATGTGTCTTTTGGCCTGAGGATTCCTGATGCTTAATTTTACTGCACTGTAGCTAGGATATGTGGTGTCTTTTGATATTAATTCCAGACAAGTTTTAAAACTTGGTTGATCGCTGAAAGTTTTGTTTCTGATGGACTTGAATAATAATGCATTTCTATAATTGTCTCTAGATTTCTAGATTGTCGGGTCTGTACCATATTCAATGATCAAACGCCCCACCCTCCCAATGCATTTCTTGGGCTTCCTGCTTGGACCTGGCATCCAATGTACCTTCTCGTTTACATCTGATTAACTTCTTAAGCATGGTAGCTCTCTTTTATTATACGTATTAGAAATCCCGTTTGGATCTCTTTCCTGCATTTCGGCCTGTCCCCTGACTGCTGAATTAGCAGGAATTTGGGAAGGGACTGTCCCTTTATTCAGTCACCCCAATGCGCCTTTCAAGCATGAGGGTTCCAGGGCCTTGGGTCCGACAAGCACAGGTTCGCTTCCAGGCACTGGGCTCCACGGCCTGATCCAGTTTTACGTTGTTTCTTGCGGAACTCTTGGGAGTGGAGCGGGTAGCTACTTATAAACCAGGCCTGCAATGCCGCTGGCTTGGTGATCTCCCAGGCTTTTACCCAGCACACTCACGCCGGCCCCCTCTAGAGGACTCACGCTACAGGAGCTGGCCACTTCCCCTGCCTGTGGCCTCAGGGAGGACACGTCGGGCCCGTGTCCTCAGCACTTCTTGCGCATTGCTCTTTCAGACTCATCTATGTTGCAGGCCGGGAAGGCCACATGCTTAAAGTGTTATCATACATCAGTGTCAAGCGCCTCACGCCTGCCCCTGCCCTCATCTTTTATGTAAGTATGTCTTTCCACGCTGACGCTGGCCAGAGAGGCGGAGGGTCCCTTCGGGTGGGGGTCGGGGAGACCTGTGTTGCCTGTGCTGCTCGGCTTTCTGAATGAGCCAGACTTCCTCATTCATTGGCATGGCCCTGAACCTTCCAAGCTTGTGCCTTCTGCTTCTCATACATATGTATACACTTGTCTGTTCTGGGGTCCTGCTAATAAACCTCCAGGGAGAATAAGGTGCTTTCGTGGTGGCTTCTGATGATGCCTTACTTCATGATGCGGCAGTCACGTGACACCATCCTCATCCACTGGTTAGGGTTTCTCCGGGATGGGTAGGCCTTGCTCATGGCCAGAGGACAATATTCCTGTCCATCACTCTGAAGACAGGGAAAAGGTCCCAAAGCCTGGGGTCCCAAGGCCAGGGCCAGGCCACAAATGCGGTCATGACCAGACCCGAGTTTTGTAGGGCTCCTGCCCATCGTGAAAACTCACCAGAAGCTGGATCCATTCTTGTGGAGCTGATGTGATATATGTACATACTTTGACTATTTTTTTCCTTGCTTAAAATCACAACATCAGGCCAGATGTGGTAGCACACACTTTTAATCCCAGCATGCAGGGGGCTGAGACAGAAGGATCATGAGTTTGAGGCTAGCTTGGGCACATAACAAAACCCCATTTTGTATGTGTGTGTGTCTGTGTGTGTGTGAGAGAGAAAGAGAGAGAGGAGAGAGAGACGGGGGGGGGGGAGAGAGAGAACAATTTCAAAGACTCACAAATTGTCCAGGTTCTTCGGCCAAGCTTCAAGGAGAACAGTGATCACAGACAAAGTCAGTTTAGCCCCACCCTAGCAGGAAACACAGGAAGTTTGTTTCAAACTAAGGATGTCGCCTGTGAGGTGTCAAGGGCAATGTCGGGAGCACT
The DNA here is from genome assembly GCA_035773235.1 of Eospalax fontanierii. NCBI lineage: Eukaryota > Metazoa > Chordata > Mammalia > Rodentia > Spalacidae > Eospalax > Eospalax fontanierii. Next base: position 20,264,525 of record CM069554.1, on the reverse strand, counting down.
GATAACCCCAAACTCCGTTCTTCTTCCTTCCAGGGAATCATTGCCACCATTTACATCATCCCTGGTAACATAAACTCCTTAGTCAATTACTTCAGTTTTGCTGCATGGCTGTTTTATGGTATGACAATTCTAGGACTTATTGTGATGAGGTTCACGAGGAAAGAGCTGGAACGGCCCATCAAGGTAAGCTTTGTGCCTGAATGTCACAGCAGCTTTGGTTTCTTAGAATGAATCGGACAGACAGCTGTTTCAAAAGCTCTTCCCAACCCGTCCGCTTTGCTCTTAAACATCCTTAGAGGGGACTCATTTGGAAGCACCATTTGCCCAGGAGCCACATGCCCAGAGAGGGCGCACCGGGTGGGACCCAGTAGGCAGACCTGCATCCACCGGAAAAGTGGACAGTGTGTGATGGCCTATGTCCCCCAGGGTCTTAGTAGTTGATCACAAAGCTTCCTTTCTGGGACAGAGTCACTTCCAGAATGACAGACGCCAGTAGGACAAACAGCCACTGGAGACAGGAAACACAGGACGTGACAAGATCATCAGAGTCCACCCGGGGAGGGGGCACCCGAGGGAGACAGGCCGTTGTGGCAGTACCTCAAAACTCGACTTCTGGAAATAAAGTCATCCAGGAATTAGAGGCAAGAAGGAGCACGAGGGCAGGGAAGCCAGAAAGCAGGACCTGAAGGAAGGAAACGAAAAACGTATCCAACAGAAATAAAGAGTATTCCAAAGAAAATAAGCAAGCAAAACAGAAGGACTCCAGAAACGTGTAGAACTGGAGTCCTTGATGGAGAGAGGAGCAGACAGAATTACTTACAGACCAAAACGTCGCTGGCAGAAGCTAAGCACACGGAACCCCAGAACCAAGATTCTGTGATGGCAGACGGGGTGATGGAATGGCGATACAGTCACAAGTGAGGGAGAAAGCAAAGGGAAAGTATGCGCCAGTCAAGGAAATGGGCAAACGGGCTGCTGGTCAAGGGCACCACGTTCAGTTAGATGCGGGGTGGGGGGGATTTCTAGTGAGTACCATGTTAGTTATTATAGAACCCCCCAAAGGGGACCACTTTTCTGTATTTCTTATTCCCATGTTAGTTATAGCACTTAGGGTTAGCTCTCAGAAACATAGCCTTCGTTCATGCCAAGAACCAATTAAAAAGGGAGGGGCAAAAGAGAAAGACGCTGCTGTAAAAGACCCAGCAGAACGGTTTACGTAATCAGCGCGTCTTCTTGGTTAATGATTTCTCGGTAGAATGTTTATTGGGAGTCTTGGCTTGTTGATTAGAAGTTTTGAATAACCCCAAGCCTCACAGAATCTATGAATCTTTTAATATTCTTACCAGTATCTGGCAAATTGATATTTACTCCTCTAAAATGCAGTACAACATTTAAAACTAAATGGGTGATAGAAATTCCAAGTTGCGCTCCAAATCCAACCGGTCAGAATCTCACGCAGGCGTACTAGAAAGGGAGGGTGTGGGTCTCTTGGACGTTGGCCGATCATGTTAATACACGGAGGCAATCACTGTTAGCAGCCAATTCGAATATTTTATTTATTATTTTTATTTTATGAGTGTTTCGCCTGCATGTGTGTGAATATACCTGTGTCGTGCAATGTCCGTGGATGACAGAAGAGTGTTGGATCCCTGGAACTGGAGTCAGGGGCAGTCGTTAGCCTCCATGTGGGTGCCGGGAATGGAACCTGGGTCCTCTGTGAGAGCACTCAGTGCTCTTAACTGCTGAGCCATCGCTCCAGCCCCCTCCCCCGCATCATCTTTAAAGTGTATCGGGCTATGTTATTTATGTGTATGCATTTACTGGGTTCTAGTCATATCTGTGCACACTGGTTGGGAATTTGAGAGTTGACGTGACATATAGCGGGTTTTCTATGCAAAATAAGGGGAAGCAGGTTCTTGGGGAATACTTTCCCACCAAACATCACTCTTCAAGGATAGATGGCAGGAAAAAGAAACATGTCTACGAAGATGCCTAGTTTGAAAAAAGAAAAATGGAGCAGAGTGCTTCTGTACACCCTATAATCACAGGAGGGTCAGGAGTTCAAGGCTAGGCTCGGAGACTAATGTGAGACTCTGTCAATAAAAAAGAATAAAGACACAAAAGAATAAAGCTGGGCATGATGGCATATTCCTGTAATCTCAGCACTAAGGAAGCCATGAGTTCAAGTCCTGGGCTACATAGAAAGTACCAGGCGGACAAGGGTTACGGAGTTATAGAATGAGACCTTGTCTCAGGTGGCGGATGGGGGAGGCGAGGAGAGAGAAAGAGATAGAGAGAGATGAATAAATACATTTTCTGTTTATCAATAATTCAAGTAACAATAATCAAAACAAGACTCCTGTGGACAAGGGAGCCTTGAGAATATTTCTTTGCATTAATTATCTTAATAAAAATTCAGGAAGTGAAGAACAGACAGCTTAGAAAACAAGTGGAAAAACATGAGCTAAAAGGAATGGAATGAATGAAGGTGTTAGGACGGACACAGGGATGGATGGACAGACACATGGACGGGTGGACGGACACATGGATGGGTGGACGGACACAGGGAGGGACGGGTAGTAGCAGAGGTTGGACCGCGTGTTTGGATGTCCTCCTGCCTTTTCACTGCTCTGAAATGAACTAGCGCTCGGCTTATCTGAACTTTAGAACTTTCCCGTGAACCTAACTCTGCAAGGCTGGGCAGTTTTAGTAAATCTTTGCTGGATATTTTACTAGATGAGAGTCCATTTCATCCAGGTGTTCAAATCTAGCTGTACAGAGTCAGGATATTTGAGAGAGAACTCTCTCTGCTCTGGAGATGACTTCCCCATCTCCCTTCTTTTTGGGACACGGTCTCTGTGTGTCTTCTGTTTTCATTTCTTTATTGTGCTTGTGTTTCCTACCCTTATTAGTTTATTTATTTAGTTCTGAGGCAGGGTCTCACTATGTAGTTCTGGTTGGCCCGAGATCTGCCGGCCTCTGCCCTCCGAGTCCTGAGGTCAAAGGTGTTCACCACCATGCCCAGCCTGTTATGTGTATATATTTGTATCTGTGTTTGGGTTTGTGTACTAGTGCATTGCCCATGGAGGCCAGAAGAGGCTGCTGGATCCCCCAAAGCTGGAGTTACGGGCAGAGAGGAGCTTCCTGATGTGGGTGCTGGGGACTGAACTTGAGTTCTCTGCAAGAGCAGTACACGCTCTTAAGAACTGAGCTATCTCTCCAGAGCATACTCCCTGCCCCTTGAAGATTAAAAAAAAAAATTAAAAATTATTGTTACAGAGGCTAACACTGATACAAAGACACAAAAAAAGAAAGGGACCAGTCTCACTTATGAATAACAAAATGAGACTCTTAAATATTAACAGGCAGAATCCCATTACATTAAAGAGACAGTATGTCATGAGTAAGTCCCGTGTACGGCGGCTAAAGACTGGTCAAAAGTTTAATTTCTAGGTGGGTATCATTCATCAGAGCCACATACTGATGGGGAAAATCTTAGGGTCATCTAGAAGAAAATAAATAAACTCAATGAGTGTTAACAATAAAGACAGGATCGATCGTGTTCTGTTTGCTTCTCCACTGCGGTGACAAAACACTCTGATACCGACTTGGGGAGGAAAGGGCTTATTTGGCTCACATCTCCAGGGTCACAGACAATTCATCCCCAAGGGAGCCCAAGGTAGGAACTCAGCAGGAACCTGGAGGCAGGAACTGAAACACAGGCCCTGGAGGAATGCTGCTGGCTGGCTTGCTCCTGGGCCCATGCTCAGCCTGCTTTCTTACACAATACACAACAACCTGCTCAGGGATGGCACCGCCTGCTAAGAAGTGAGTGAGGGCTGGGGCTCATGGTTTGGCTTTGTCTTGGGAATGAGGTGCTCTCTTCCATTTGTGCCAAGGCTATTGACTTCTGTATGTTGATTTTAGATCTTGCTGCTTTCCTCTATCTTATTATCATTTTCTGTTGGTCCTTTTGAGTCTTCTAGCTATTTAGAGTTTAAGAGATTTTTAAGAGTCTCTTTGCTGAGATGCTGGCACAAACCAGAAAGTTGAGGCAGGAGGATCAGTCTGCGCTACATAGTGGGTTCCAGGCAAGGCTGGGCTACAGGAAACCCTGTCTCCAACAGAAACAAGTCTTTTTTAAATTCTTTTTTAAGTATTTTATTTGTTACTTTTATTTTATGTGTAGGAGTGTATTGCCTGCATGTGTGTTATGCAGTGCAAACGGAGGTGAGAAGAGAGTGTTAGATCTCCTGGAACTGGAGTTAACCTGTAGTTGTTAGCCACCATGTGGGTGCTAGGAATCAAACCTGGGTCCCCCACAAGAGCAGCCAGTGCTCATAACCACTGAGCCATCTCTCTATCCCTCTTTTTATATTCTTACACTCAAAATTAGTTCCCCCTAATGTTAGTACCTTGAGAATGTGACAGTAGCCATGCAACCATTCTTGTTGTTTAGCAATAAACCCTCTGCTCTTAGCTTATCAAATACAATAGCTTATTGGTGTGGCAGTGCTGTTAAGAGAGCCATACATGGCTGGGTGTCAAAGCTCAGGCCTTTAAGCCTACCACTCAGAAAGCAGAAGCAGGTGGACCTCTGAGTTCGAGGCCAACCAGGGCTACACAGTAAGACAGTCTCAAAGAAAAAAAAAAAAGACCAAACAACGAAAAAACAAATTGTGGTCTGTGCTGGATAAGTTTTAGTGTCAACTTGACACACCAGGGTTGAGGGAGCCTCAACTGGGGACTCCCTGTGGCCGTGTCTGTGGGGTATTTTCTTAATGAATGATGTGGGAGGGCTCAAAAAGATAAAAATATACTAAGGTTCTAAGGTTTAAATATAATGATACTGATGCGTGAAGAAGACATAGATTGCTCTGTAAATTTATGACAGGAGAAAACTTTCCTATTACTCAAAACCAAGAACAAGAGGAAAAACTCATATCTTCAAAAAAGAAACATGCCTAAAAACATGGGGAGACATTTTTGATGCACACTCGTCTAGGTGATAGCCCCAAAGAGTCTCTAAAAACGGACAAGCACCAGTCTATGAGAGAAAAACAGACAAAATACACAGATTTTAAAGAAATGAAACAGAAAGAAAAGTGAACAATTGCAGCAAATTCCCCTGTGCCTAAGAGAACACAAAATGTAATGCGAAATTATAATGACGTGCCACGGCTTGCCCATCAGAGGAGAAGAAGCCCAGGCTGGCCTGAACTCCTATGTGGCCAAGGAAGACCTTGAACTCCTGATCCTCCCGTCTTCACCTCCCACGTGACTTCAAACACGATGCTGTCTCTCACTAAAGGGATGCCAGATTCCCTAGCAATGGACAAAGCTTTGTTTGGCACTTTTCAAAGAGATCTGGGGTAGCACTCCAAGGGCCCGGAGGCCTGAAGTCTGGCTGAAGGGGCTGCTGGCTGTCGCCACAGGACATTCTGAACAGAAGGAGGTGCCCAAGGGGCAGACTCACATTTCACAGTTTGTAATTCTGAGTCACTACTGGAAGCTTCAAAGGCCCAAGTGCCACCCTGAAAACTAAGAAATGCATGGATCCAATCACTTCCGCTGCTTTCTTGTATAAAGTACAGTACTGGCTAACCAAATTGTTGACGTTCTTCTGCAGTTAACTCTAGAAAGATAGAAACATTCTGCAACCTCTGGTGAAACCGAGCTAGCAATGATCATTAGTGGAGGCCAAACAGACACAGTGATCAAAGCTTTGGCTTTAGTCAGACCGTGAAGAGTTGGTGGGGAAAGTTACCGTGGTGATGTGGGGCTGTCTCTGCCTCTCACCTGCTAGCACATCTCAGGAACTGCAGAGTGCGATGGTCAAATGACTGTCCCATGTGTTCCAACCAAAGTGTTCCCTTTCGCCTCCAACTACCCATTTATAGGAAACAGTTAATGCCTGAGGAAGAAATCACGCAAGGCTAGAAATGGACACTGCATCAGAGAGATGATCCAGTTTCTCAAACGAATCAGTGGTTGGGAGGGGAAGGAGGACGGTTAAGCGGGATGCCTGGATTCTCTAGGGATCCCTACTGAATTTTTTTTAAAGTTCCGATGAAGCATCTGCTGCTGTTTATGTTTTAGCAAAGAGAAGATAACGGTAGAGTAGGTAAAATGGCCAAAGCGACCTCAAAATTCTCGGGGGAAGGGACACAGAGGCCATCGGACTCCTCTGTTCGTACTGTTGCTTCTAATGAGGTTTCAAAACGAGCCATGCCAAAGTGACCCTGGGTGCTCTGCCTGCAGGTACCCATCGCCATCCCCGTCTTGGTGATTCTCGTGTCTGTGTTTTTGGTTCTGGCCCCGATCATCACTGAGCCTGCCTGGGAGTATCTCTACTGTGCGTTATTTATACTGAGCGGACTTGTATTTTACTTCCTTTTTGTGCACCACAAGTTCGGATGGGTTCAGAAGATCTCCAGTAAGTATCAACAGAAGGGTGCTGGGGAAGTACACTCAGGCTTGCAGCCCCACCCCCTTGTCCTGATGCCTCCAGACTTTCATCCCAGCCCTGTCAGAGCCAGCACATTGTAGTCCCTCTTCTGGAGACACGGGGTCTTATTCCCAGTGTCCCCCTCTGGATTCACCCTTGGCATCCTCTGTTCCCAGGAACCACTGCATCAAGGAGGGAAAAGCACCATTTTTGTTTGGATATCCTATTTGTATACTGTATATACACATTAACACTCAACTTGCCATTTAGAGCACTGGCTGAAGAGTCCAGTTTGGTAGCATTCCATATACTTGTGATATATGACTCCTCTCCAGAATACTGCTTCCTTTTGAGGGACATGGTGGCAGATGTCTAAGAGCCCCAGCAACAGCCCAAAGATGCCCCAAAAGTGACAGAGTAGAACTGGGTGTGGGCCAGGGCCTGAGCCTCCCACGTTACGGTCACCCTGTATTCTTCAAGCAGGATCCTCAGCTGTTTGGACACGTGTTGCTTAAAAGTTAGCTATATTAGCCTCTTGTGCTTCTAAGAAAGCTCTGTGCCAAACTGCGCTGAGAGACTCTGAACTATACCGTTTTGAGATAGGGCCTCACTTTAGCATAGGCTGGCGCCCTGATTCTTGATCTTCTTGCCCCAGTCTCCCCAGAGCTGGGATTCTAAGTGCATACCTACACTCAACTATAGTCTGTACCTATGTTCAGTGTTTAACCCTGTACAGCAGTCAGTGACAGGAAATGCCACTCTAAGTGTCTTGAGTCTCCTGAGCATCACCAAGTAGTGAGGGGACCCTTAGCCTGTTCCGCCCTGTGCTGTGTGCTCCTTGAAGACAGGAGTTGGGCTGTGCAGTTTAATCCTGGGCCCAGCACAGGGTGTTACATGCAGCAGATGGGAACGCCTGCAGCTGGACACAGTGTGAGCCTGCAATCCCAGCCCCCAGTGTGGTGTGTATGTAGACACAGCCTAAGGTGGGGACATGTGGTATCAAAGCTAGGAGTGGTTAGAAGGTGCGGAAGATCATCGGGACTTCGCACGACATCTTCAGCTTGAGCAAATGCCAGATCCTCTCCAGACCCTCGGCTTGCTCAGTTGTGGAATCTGGTATCTCACTTACCTCACAGTGGTGCTAAAATTTACTTTCTGTTGATTGACAAAGTGAAAACGAAACTCTGATCTTACTGTTACCTTCTGCAGGTTGAGAGAGGTCACACGCATAAATCTATAAAGAAATGACCACCTGAATGAACTCGGAGTCAGTCATCCTGGTGGAATAACCAGCCTAGAGGCATATCTTCTTAGTGGTAGTGTATTTAACCAAGTGCCCCCCTGAAGGCACACATTTATAATTCCAACACTTAGGAAGCTGAGGCCTGAGGATTATAAATTCAAGGTCAGCCTGGGCTACACAGCAAAAGGTTCTGTCTCAAAACAATAACAACAAAAGAAAAACCATTAAACTGGGTCAAGTGATGAAATAGAAATGAACACACTGCATTTTAAACAAAATGCAGTGTCAGTGACTTCAGACAACTACTCAGTACTTAGTAATACATATAGTTGAAGTCATGCTTTTCCCTGTAAATTGTTGCGGGGGGAGCACAATATACTTCATGGATTCTAATTCTACAGTAGGCAAGAACCAGTAAGAGCCACCAGAGTGGTTCTGATGAACTGAAAACATCAGCTTGTCCCTTAACACAGGGTGTAAGAGGTGACATCACCAGAGTCAGAACATGACAGCGAAGCCTTGTGGTCACATTGTTCTCACTGCACTGTGCCTTGTATTCTGTTTCAGACCCAGTCACCATGCACCTGCAGATGCTGATGGAAGTTGTCCCACCAGAGAAGGACCCTGAGTAACAAGTTCATCACTCATAGTCCAAAGCTGCAATGGACTTATTTTTGTAAGCAATATTTGTGGTTATTTCTTCCTTTTTTTCTTTTCTTTTCACAAATGTTTGTTTTGAGGCAGAGTCGCACTATGTAGCCTGGATAGTCTGGAACTCACTATGTAGACCAGGCTGGCCTTGAGCTCACGGATTTCCTGCCTCTGCCTTCCTAGAGCTGGGGTTAAAGGCGTGCACCTCCACGCCTCGCTGCTGGTGGTTTTTCTTAATGAAGTAATATATTCAGGTGTTTGCTGTTATTTTTAGATATCCATCATTCTCTGAGTGAAGGTGTTAGACAGAAGTTATCAGGAGATATTCCCTGGCAGAAGACCGATGGCTAGGGAAGGGCTATGTAACAACCACCACCGTTAGGTGGAACTAATTACCGAGGACACGTATTTACACTTTAAGGGAAGGCTGGGATGCAGCCAGCTGTACAGCTGTGCACCGCAGTACGGTGAACAGTAATAGGTGTTCCTTAAATTCAATCAACAAAGCTCCCTCTTTTATAAAAGGTTGTTGATAGTTTTTACTTTGATACAGACTATTGATACTAATTTTTTTTTTGAGACAGGGTCTCCCTGTAGCCCCAGCTGGTCTGGAACTCATGATGTAGACCTGGCTAGCCTTGATCTCACAGAAATCTGCCAGCCCCTGCCTCCCCAGTGCTGGGATTAGAGGTGTGTGCTACCAAGCCTCGCTTTTGATATGGCTTTTTAAATATTTTATTTTTTTATTATTTTATGTGTATGAGTGTATTGCCTGCATGCATGTAAATGCACCCATGTCATGCAATGCCTGAAGAGGACACCAGAAAGCATCAGATCCCTTGGATCTGGAGTTAGGGACGGTTGTTAGCTGTCATGTGGGTGCTGGGATTTGAACCCAGGTCCTCTGCAAGAGCAGTCCAGTACTCTTAACCATTGAGGCATCTCTCCAGCCTCTGATATAGCTTCACAAAAGTACTTTTAAAAGTATAGATGTTTATTTCCTAACACTACCACAGAAGTACTGCCGCTCCTGTTTATGGACAGGCCAGGTCTGTGCTGAGCTCAATAGTGAGGATTCCTCTGCAGAGATGGGACTATTCAGCAGGACCATTCTGGAAGGCTGTGTAGAAGGGAGCTCCTGGGGTCAGCATCACCTGTCTGCTCACTCCCAACCCCTGGCCTCCCACTGCCTAAACTGGCATTCTGGTTACCAGAAGTGTGGTGAATATTCTACTTTGCATTTGGCACACAGTGACTGTAAACAGAAAATTCCTGTAAGAACACTGAAGCTTTATTGATGATACACTGCAAAAGATGTTCACATCACAACTGGGCATGTGAGCAATTTTAGGAGCACAAACACAAGTACTTTTACCTTGCATTTCACAAATTTACCCAGAACATAAAATCAGCACATTTTAGTATCAGTATAGAAAACCAACAGCTAACTGTCTGCATAAACAGCCTCCTGTGTGTTACAACATTGCTCAAAGTTTAGAAAATTTCACCATCTGAAAGAAATTGTGATTGAAACACAGCTCCTGCCCTACCAGTTCTTTGGCTTTTCTGAGAAAGCCTGCCACTTGTACCAAGAAACATGGGCACCTGCCATTGATTCATGAGATTCAATGCAGCCAAATGAGAAGGGTGGCATCACCACAGCCCTCCATCAGTCAGGGAGCCCTGAATCTATACAAACGGACACGGACAAAGACCAGCTTGCAGCTGAATGGTTCCAGCCACACCTAGCTTTCTGCTGCCTTGCTTCATGGCAAATCATACCTGTCAACCAGCTTGAGGGCCACAGTGGCATCAAGGACATGCTCCTGGCAGCTGTCCAGGCTGGCTAGCCTCTGACTAAGGGGGGTTGGTCTGACCATTACCAAATTACTATGCAGGCTAAGTGCCCATCCTACAACATTCTGGGCTCTCCCTTTGGCTGCATATGAGCTCAAGTCTTATTTTACAGATGAGGAAACTGAGAGCCAGAGATGGCCCGCCTTGCTCTTGGCATAGCTGAGAGGGTATACTTCAGTTCACGCAGTGGCCCACTCCTGGGAATTGCTGAAGTTTGGACATTTGTTTTTTTTCTGTTTTCTTCTTCAGTTTTTTGAGACAGGGCCTCATGTAGCCCAGGCTGGCCTGGAAATCCTTGATCCTCCTCCAACTGCCTCCCAGGTGCTGTGATTACAGACTTGGGCCATCATGCCCAGCTCTGAACATCTGTACTTTCTGATGTAGGAATGAATAAATTCTTGGGGAAATCATTCGTGCTGCTTTATTGGTGTTCTTTCCACTTCTAGGGGAAGCCGACAGACACACTGAGAAGTGCACAGGGCTTTACACTTCCTAAGGGCTCACCTTCTCAACTCTCTCAGTGACATTTAAGTGTAATTACAAGCAGTCCTCCAAAAAATGCTGGTGCCCCTGATGCTGCAGTGTCACAAAGACTGTTGTGTTGTCAGGACCGACCTCACTCAGGTTTCTTAAAGGCCACCTACAGCACTGCGTAAGTCCTTTTGAAATCTCTAAAAGAAATTCCAGCCCCGTTTGCCTAGGACAGGACTATGCGTGTACAGCGAGGGGTTCATTAGTCCTGCTGCGGTCCACTTCTCTCAGAGGCTACCAGCATCTGGACAGCAGATAGGTACTTGTGCGCAGTGACAACAAATCCCATCTAAGTCACAGTGGAACGGGTTGATAAGCAGAGGCTGGGTAATAAATACTCTAAGGTGGGAACCTCAGTTTCTATGTGTCAGGTCAGGTTTGAGCAGTGCAGCACACACAGATCAAAATGGCACATGAATGGACTAACTCCACACAATGCCAAGGCTTGCTCTGCCACTCAAAGCTAAGTAGTCAGGGTGGGCTGGGAGAGGCAACAAGAGGACGCACTGCATAAGCAGGGATTATATTCTACCCTCACTAAAACAAAAGTTTGAGACAGAATCTCTCTATATAGACCAGGCTGCCCTCAAATTTGCAATCCTCCTGCCTCAATCTCCTGAGTGATAGGATCACAAGTGTTCCCAAATTTTTGTATCTCTGATTCCAGACCCCTACCTCTATTCTCCTTTGATAATCTGATCACTAAGCTATTTTTAAATCAAGTAAACATTTCTCATCATTATCTAGTCCAGTGCCACTGGGTGACAGTACTAGGCCCCCAGGTGTTCTTAACTTCCTGCAGAGCCCTGCCCGCGCCGTCAGTCTTCTGCTTGCCCCGCAGTCCCCGCTCATTCGCTCTCACTTCCATCAGACGTGTCCGAGGAGGCACTACTGTTCCCAGTCACCTCTGTCACCTCTGCCACTCTGCAGGACGGGTTCTTAGTGTTTACAACTAGAAGGGATGAATATTACAAGTGTTAAATAGAAGGTAACTAACATCTCCCTGCTCCCATTACTTTGGTCTGTGCAGCAAATGTCCTTTGGGTCTGGCTATCTTACAGAATATTTACGTACACAACGAACAGGTAAATTTTCTCCTTGTAAATAAATAGTTCTCCTAGAAAGAGTATCACAGGAGTTTATAAGGTGTGTTTTCAGGGCTGAGGATATAGCTCAGTGGTACAGCACTTACCTACCACACATGAAGCCATCCCCATGCACTGTAAAATTTCCCAAAGAAGCATTTTATTTTTAAACCGAAGATTGGTATAATACATTCTAGAACATTTAGCACCAAGATTAACCACAATGTCTATGGCTTCACATTAACAGCCTATGTCCACAAAGGCAGAATCTCTAAGATCAGCTGTTATGGTCCACCCACTTGCCTTGCCCATCTCACCCTTGGAGAAGGGGCTGTCCTCTTCACATTCCTCCCAGTGGTCAAAGTCAAAAGCCACATTAGGATTCTGTTCAACACAGAGTTTACACAAGTCAGCGAAGACAGTACACTCACCTTTGAGATCAGTCGGTCAGATTATTTCAACTCACCTTCAGCTTGAGTAAGCCACACCACGATGTCCTTTTCTCTTTCACAAGAGTGATTAGAGGCTCATCATCTTTGATGACACACCTGCAGTCATCTTTTATTATGTTACCCTGCAGCTCCATATCAGCCAAGTAAAATCTGTCTCCTACCCAGGTGCTAGTTTACAAGAAGAAGGAACATTAGTCTTCTCAAATGCTGTAGATGATTTCAATGTTACTTTAGCAGATACACACACACCTACCTGAAAATGACTCTGTCTGCAAAGAATTTACACTTATAATCTTTGAAATTCCTTATTCTAATCTTTAAGATGACAACATCATCTTTTTGGAACCACTTTATCTGTGGATGAAAGCTACAAGAAAGAAAAGGCCCTTGTTAGTACATGGTCGTCGGTCAAGGGCAGGCGCTCCAGCAGCAGGTGGACATACCTCTTCACGTGTGGGCGAGGGCTTTTGCTAATGGAAACATCTCCAGTGTTTTCAGATACAGTTTCTATACAAAATTAAGGTTAAAATTTCCACAGATTATTTACATATAACATACAAACATACTTTTTTTACACTCAAGGCAACTTTTAGATGAGGCGTTATATAACAGGATAAATTTCATAACAATTGCAAAGATTAATTAGAAAAAATGTTATCACTTCATAAAACATAATATTCTAAAATTAAAAAATAAGTTTTAAAATATTAAGCTTATTTAACCAAGAAAATAAAGTTGTCCTATTGGAGAAGAACTGCATTACAAATGGCTGGCCATGGGACACAAATGTCCCAGTATCTTGGTGCCCCCTAACCTGTGAGGACTCTGCTAGAGAAGATTACCTCAAGTCAACATGAAGGTAACACATTTTCTAAGACAGGGCATGTTAAACTTCTCTCCCTCAAGTATCTAAAGTTACCATTCAAACCTTAAAGCCCTAGGTTTGATTCAAAGGAAAAAAAAAATAGAGAGGAAGCTTTGAGACAGGGTCTCCCCATAGCCCAGGCCCCTGGAACCTGCTACACAGACCAGGCTGGCCTCAGTCTGACAGTGATCTGCCTGCCTCTTCCTACCAAGTGCTGAGCTTAAAGATTAAAGGTATGCACTGCCATGGTAAGAAAAAAAAAAAAGCTTTTTTGTTTGTTTCTTTTTTTGGAGACAGGGTCTTCCTGTAGCCACAGCTGGCCTGGATTTGCTATGTACACTAGGCTGGCCTCACTCTCACAGAGTTCCACCTGCCTCTGCCTCTGCTTCCCAAGTGATGGGATTAAAGGAGTGTGCCACTGTACCAGGGTAAAAGTTTTAAAGTACTTTTAATCATATCAGCCTCAGCTGAGAAACAGCCCCAATATCTCCCAATAAACTGTAGTATACCTGTATCGTGGAATGTAATTTATCAGTTAAAAAACTTCTAATTAACACTACCTGCAATACTACAGGTAGATTTTATAGACATAACATGGACTGGAAGAAGCCACAGGGGTGCACACTACATGCTTCCAACTCAGAAAATGAGTGGCATCAGCAATCCTAACAGTGGTCACTGGGGAAGGTTCTAGAAACTTCTATCAACTAGTGTGACTTGGGTGTGGACAAGTGTTGTGTGGCAATTTCCTCCAAGATAAAACATTTCATCTTGAAGAGAGGTTCCTTAAGCTGGAGGAGGTTTTAAAAGGAGGCGAATCATTCCACCCTGCAGGGGCGCTCCTCAAAACTCAGCAAGTAAACAACTCAAAAGCTTTGGAAGTCTGTGAAACTGACCAGATTTACTAGACCGTCCTCTCCAAGTTTACAAAAGAGTAAGGACTGCTTAGAGACAATGGATGAGCTGAACTGCCCAGAAGAGGCACACTGCTTCTAAGAGGCTCAGACTAACTCAGCGACCTCCAACCTGCTGAGCTGCCTGCAGGTTGTGCTGTGAACTATTCCTACTTCCATGTGTTATCACCAGTGCTAGACTTTTGGTGTCACACAACAACAGGGGTACATGCACATGGACAAACCCGGGTGAGCTGTCCCCTTGGCATCTAGTCCTATCACTAAATATACATCATGCTTGAAAAACCAATGGAAAATAGCTACAGAGAAACAGTCACTGAAAATGAGCGGCGGAGAGCACACCAGTTCACTCCCATGTTCTTTCCTCTGAATTCATCTAATGGCAGAAAGCCTAAACATGGGAACTTATATGTGTTGAAGTTAACCGTCTTTCAAGTACAAGTACCAACCAGGCTTTTGGTTGTCTGAATCCATCCTGGAACGAGCCCCTCCTCCTGCACCCCCACTTTCCTGCTGAGCGTCCTGCAGACACATGGCATCTTCTGCTGTAGGAGGTGTCCTGAACAGAAGAGGCAGAGGTTAATTTTGGGACTTCAGGAGACTCAGGCAAGAAAGGAGGGCACAGGCATTAAACACCCGAAGTGCTTGTCATCTGGAGTCAGACCCACACAGAACCTGTGCGACCTATGAGCAGTGACGGGCAGAGCCAGCTAGCTCTGTTCACTGCTGTGTCCTGTACCAGCCACACACATGGTGGATGTAGGACACACGTCAGAGAAAGGCACATGCTCACTTGCTTAACTAGCTTTCCCTTCAGAAACATGGAACCTTCAGGAAGAGCGGCACACACAGATGCCCCGTTCAAACAGGATGGAAGGGCACAGGCACAGAGCCGACCTCCCTTTCTTCCTTGTCTGCCTTAGAAGGTCTTCCCAGAGGTCACACTGTTACCAGTTGGGCCAACTTTTAGAAATATTCTTTGCATAAAAAATCAAATATTTCTGGGGGATGAGGGAGGGAGGCAGTGTACACCTGTAACTTTAGCACTCAGGCTGAATGAGGCAGGAAGGTTGGGAGCTGGAGACCGGCCTGGCTACATACTCAGACCTCCACAGAAAAGCACAAATACTGTGATTTATATTGTTCTTGTGCACAAAGAAACCTACTAAATCCAATATGACACCCTTTGTTAGATTATACCTAGTAGTAAGATTACATTATTCAGATGGATACCACACTCTTTTAATACATATATAAATCATACCATTCTTCTGGCTCTTTGAGCAGATAGCCAGTCATGCGGTCAGACTCTGAAAGGTCAATACAAGGGAGAGGCCTTCCTGCACCCCTGTTCTCCAGCTACCAGTTCCCTTCCTCACGGGTGACAGTGCACTTTGCTTTCTGGAGCCTTGATCTGGAGTCTACATGATCATGCTCTGCAGACACAGCTACGTCTCCTAAGAGGGAGGTGGTTAGCTGGTCTCCAGGAAGCTTCTGATCAATTCATATGAACATGGGCCACAACCCTAGCACTTGCAGAGGGACTCTGCTGTCAACACCAGTGCCGACCTCCCACACTGGCTGTCCCCCTCCCTCAATGTCTGCCCACTCTCACACACTTTCTCTTCTCTGTCAGGGACCAGGGGGCCAAAGGGCTTTTTTTTTTTTTTTTCTAGTTACTTCTGAGTGCTACCTTTTTCTTTTCAATAACCTTAAAACTTGTCCTAAATCAAGCAGTGGGTCTCTTCCTCTCCAATGAGTGGTCCCTACCCAAACATCTCCCCTATCCACTGTGTCAATGTCCTTTGTCATTGCACCTCAGAATCCCGATCCCCGTACCTACCAGCCACTCAGTTCTGTGACCTCTCCATCAGGTAGTGCCCAGAATTGTCTCCTCCCTCTGATCTCCGGGGCTAGGACCATCTGCTCAAGCCATCTTACTGTGGATCGTATTTCCACAAACCAACATGCTGCCTTCAGTTGTGTGTTATTTCTGCATACCCTTGCGATGCCCACAAACCAAGTACCCAGGCACAGCTGGTGAACCTGACAAAAGCCCACTGCCCACTCTACCATCTACTATTACTCAGGTTTACCCAGCTGCTGCTTTCTCAAAGGTTGTCTCCCCAGCTCTAGAGGTTCTCTGCCTCCCAACTTCAGAATCTCCCTTACTCTTGAAGGCATTCACCAGAAGTTTGGTTGGGACTAAACTGTGACTAGACTGGGGTGCCGTTTCTCACAGCTGGACTGCAGGTGGAACCCAGCAGCAGAACACCCTCCTAACATGCTCAAGGCACTGAGTTCTATGCCCAGCATCACTCAGAAAAGAAACCAAACCCTTAACTGTAATATATAAACAAACCAAATATAAAAATACTGTATTAACCAATAAAAAACAATAAAGGAATGGAAAAGATAATATAGAATGAACTTTAAAGATACAAGTTAATAAAGACAATAGTAATAAAAATAGAATAAAAAATCGAACAGAAGTAGAAAGATGAGAGAAGATCCAATTAAGGATCTTAAAAAAGAATAGAAAAAATTGCAAAGAATGAGAAATGTATAAATAAGAAAAAAGATCCAATTTAAAAGAATTTAAAAGGGGGCCATTGGGAAATAAAAACTAAAAACACCTCCGCAGATCACAATAAAACATGCAGGTTTCATCTCTGCTGACAGGGTCAATCATGAGACGAGAAGGGAAAGTTCTCAGTAGACACTAAGCAGATCGTTGAGACTTCCGGAACCTATGCCCTTTGGAGAGAGCACTGACTGTGTTCTGTTGTCTTTTCCTGCTTTCCTTTTTGTTGTTCACCTAGCAAGCCGGGAATAGTTTGTGGACAGCGCCAGTTAGAATTATTCAGTTGTCCTGCTCATAGGACAAGCTTAAGTGGAAACAAGACTTCTACCAGCAGCCATTTTCTCTGGGTATTCTGATGGCTACATTGATGTAGATGTTGTCATATTTCCAGATCTCTAGGCTGTTCTAGTTTGCTTCTGTACTGTGACAAATACCACAGCCAAAAACAACTTAGGAGCAGAGAAGGTTTATTTCCACTTACAATTCTAGGTGACAGTCCATCACTGAGGGGAGTCAGGGCAGGAACTGATCCAGGCAGAAACTCTAAGCAGAGATCATGGAGAAATGCCGCTTGCTGGCTCACTCACACTCGGGTAGGTTTCTGATACAGCCCAGGACCACCTGCTTGAGGAGTGGTGCTGCCTGCAGTGGGCTCGGCCTTTCTACGTCAGTTAATAAGATAATCCCACACAGACATACACAGAGATCAATATGATCCAGAAAATCCTTAATGGAAGCTTCTCCTCTCAGATGGCTGACTCTAGGCTGTGTCAAGTTGACAGTTAAAGAGTAACTAGTACCTTCAAGATGTCTGCTGGTAGGGCAGGGAAATGCTATGCGGTTGTAGCCATCTGCACTGAAGCAGAACAAGCAGGGAATCTCATGTGTACTCCACTACATGTGGGTGGATGGGCATGTGCAAACATGCAACCCCCCAACACCAGTGTTATAAAACTTGGCTTCTACATCTATTTACTTGCAACCACTGACTGCAGCTTGCCCACCCTCTCTACCCAGCTTCCTCAGCTGACGGTCTTACAGAGAGCCCTTTGTTCCTTCCTGTGTCTCAGCTCAACTGCACATCACATGGAGCTTTCAGCACTTGTGATTTGAAATCAGTCCCTCCACAGTCAAGTCAGTTTCCACTAGATCAGCAATGGCTTTTGCTGTGTTTTCCCAGAGACAGGTCTCTTCCAAAGCAGAGACTTTTGACTCCCAAAGCTATAAGCATAAAAAATTCCTTCAGACGGCCTCCTGTCACCCACCTCTGCAGCTATCTTGATTCTATCCCCTAGAGAAGCTGGGTTACATGCTATTATTTGCCTTGGCTTTCACTTCATCTCTCCTGTTGGCAAATAGGCTGAGCCCAAGCAGCTTTCATCTAGTAACTGTACATGTGAGGTGGTGGCTTGAGTCTTTGCTCTCTTTTCTAGCAGGTGTCCATATTTTTCTTTCTAATAAGAAGCTTTTGGCACAATTCCTTTTTGTGTGTATGTTTTTTTCTTTTCCTATTTTTTTTTCTTGAGACAAGGTTCCATTACATTGCCTAAGATGGCCTCAAACTCACTCTATAGCCCAGACTGACCTTGAATGCACAGCAATCCTCCTGCCTCAGTCCCCAAATCCTGGGATTACAGGCATGAGTCACCATACCCAGCTTGGTACAAGTCCTTTTATTTTCTGGTCTTTTTGAGACAAGGTCTCTCTCTAGCCCCAGCTGTCCTGGAACTTGCCATATAGACCAGGCAGGCCTTGAACTCACAGAGATCTGCCTGCCTCTCCCTCCCAAGTGCTAGGATTAAAGAAGTGCACCACCACGCCCAGCCAAGTCCTTATTTTATGTGCATGTATGTAAATGTACCTGTGTTGTGAAATACCCACACAGGACAGAAGAGGGTGTTTGTGGAGTTAAGAGACAGCTGTCAGCTGCTATATATGTGCTGAGATTTGAACTGAGGTCTTCTGCAGGAGCAGTCAATGATCTTAACTGCTGAGTCATCTCTTCAGCCCCTGGGTACAAGTCCTTTGATGTTCACAAGTGCCACGTCTATCTTCCCCTCTGAAGCTACTCTCTGTCCTAGTTATTTTTCTCATCTCTGTGACAAAATACCTGATAAAAGCAACCACAAAGGTTTATTGTGGCTTACAGTTGCAGGGTTTAGTCCATCAGAGCAGGAAGGCGGGCATTTAAAGTGGCAGAGTCACTCTGGAAAATGGTTCAGCAGTTACATTCATGTAATACCACAACACTATTCACAAGAGCCAAGTCATGGATCAGCCTAGCCTGCCAATCAGTGAGTAAATGGATAAAGAAAATGTGGTTCATGTACACAGTGGAGTTTTACTCATCATAAAGAACGAAATTATGTCATTTGTAGGAAAATGGATAGAACTGAAGATCATTATGTTAAATGCAGTAAGCCAGACTCAGACAAGTACTGAATATTTTCTCTCATATGAAGAATCCAGATTTTAAAGAAAACCCACAAGATATGTTGAAGTAGGAAAGGAACTATCTGGGAAGGGAAGAAGATGAGTGGTCAGGAGAGGGGGATAAGACAGGGGAGTGGGGGATATGATCAAAGTACATTATATGCATGTGTGAAGATGTCATAAGGAAGTCCATTATTCCTACACCATATGCTAATTAAAAAGAACACCTGGTGGGCAACAGCACAACCTGCAACTCAGCAACTCCTTCCATCAGAAACTCATCTTTAAGTTCAGCAACAGATAGACAGGAGAATGTGACCCCTACCTGAAGGAGCCCTATCTGGATGCTTCCCTAGTGAACAGCAGAGCAGGTAAATGTGATACACTTAAAGAGAGATTATGCAACAATGAACTCTTAAGAACTACAGCTTCATACACAATACAGATGGAGCAACGCTGAGTTAAAGCAGCTAGAAAGACAAAGCACATGATTACATTCAAAGCACAGAGCCAGGGAGCCCATCTCTTTTCCCCTCTTAGGCTGGTGTCTTTAGAAAATCTATCAAACCTGACACTGTGCTATTTGCAAACAAAAAGTTAACAAAAGTCCTATCTGTAAGAGATACAAATAAAACAATACACGTGAGATTTGTTTATAATACTCTACCAAAAACTAGAGAGTTGGTGTATAGATAAAACAAGATGCCTTGAATCTTGATAATTCTTAAAGCTACGAATGTTGGGAAGATGGTAATGCATTTAATTAACATTTGTGAGTTATGTTTCCATCAAACACAACAGCTTTTCCAAAAGGAAGACAGAAATACACTTACAAGGTCTGGCTTAGCAGGTCCTCGAGAGCTGGCATTTTAGCTTCTTTGTACAGTTTTTTCAGTTGTTCTACATGTTCTGAATTATCAATACCCATTCCCATGGACAAAATTTCAGTTCGAACATTATAATCAATAATAGAAGTTTTTAGATTGGAAAGTTTTGTAATATGCACCTAGAATCAAAGGAAAAATATGTAACATTTGTAGGAATCACACTTTGAATCTTTTTTTTTTTTTTTTGATACACTAAGTCCCTGTAGCCCTGGGTAGATAAGAACTCACTATGTAGACCAGGCTGGCCCTGATCTCACAGAGATTCATCTGCCTCTGCCTCCCAAGACACTCCCTGGCCCACTTTGAACCCCAACTTGGTCATGAGCACTCCCACTGGGCTTCTCAGTCTCTCTGTAAGTCAGAGGCACTCTGGTACACATCACAGTGTACAAGGACTTCCCACTGCAACATCTTGTGATCCTACTACCAAGGTAAGGGTGGACTCCTAAAGTCTAGTCAGTCCCACACTCAGAAATGTGAGGCATGGGATAGAACCTGGGTAGAATACCCCAGTCCAGACCAATCTACATAATGCTGTAACCAGAGAGTCTGCTTTCCTGTTTTTACTCTACTTTGGCCTCTTTAGCAAGGAGGATCCCAAGCCCAAGAGTTATCAGGTACCTAAGTCCTGTTTCTAGGCCAGTTCCTCCATTTTTTTTTCTGCAACCAAATCACTTCAATTTATGCAATTTAAGGAAGCTATGAAAACCTACAGCAGAGGGGTTTTTGTGGGGGGAAGTACAGACACAGGTCACCTGCCCCTTCTGTGGCAGGACAGGGATGGGGACAGGCTGACCCTGCTGAGCACCTTCCTAAATGAGCCATTCAGCACACACCCCCACCCGTGTATGCACAGAGAAGCCTGCCTTCCCTCGGAGTCCGGAGGGAGTGTCTCTGGGAGGGAGGGGAGGAGCGGGGTGCCCGTCCCTCTGGCATGCCAGCGGGGCTGCCAGGCACTGTGCAGCGCGCTAACATGTTTTCCAAGTGGGTTTGCATTTTTGCTTCATTTTCTGAGCTGCAGTTAAAAAAATGCTTAATAACGTTTCCATTTTTTTTCCTCTAATAAAAAGCAACTATAAACCTAAGTATGAAATAACCACCTTTCAAGGCCAGTCTGATCTACATAGTGAGCTCCAGGCCAGCTGGGGCTGCAAGGAGACTCTGTTTCAAAAAGATAAAAAAAGTTAAAAATCACTACCTAAGGTCCCTAAATATCTCTACTCGCCTGCTCTGGCAACTGATATTTTTTCACCTAAAGCTATTTTCCCCCTTATTTATTATACTTAAACTCCCTTGTAATCTGTTAAAGCTTTTCCAACCTTATAAAAATTACTTTCAACAAAACAGGAACTGAATCCCTTTAACTATGCTAAGTATTCATAGTCACTAAGACCTGTCTAATGCAACAAAGCTTTGAAGGCTTCCCGCGGTGCACGGAGGGTGCTGTCGGCAGAGCCACGCGGAGACGCTCTCCCCTCCACTTCAGCTCCACAGGGCAGGCGGGCTCATCTGCTTTTCTTCACAGATGGACACAAGGGCCCAGTCATGGTCTTAGGACACAGAATAACAAATATGGAAGAAATGAGGTAGAAACTATGAACATAATGAATACAGCTCTGGATGCCCAAGCACTGAATTCTCAATACCATTGACCAGACCATGTCCCAGGGCATTAGAACCATTCACAAAACCAGAAAAGGTGGGCACTGCAGCAGCAGATACTGACTGCAGCTTCTCAACCTTGTGGGCAGTGGACTGAGAAACCCACTTCATGATTTATGACTTACAATTGAAGAGGTAAAATAAAACAAAATTGTAAGTATTAGAGGATGCCACATGTAGTGAGGAAGGGTTCATGAACTTCAACTGTGATACAGTGTGTGCTCTAGACACACACAATGCCCATGTGCACTGAATTTGTAAGTACAGGTAAAATACTCTACCACAAAACAAAACCCACACCAAACTCATGATCCAAATATGAAAAACATCTCCCCTAACATTAATTCCCAAATAAGCTTCCATTGGAATGATGTAAACAGTTATTCAAACAACATGTGTGAGTAATTTGTATCATTTTAGGGGGCCATCCAAACAGATTTTTTTAAAGAAAACTGCATACTTACCATTGGATCAACCCAAACAGTATTACCCAAAGCAAGCATCACTTTCGCATCATGCATTTTCCCAATGATTTTATGATGAATGTATCTAGTAACCTGAAAAAAAAGCACTTAGGCTATTCATCTGAGGCTTTAACAAGGTGTCACATCATATATACACTGTATTGTTCACAGAACACTCCAAAAATTTTTTTGAGCATCACAGAAGTTCTATAAGATTGCGGAGGCAACAGCCCCTTTCCTCATTAAGGGTAGCAGCAGAGTTCAACAAAAGCAGGTTTGAAAGGGTGCAGGAACTTGCCCAAGGTCTCAGGCTACTGAGTTCCAATAACAGGAGGGGGTTTGAGCCTTTGGACTTGCAATACTGAATGTTTCCCACCATGGCTGGGAGACCACATCTCCCCTATCAACTTCAGAATGCTTTTTTCAAAGTCTGGATGTTGATCTTGACAACTCAATGAGGGAAGTGAAAGCTCTGCTTGCTGTTCCAGGAGACATGATAGTCTGAGAAACTGCTCTGCAACCACAACTGAGGTACCTGTTCTTTCATATGCTCTTTCCTGAGCACATTGCCATTTTTCTCTTAGGTTAGGGCCACAATAGATATGCTTATTTAATCCCTACAGAGCAGGACAGGAGAGAGCGGGCCCTCATCATAGAACAGTGAGTGAACCACGAACAACTCACAAGAACTTGTCCTCATTTCTATAGGACACTGTCTTCAATGAGAATTTGTGATCAAGCATCTTTATAAATGAAAGGTATTATGAGAATAAGAACTATGACCTTCCTGTGGATGGGTACATGATCAGAACTCAGCAGGTTCCTGGCATACAACAGACATTAAGTAAATACTTAATATAAAAGAAATGACTTTCAGTTGAAAATGCCACTTCTTATTAAACTAATAACAGTAAGGCTGTGTCGTTATCATGATGATATTGACTTATTTCCTAGATACTCGTTAACCTTGTTTAGAACCCAGCCAACTTTTACTTTGCTAATTGTGATGGCTTATTTCATACCCCATTTACCAGTTTCTATATAAGTTAACTGTCCCTTGAAGAATCGGAGCATCATGAACAGAGCTCTGGCTATCAGGCCCCTTCTACATGCTGGGCTACCATGTAAGCATGAGGGGGACGGCCCTGCGTATTACACTGCTTGGAACAGACACTTCTCTCTTTTGGTACCCTATTTATTCGGAATGATGACATCCTAGTGATCCCACAGGGTCCTGTCTGGAGGAAATGTCTTTTCCTTTGGGACCTTTTCTGGTACCCAGCTCTCCTTTTGAATCTATCCTCTCAACCCTGACAGAATCACCTGGCTCCTTCAGGGGGCATCCATTACCTGTGCCCTCATTTTGGGATTTGATTTCATGTGTGATCACATTTTTTTTTCAAACTGAAAGCCCATCTATTTTTCCATGATGCCTGTGTTACACGTGTTCTAAGCCTGAACACTAATGACAATGGCTACAACGTAAGTGGCCAGTCGCTGGTACCTCTAGCTCAGTGCTGGGGTCTGTGTGCGGTGGCAAGTAGTGCTGTCCTATAGCAGCACCTGCCTCAGCACACCATGCTTCTAACAGCCTAAAAATGTGAAGCAAATGCCAAAACTTCAAATGTAATAGCAGAAGCTACAGTCCCAGCTACTTAGTAGGTTGACACAGAAGGAGTGTTTGAGCCCAGGAGTTCAAGACCAGCTTGGAAAACATAGTGAGATTCCATCTTACAAAAATAAAAACAAAACAGCAACCCTTCCATATACACACATTCAAAGTAAGTGCCAATTCTGTGTAAATTCTAGATGAAATATATCCCATATGTCAACAAAACATAAAAAGCAAAGTAGCCCACCTTTGGGTTCCATTCAATCTCACTGTCAGCAGGCTTCACCCTACAAACAATGAACTCCACAGCCTGAGGGGGAAGAGTGTGGAACTTCTCTGGGAGCAACAACAGCTGGTCTCTTGTGATGAGTTTGGTCCTGCCTTCATCTATGAACTTCACCAGGACACTTCCCAAGCCCCAGGTGTCTTCCTTCTGGCTCATCTCCAACACCTGAACCCTGAAGGACACCAGGAACATTAGGGAACCCTGAAAGAAAGCTATCTTTGCCTCAACTTACACTTCATATGGAAAATACGCAATACTGCTACTCCAAAGTTTTACTCCACATTAGAATAGAAAAAAAGGGAAAGGCCCTGGAGTTCTTAAATGGTAGACTATTTAAAGTACATATAACCATCTACTGTGTAGGACTTCTGAATAAAGCAAATCCCTCTAGCTGATAAATTAAGAAAAACTAACAAGAAAGAGAAAAGATTCAAGGTTTCTGAGATGAGGCGAAGACCAATAGTACTGTGTGGACTCAGGAGGGTGGATAAAAATAAGTTGGGTAGGATGGTCAGGCTGGAACAAGGCCACAGCTCAGTTTGCTTATTTGGAAAGTAAAGACAATGCCTCTTTAATAGGAATTTGGGAGAAATTAAATGACTTACATGAGTGTGTGCTATAAGCAGTAATGATCAATAAATGTTTGGGGTAATGTGGCCACTCTGCTCCTATGCCCAGGAGCTGGGAGAGTGACATACATACATGTACCAAGTGTCTTGGGTACACTGGGTCACATTATCTTCCTGGGAGGTGGGCGGCTCATGGTATACACATTCATTCAACACCCAGTGGTGAGAACAGGCATTCAATGTTGCTTACATCACTTTATGTGCACCATTTTAGAGATGAGATGAACAGATATTTTACCTGTGGAAAAGTGTTTTTTCTTCTAATCCATACAATCCAAATTTCTCCACCTTTTTAGCAGCAGTTTTATTAGTGGAATCCTTAAAATGTTCGTCCATTTCCTCATTAAGAGTTGCATAAAGATCCACATGCTTATCGATTATACGACCAAAGAAATTTGTTGCATTTGAAATGTAAAAAGGTATTATCTGAAATACATACAATAAATATATACAGGAAACAATCTAAACAAAACATACATACATATATGTGTATATATACATACATATATATACATATATATATATGTATGTATAATTTCTCCTGGTATCAATAGAAACTAGGACATGAGCTAAGAACCCAAAGTATGCAGAAAAGGACATAAGAATAAACCAGGCCAAACAACTAGACCAAACCAAAGTAAGTACCACATGCATTGTCTCGGTTCACACTTCATAGAAGATAGTTTAGAGCCAATTCCATCATTAAAAACATCATTTTAGGGCCAGTGGATGGCTCAGTGGGTACAGGTGCTTGCACACAGGCCAGATCATCTGAGTTGGATGCCTGGATCCCACAAGGTGGCAGGAGAGACTGGACTGCTGAGAGCTGATCTCTGACCTCTACAGGTGCACTCACACTTGCACACACAGTAAATTTAAAACTCCACTTTAGTTGTGTGTCCCTTTGTTCATTTTACTGAAATCTTTATATACTTATTTTTATTAATTTTAAAGATACACATTAAAAATTTTATACAAGTACACATGCTGAACACATTACCCCTCGAGCCCATCCTCCCTTGTGTGGCCTCTCCTCCCTCTTTGTTCCCCTAGACAATTTCACTTCCACTTCCAGTATGTATCCACACATGACTTTATTCCACTATATAAAATCGAGGAACCGCAAATGAGATAAAGTGTATGTTACTGTCTGAGATTGGCTTAATTTGATTAATATTATCTCCAATTGCATCCATTTTCCTGCAAATAACATAACTTCATTGGGGGGGGGGCAGGGTCTCCCTGTAGCCCCAGCTGGCCTGGAACTTACTATGTAGACCAGACTGGCATTGATCTCACAGAGATCCGCGGGTCTCTGCTTGGGGAGTGCTGGGCTTAAAGACGTGTGCTACCACGATCAGATACTGGAGTTGATTTTTGACATGGTGGGAGATAAGGATCTAGTTTCATTCTTCTACATGTAGATATTAAGTTTTCCCAGCACCAGTTGTTAAGATGCTGCCTTTTCTTCAATGAATATTTCTGGCCTCTTTGTCAAAAATCGGGTGGGCCTTAGCTGCTTGAGTGTATATCTGGATTTTCTGTTCTATTCCACTGATCTTTCTGTTTTTGGGTGGTAACATGTTGTTTTGTTACCATGGCTCTGTAATATAAAGTGAAATCAGAGGTAGTGATGCCTCTGGCATTCCTCTTTTTTCTTAGGATTGCTCTCTGGCTATTTAAGGTCTTTTGTATTTCCAAATGAATTTTAAGATTATTTTTTTCTGCTAGGTATGGTGGCATACCTTTAATTTCAGCACTCTGGAGGCTGAGGTAAGTGGATCTCCACGAGTTCCAAGTCAGCTGGGGCTACATGGAGACCCTGTCTCAAAAAAAAAAATTACTTTTTTCTATTTTTGTGAAAAATGTTGTTGGAATTTTGAAGGGAATTTCACTGACTATGTAGACTGCTTTGGGTAAGATAGTAATTTTCACGATATTAATTATTCCAATCCATGAGCACAGGAGGTCTTTCCATATTCAAGTACTTTCTTCCACTTCTTGAGTGTTTTAAAAGTTGTCATTGTGGAGATCTTTCACTTCTTTGTTAGGTTTAGTTCAAGATATTTTTTGAGGAAACTGAGTGGGATTGTTTCTTGGCATGCTTGTTATTGTTAGTCATAAAGGCTTCTGGTTTTTCTGTTAATTTCTGTGTGTTGCCACTTTGCTGAAAGCATTTGCCAGTTCTGAGAGTTATTCGCTGACTGGTGGAATACTTAAGGTCTCATGTAAAGAAACAGATCACCTGCAAAACAGATACTGTGATTTCTTCCCTTATAATGTCTTATTGCTGTAGTTAAAACACCCAGCACTGTCCTGAGTAAGAATGGAGAAAGTGGACACCCTTGTCTTGTTCCTGATTTTAGTGCAAACACTTTCATTTCTTGCCATTAAGTATGTTACCAACAGTTCTATCACAGCTTTTATTACACTGGAATGTGTTCCTTCTAGCCCTAGTTTTTCCATCGTGTAGGGACATTGGAATTTGTCAAAAACTTTCTCTGTACCTGAGAGGTTCTGTGTGATTTTTGTCCTTGAGTTCATTTATAGGATGTATATCTATCAATTTTTACATGTTGAATTATCTCTTCATTTTTTAATAAAATAAATGTGACTGTGGTGAATGATCTATGTTCTTGAATTTGGTTTGCGGGTATTTTCTATCTAGCTTATTCACGGAAGATTGATCTGTAACTCGCTTATACTGATTCATCCTCCCGCCTTTCTCTGTGGTTTTGGCATCAGGCTAATGCTGGTTTCATAAAGAGTCTGACAGCGTTTGGCTCCTCTCCCATTTTATGGAATAGTTTGAGAAGCATCAGTATTGGTTCTTTAATGGTCTGGCAGAATTCAGAAGTGAAATCATTTGGGGTTGAACTTCAGTTAGGAAATTTCTTTTTTCAAACTCACTGTTATGTTTATTCATTTTTTCTTGGTTTAATTTTTGTCATATACATTTAGAAATTCTTTTTTTTAAGTTTTCTGATGTATAGGAATATGTTTTAAAGGTATATTCTAATGACTTTCTAAATTTCATTAGTATCAGGCAATAATGGCTCCCTTTGCATCCCTATTAATTTAGGCCTGTCTTTCTCTTGGTTGGTTTGTCCAAGAGTTTGTCCTGTCAGTATTTTCAGAACCAATTCTTTGTTTCACTAAAGCTCTGGACTTTGTTTTTCATTTCCATTTCACTGATTTCTGCTCTAATCTTAATAATTCCTGTCTACCGATTTTGAGTTTGGTTTGCTCTTATTTTTCCAAAGTCCTAAGGTGTACCATTAAGTTAGCTGAAATCTCTCTGATTTCTTCTTCTTTCTTTTCTTTTGAGACACGGTATCACTATGTTGCCTGGCCTGGAACTCACTATATGAGTTGGAGGTTGGCCTCAAACCCATGGAGATCTGCCTGCTTCTGCCTCCCAAGTGCTGAAATTAAAGGCATGCACTACCATGCCTAGCCTTCTGTTTTTAATTTTTGTAAATTTATTTTATGTGTGTTTTGTTTGCATGCATGTGAGTGTGCCCGTGTCATGCAGTACCCTTGGAGGCCAGAAGGCTTTAGATCCCCTGGAACTGGAATTATGCACGGTTGTTAGCCACCGTGCAAGCACTGGGAACTGAATCTAAGTCTTCTGCATGAGTAGCCAGTGCTCTTAATCACTGAGCGATCTCTCTAGCTTTCTCTGTTTTCTTAATGTAGGTACTTCCTTCATGGACTGCCTTTATTGCATCCCATAGGTTTAGGTATGTTGCCCTTTAATTTTCATTCTATTGTTAAATTTCATTTCCTTCTTGATTCTCTCACAATCCATTCATCATTCAAGAGTGTATTTGTATACGTTCTATAGTTTCTCTTACTGTTGATTTGCATTTTTAGTTCACTGTGATCAGATACAAGATATCATTTCAACTTTCCTGTTTGTTAAGACTTACCTTATGTCCTAATATATGATCTATTTCAGAGGATGTTCCATAGACTGTTGAGAAGAATGTGTATTTTGCAGTATTGAGTATTGTAGTATTCTGTCGATGTCTCTTACATACGTTTGCCTATGATGTTTCACTATTTTTTGCCAAGATGATCTGTGAGAATGGGGTTGTCACCAATTTATATAACTATGTTGAGGTTAATTTATAACTTCAGTATTTTTAAATTTTTTATTTTATTTTATATGTATGATTGTTTTGCTTGCATTTGTGCAATGCTGGTACAGGCCAGGAGAGGGCATTGGATCCACTGGACCTGGAGCTACAGATAGTTAGCTGCCACGTAGGTACTATAAACTGACCACTGGTCTTGTGCAAGAGCAGCCAGTGCTCTTAACCCCTGAGCCATCTCTCCAGGCCACAACTTCAGTACTTTTAATTTTATAAAATTAAGTGTTCCTGTATTTGGTGCATATGATATTTAATCTTGACACTTTGAGAGGATTTAGAGAAACCCTGGAAACAGACATCCAGCCACGTCTATGACAGTTTCTATTAGATTAATGTCACTAAATGTAGCAGCACTATTCCATGGGTTGAATACAAAGGAGAAAGCAAGGGGAGTATCATCATTCACTGCTATTTGCTTCTTGACAGTGGATGCAATATCATAAACTGCCTCCTGCTCCTGCTGCCACACCTTCCCCCCCACGATGGACCACATCCCCAGAATTCCCACTGCCACACCTCCCCCCCCACGATGGACCACGTCCCCAGAATTCCCACTGCCACACCTTCCCCTCCACGATGGACCACATTCCCAGCAAAAATAAACCCTTTCTTGAGTTTGTCAGCTGTCACAGCAATAAGACAAATAACGAATACTATGAAAATATGTTCAGACCTGTAATCTCTTGACCGCCTGTTCTCCTAATCGGTATGAACTGACCATCTTTATCTTGTCTCACTCCTTTGTTCACTTTGCTTTGTGTGTGCATGTCCGTGCACTCATGCAGAGGACAGAGAGCAACTTCAGGTGTTGCTCCTCCAGCACTGTCTATCTCTTCTGAGACAGGGTCTTTCACTGCCCTGGATCTTACCAAGTAACCCTCAGGTATCTGTACCTGATTCCTCAGTGCTGGAATTATAAGTACACACCACCACACCTTGTTTTGTGTGGGTTCTGGGGGTCAAATTCAAGTCCTTGAAAGGCAAGCACTTTACCAATTGAGCCATTTCCCTGATCCTACTGTTTGTAAACTTATTTTTATTTTATGTATATGAGTGTTTTCCCTGCATGTAAGTGCATTTGGGTCATACAATGCCTTCAGAGGCCAGAAGATTGGGTCAGATCTCCTGGAACTGGAGTTAAGGACGGTTGTCAGCTGCCACTGAGTGCTAGGAACTAAACCTAGGTCCTCTAGAAGAGCAGCCAGTGTTCTTAACCACTGATTCATCTCTCTAGTCCCTTAACTGCACTTCTATAAAATTTATTTTTCTGAAGCTAATATTACTGTCTTTTGATCCCCTCTCCCTCTGTGCACATATGTGTGTACTAGGGATTTAACCTAGGGCTTTACATATCTAGAAAGTCTACCACTGTGCTATAGGCACAGTTCTCCTTTTATTTTTTACTTCGAGATAAGCTCTCACTAAGTTTTCCAGACTGGTCTTGGATGCCTTATGTAGCAAGGGAGGCCTTGAACTTGCAGTCTTCCTGTCTCAATGTCCTAGGAAGCTACCAGTTCAGGCCTGTGCTTCTAGTCTGGCTCTTGATATTTTATCATGTGACATGACATATTTAAAAGCACCTAATACACCAAGTCCCTAGGAAACAGAGATGAAGCCAAGATCCACAGGGATCCCCAGAAATTCAGGCCTGGGTAGATCTGCTAATGTGTGTTGCAGAGGTAACACTGGGGCTAGAGAGATGGCTCAGTGGTGAAGAGCATGGGCTGTTCCTGCAGAGGACTTGACTTCAGTTCCTAGCACTCATACGATGGCTCATAATTCTAGGTTCAAAGGATTCAGATTCAATGTCCTCTTCTGGCTTCCTTGCGCACCAGACATTCATGTGGTGCACATACATATATGATTCCCAATGCTCGTACACATAAAATAACAGGAAGTGTTATACCTTTCCACTGAAAACTACAGTGCAATGCTAAACAAAGATGATCTAGACAAATGGAGTAATGTACTGTGTATAGACTCTATGGTATTGTATTGTTAAAAGACCAACTCTCCAAATTAATGTACAGACCCAATGCATTGCCAATCAAAATACAGCAGAGTTCTAAGTGGAGACAAACTAGTTCTAAAATTTTACATGGATTCTCAAAGGAACAGAAAAAGGATACTGAAGAAGGACAAAGGTGGAAGATCTATCATTTCCAAGACCATTAAGACCACAATTATTAAGCCAGTGTGGTACTGGTATAAGGACTGACCCAGTAACAAAATGAAGAATCCAAAATATGTTGTTTTGATTTATGTCAAAGATACTGTGATGGTTAGTTATAATTGTCAACCTGGCAAGATTTAGAATCACCATGGAAACAAGTATCTGGCCATATTTGTGTAGGATTTCTCAATTAGGTTAAGTGAAGCAGAAAGACCCACCCTCCATGTGGGCAGCACTATTCTGTGGGCTGGGGGTGGATGTGGAGCCACCAAGCCTTCCCTTCTGTGACACTGACTATAATCTCTTGGAACTATGAGCCAAATTAAACCTTTCTATCTTCAAGATGCTTCTTGTCAGGCCTTTGGTTACAACAACAGAAATGTAACTAATTTAGGCACAAATGTAATTTAGGGCAAATAGATTTTTTTTTTATAACAAATGAGGTTGGAGCAACTGATGAGGAGGAGGAGGCAGATGTCAGGAGGAGGAGGCAGAGGTCAGGAGGAGGAGGCAGAGGTCAGGAGGAGGCAACTAGAGCTGGAAGAGGCAACAGAAGTGAGGGCTGGGCTGACATCCACAGGCTGGGAAGAAACCTTGCCTATATCTAGACACAGAACTATGACAGTATGGCTGTTGTTTTGAATCACCTTTTGTGGCAATTTGTTACAAAAGGCCTACGAATCTAACACAACAGACAGTGGATTTAATTTTGGGGGGTGGCTTTTAAAAATTACATTTATTTGTATATGGAGGCAAGAATTACATGTGAGCCTCTGTGGGCATGTGGAGGTCAGAGAATACTTGTGAGCTGATTTTTCTCTTCCATCATGTGGGTCCTGAGGACTGAACTCAGGTTGTTAGGTTTGGTGGTAAGCATCTTTACCCACAGAGCCATCTTGCCAGCCCCAATAATGCTTTAAGGGAGAGGGGTTAAAACTTTTAAAAGAAAGTTTTAAAGTAAAAAAAATGAAATTAGTAAGAGGGATTTGAAAGAAAATGACTAAATTTCTACTCAGGGACTAATTCTACTTGTATTTCAGATTCTCCTCACAGGAATAAACATGGATGCTTAGAAGGATTCATACTATTACTGTGGTACTTAAAAACCTCCAAATGAAAAAAACATTTTAAAATTTATCATTGAAAAAAATCTCTAAATTGCCATAAATTTACCTAATTTGTTCTTGGTTTTATATATAAGATGGGGTCCTGAAATAAGGCATCTAAGGACACATCCACCCCTGCTATCAGATTAATGGCAGTAAGCTAATATTGAGTAGAGGTCATAACTATGTTGCACTTAAGTCAGCAACACTTACCCTAATGTTTCCAAACCCTGGCAGAGCTTTGTTTGTTAATTTCCTTGGCATGTCCATTTCTGGATTCATATGGTGCCTGTCAGGACAGATCCTTTTATCTCTGAAAAAAGTAACAAAATTTTAAAACAGAAAGAAAATAATAACATATATTTTAAACTCTCCAGAGAACTGATCTGCAACTGTGATTGGAGACACTTTATTCCAAATGTCTTAAATGTTAAATAACCAGGTTAAATACTTCAAATGATACTAATAATACATTAATAGAAGCAGTTCTATGAGTTAATCAGCATGGAATGAGCTTAAAGGACAGAGTTCTTTATTATGTTTCTAGACATTTCAAAATGCACTGTGTCGATGGGCAAAATATACTATCAAAATAGTCAGAAACATTTCATCATGATCTTTAATAAAGGTCTATTAACCTATAAGTCACAAGTCTCATCTTAGCTATGTCACCTCCAAAATAAGAAATAGTTGGAAGTTCTAGTTTCAAAAGTCAATAATCCACTGAAATAATGAATAAGCAGTTTAATGTACCATAATTCAAAAATGTGAATGTTCTCTTGATTCTAAATTTAATCCAGTAGATCTATCATAAACATCAATACCATACTTACTCATCTACATTACATCTGGAGTCCCTCTCGATTGTTAGGGTGCTCAACTTGATCTATAGAATCAGTGCAGTTCCTACAAAATTCCACCTAGGTTTTTGGAGAATCTGGCAGGCTTATTTTAAATGCATGTTGAGATGCAACTGATCTGAAACCACCCTGTACAGAAGCAAATCTGGAGGGGTATGCTAAGACCTTCCATAAAGTTGCAAATAGCGTGTTAGCATAGCAAAGACACATGAAGCAGTGTCACAGAACAGCATCCCCCAGAAGACTGCAGAGCCAACACCTGGCTGAAGTGAAAAGTGCCTTCAAGAAGTGAAGACACAGTGTTCCACACGGGTACAGATGACTACACACAGAGAATGCAAACCACTCAGCATCCACATATATAATACGAGTCACAAGCATTCAACAAGGTTGAGACTTCAGAGCATTTCTGAATTTGACTGTGGCTGCTCAACCTGTACCAGAGAAAGCAGTCACATCTGAAATATGTAAATGACTCCCACAAACCAAGAACAAAAAGAAAAATGCCCCCATTATTAAAACAGAGAAAAGATGTCTACAAAAGAATTTATAAAAACAGACAAATGTCTCACAAACATATGAAAAGATATTCAGCACTATCCATCACTAGGAAAACACCCCCCATTAATCTAAGCACTGGAGAGGACGTGGAACTACTAAGATTTTCTCATCACTCTCGACAGGTTTGTACAAGTCAACAACTTCAGAATAGTCAAACATGCCTACCTCATGGTGTAAAAACCTATTTCTTTATATCTGCTCCACAGAAGTGCATACATATTTCCACAAAAGACATGTATGAATATATTCTGAGAAGTTCCATACATAATAGTCCCAAACTGAAAACTATCACAGCCCTATTAACTGAAGAGTGGCAAATACCTTGCAATATATTCACAGAACACAATTCTGAGCCACAATACAAAGTAAAATACAGATTAACAACAACACGGACAAATGTTGATATTAGGCTGGGTTAAAAAACCTACACAGTAGGGCTGGAGAATTGGCTCAGTGGTTAAGAGCACTGGCTGCTCTTGAGCGGACCCAGGTTCAGTTCCCTCCCAGCACCCACATGGAGGCTAACCACTCTTAACTCTGGTTCCAGGGGAATCTGATGCCCTCTTCTGACCTCCAAGGGTGTTGCACGACATGAGTGCACTTACACATATGCAGGAAATACACTCATATGCATAAAAAAATATTTAAAAACCTACACACTATAATTCCATTTATATGGAATTAAAAACAAGCAAAACCATATGGACTCAAACTATGTTGTCTTGGTTAGTTTTTATTGTCAACTCGAAGCAACCTAGAATCACCTGGCAAGAGGAACCTCAATGGAAGAATTGTTTCTATCAGGCTGGCCTGTGGGCATGTCTATGAGAAACTGTCTTGATTGCTAGCTGATACAGAAAGGCGCAGTACACAGTGGGCAGTACTATTCCTAGGCAGATAGTCCTGAGTTATATAAGGATGCTAAGCAAAAGCTAGCCAGGAAGCAGCATTCCTCCGTGGTTACTGTTTCAGTTTCTGCTTGCGTACCTGTCCTAACTTCCTACAATGCTGGACTGAGACCTGAAGTCTAAGTTCCCTAAGCTACTCCCCTCCCCTATGGTGTTTTCAGTCAGAGTATAACGGAGTCACAATAACAGAAAATCAAATGAATACAGTACCCATTAATAGATGAACGGATAAAGAAAATGTGATGTACACACAGAAAGGGTAGTAGTATTCAGGCATGAAGAATGAAATCTTGCCATATGTAGCAAAATGGATGGAAATAGAGGAAGTAAGTAAAATAGTTCAGACCCAGAAAAACAAGTACTGTACATGTGGAATGAAAAAAAAAAGTTGATTGTAAAGTAGAATTGTGATTACTAGAGATTAGGAAAGATATGTGGGAAGTTGGTAGAAAAGAAGTTGGATTTGGTCAGTGTACCCTGTGTGCATGAATGAATATATATCACACAGAATTCCATTAATGTGTACAACTAATATGTGTTAATTCAAAATAAAAGCAGAAGTGCTAGGCACGGTGGGAAATGCCTTGGAGGCAGCACTTAGGAGGCAGAAGCAGGCATTTTCTTTTAAGTTTCAGGACAGAGAAGGGCTGGAAGATCCAATCTCAAACAAAGTAAAATAAAATAAAATTAAAATATATAAAGCAGAACATGTTGGTGTTGACAGCTATCCAAGGGTAGTCACTTCTGGAAGAGGACAGCTCAGGAAGACCATGTAGGAACAACTGGGTGCTCCCTTTGAATGGAGTGGTAGTTCACACAGGGCATAGGTATGTAACATCAAGTGGCAAATTTATTACCTATGAATTTTAATGCATGCTGTAATTCAAATTTAGAAGGAACACTGACTTACTTGCAAAAGCCAAAAGCCTTAAGATATGGACAAAGAGGTCTCCTGGCTTTCTTATCTTCTTTGGCTTCCAAAACCCCTGCAGTAAACTCATACAGCTCTGATGGGATTTTGGCATCCGCTCGCTCCAAGTATCGAAGGACACCAACAGCATGGCTTGCACTTCTCTCGGTCAGCAGCAAGATAGATTTGGTTTTTCTATCTCCCTGCTCTGCAGGAGAACCCTTAAAATTGGGGGGAGGGGTAAATAAAAGGAGTTCATCCATACCAATCTCATCTCAGTGAAGTTTTGTGGGCTCTGAATTTGCCATACACAGAAAATTACAGTGGAACAAAGAATAAAAATGGATCAAACCTGTTCAGTGAAACTCTGAAAATGATCAGACATGCAATATAGGCGTCCACCAAAAACTTTAGGTGAGGATGGGAAGCTGAAGTGAACCACACAGGTGGCATCTGTGATGGCCAGGACTGGTATGAAGTCATCTGTTAAGGCTAGAGAAAAGGTCCACAAAGTCTCATGAACTGGAGTTTCTGCATGTACTCTAATAAGCAGTTCCAGCACCCAAACTACAGCACATTTCTGCATTACATTTTACTTTTTATTTGAGGTGATGAGGACTGAACCCATTCATGCTAAGAAGGTCCTCAACCACTAAACTATACCCACAGTCCTGCATCACACTTTTTAAATATAAAGTAACGTCTTTCTCATTTTTAGCAAAAATACCACAGCCTAGTCATTTAATTCCAGAAAAAAAGTGGTCTTCTGGCTTGAAAAAGACTTCAGGTTTCCCATATAATTTTCACTTACTTTATATACTGACTTTTGTATTTCAAATTAACCATAATAATATAAACTATGCATAATAATATAAACTATGCATAATAATATGCACAGACAGATGGATGGACAGACTTTATAAACCACATAGGTAGATTTTATATACAGGACAATTTTTAAGCTGGAACCCTAGGAAGAACATTTACATGAAAGGTCCCTGCCTACTAACCTGAGAGGCCTGGGGGCCCCTAGATTTACGTTTTAAGAACTCTAATGCAGATATTAAGATTACTAATAAATTCTGAGTAAGCATGAGAAGTAATGAGAAACCTGGAGATGAAATCTATAAATGAAGAATAATCCCTATTAGCTCAGCCTTGTCTAAATACAAGTAGAAATAAAAACACTCACCTAATACAATGTGAGAGCCAGAACTTAGCTTCTTCTTCCACTGTTCTAAAATACTTTTTAAGTTAAAAGCCATTTCTTTGTGCGCTTTCAAGCAAAATATTGAATTGCTTTCTACTACCTAAAGATGAAATCAAAGGCACTAGTTCAGTCAGGAACATGTAAGCTTGAAGTGAACCGTTTGACCAATATTTATCACTGTAAACAACTTTAAATAATCCACGATAGCGTAAGTAAGTCTCCAGATGAGATTCTCAACTTCAACAAATATATTCTCAGACGTCTTTGGTCTTCATCTAAGTTTACTTTAAGCAAAAACACCATTTGTTCAAGTTATTTCCATTCCTTTTAAATAATGTGTGTGTCTACATCAAATAAGTGGTGCTATTGTTGATAAGTGCTTTTAAGCTGTAGCCACTACTTTATTAGGATGGAAGACTGATTTTTAACTTTTGTATATGTGTTTGTTCTTTGTTCCTGAATTTTAGAATGAATGTTAAAGAATTACATTAAACAGAATAAATCTCTGGCCAATTTATTTGGCTTTTCTGCTATACAATAGTATCTTTACTATAACTCCTCAGGTTGCTTAAGTAAAAAATTTTAACAGATGTTGATGTTTCCTCACCAACCCGATCCTTTCATACTTCACCATGACAAAGCCACACAGCACTGTTTCCTAGGAAACCATTTCATTGGACAGGCTGGCCCCCTGAGGCTCCTGCTCTGTGCCAGGTCCCTGCTTTCAATGCTTCCCCACAGAGTCCCCATCTCTTCTGATTGGTGTAACATTGTGAACTTAAGCTCCCTAACACATGCTCAACTACTCCTTTTAGTCATTTTATAATCATTCCAGATTCAGCTATGGCTCAAACCAACGGTGGAAATGTCTTGATAAGAAGATAGGCTTACCTTACATACAATTTCTGTTTCAGCTACTGAGCAGGTGAAGATCAAGGTCTTCTGAGCTTGACTTGGAACAAAATCAAGAACTTGGAGCAAGGTAGAGGTCTTTTCACACTCTAGGCAAAGATGTACTATCTGATAATGAAATATAGAAAACAGGTATTTTCTGAAATATCCGAAGTACTCCAGTTTTATGCTTCCTTGATAAAGTATTGTTTTAATAAAAAAGAATGAATAGGGCATCGATATAATCGTAGCTCACAACTACAGATCTGTGTGTGAGCACATCTATTCATATCAAACAGTCAGCCATGACATATGAGTTACGTACTTGTGCTCACCAGCCCCTCCCCATCACCTGCTGGACATTGCCATAGAGCGCAGCCTCCTCTGGGGCGGTGATCACAACATAGGGATCCTTCATGAACTCTCTGACTAGATGTTCTACATGTCTGTTCCAGTGAACACCCACTGCCACAATCTGATGTGGTGCAGACTCTCTTTCGTCCACTTCAATGTTTCTTTTAAAGTTATCTAATATGGCAAACATCTAAAAAAATTGGTAGAATTTCAAAACAGAGAATTAGTCTGACAGAACATAAAATTAAGCGATTATACATATCTGATGTTTTAAGTGGGGAAAAGGGAAACATTTTAAAGATAAGAATGGTTAGAGTCAATAAATATAAAACCTCACCAGGATGGAATCGAGCCACAAAGGACATCTTGGTAAATATGTATACTCTAATAAGGGATTAACATGCATACACTAAAAACTTCAACATCCAATTACAGAAAGATGACTCCATCAACTAAAAGTAAGGAAATGCCACCCATGGAATTAGTCCTTTAGGCCCAGCCTTCAGAGGCAGAGACAGGCAGATCTCTGGGAGTTTGAGGTCAGCCTGGTCTACACAGAGAGTTTCGGGCCAACTGGGGCTATAGGGAAACCCTATCTCAAAAAAAAAAAAAAAAAAAGAGCGGGAAGGAATGGACACTAGAATCAATATGCATTAATGTTCAACTTAAGTAACCAAGAGAATACAAAATACACCAATAGGACTCTGCTGTTTTTCAAGTAGGTGGAAAAAAAAGAAAGCAAGGTCCAGGCCTCCTACTGGCAGGAAGGCAGGCTATGTGTACGGTATGATGTCACACAAGATGACAGAAGTATAAATTGTTCTGTTCTTTCAGAAAGGCACCTATACAAACTGACACATCTAGGTATCAACTGGGCAATAAGCACTGAGCCTTCAGAGAAGCCCACAGAGCCAGTAAGTAACCAAGCCTGTGCGTCATTTTGGGCTCATTATCAGTCCCAAGTAATGTTCTTGGTTAGCATGTTACACTGCTTCTAACAAATGCTTCACAAAAATTCAGTCTTCAAGGGGATGTGGCTCAGCAGCAAAGTACTTCCTTAGCCTGCATAAGGCACAGGTTTAAAATAAGTTGTTACTGGGGCTGGAGAGATGGCTCAGTGGTTAGGAGCACTGGTTGCTCGTACAGAGGATCTGGGTGTGATTTCCAGCACCCACGTGGCAGTTAATAACTATCTATAACTCCAGTTTCAGGGTATCCAACACCATCTTCTGACCTCTGTGGCCAATGCACAATATGGGTACACTTACATACATGGAGGCAAAACACTCATACACGTAAAATAAAAATAAGAAAATATTCAAAAATAAGTAGTTATGCTTACATGGTTCAGTATCATAACAGTGATAGCAATCATGCTGCGTAACAGTATAACACTATTAATTACAAAAACCTAAGTTATAAAACAGTATATAACTGACTCTTGACACCAACTATATATATCAATAAAAAGGTATTTTAAAAAAGGAAGAAATATTCCAAAATAGAGTAACTAACTATAAGATTAAGGCTGTTGAATTCTTTTTCATGTGCTCTTATGTTTCTCAATTTTCTTTAAATAAAAACTGCTTCTCCTGAGACTGGAGAGATAGCTCAGCTGTTAAGAGCAGTGGCTACTCCTGCAGAGGATCTGAGTTCAGTTCCCAGTAGCCACAGGTGCCTAACAATGGTCCATAACTCCAGTTTTAGGGGATCTTATGCCCTTTTCTGGCTTCCATGGACACTGCACAACACAGGTGTACTTACTCATATACATGCAGGCAAAACACTCACACACATAACATTAATTTTTAATTAAAAACAGTCAATAATCAGAAATATTAATGAAATATTTAATAAACCCTGGGAATTTTTGTTCTTTAAAGTGACCTTTGACATTAGGAAGGAAACTTCAGGTAAACATTTCCTCTTATAAATTGTAGACATTAAAATGAACTTTTTAGATTAACCAACTGGTTTTCCACGTGAACATTTTCCTGATTACTTAAAACAGGAGAGCTTAGCTGTACAGATTTCAGAAACATGCATGTCTCTAACAAATAGCAATGACATCTAGTGGGGCCACACTTACTTGCTCAGTAGCTTCATGAAACAATACTTGCACTTCATCCAAAACCAGGTGACAGAGTCTAAGAAACAACAAGCTTCGGTATGTGAGAAGTCTCAAAAGGCTGTGTGGGGTTGTGACAATCACATCACCTACATTTTAAAAAAGCAATGAACATTTTTAAGGTTTTCTGCAGGTTTCTCCAATACTTCCTTCACTAAGATTCCATTTTTTTTAAATTCTACATTCTTTTCAAAAGCCATTTCTCAACTCAGGTGACTGAGGCAAGCCCCTAGCCACCCTGTCTGAGTCTGCAGTATCTGACTATACCCCCCAGACCCTGAAGGCTCTGCTCCTCTGAAAGGCAGATTTCCTCAACCTTGTGCTCAGCATCTTATAGAAATGGTCAGTAAAGGATAACAACTGAATGAAATCATGTCATTTTCTCAAAGAGGGAGATAGGCCAAGACGGAGCCTTCACTACTGACACCCACTGTAAACTAGTGAGGTCAGGACGAGTGGCTACCAAACTGCAGCATCACATAGGCTGTGTTGTCTGAGGTCCCAGGCAAGTTCACGGTCTTCTGCAGGGAAAACCAAAAGCTCGGAAAGGATGCTTACACCCCTTTGGAAGCTTCATATTTTTAGCTTCATCTTTGTGAAGTCCAATTGTTAACAACACAGGATGAAGAGGCCTGGAGGACAAGCTATAGTCTCCCAATAACTCAAAAATAAACTGGGCCTTTTTCCACCCAGGACACACGATGACTGCAAGAGGCTGCAAAGACAAACAAATTCAAATGATTTCGGACAGAGGTTAGGAATCAAACATAGTATCTATGAAACATTCAGAAGACGTCCTTGCACAGAATAAGCACTACCTAAGTCTTTCACTATCATCACTATCATGTAGATCAGAAACATGAAAAAAATCATTTCATTATAATGGGTTAGAAACACTGACCTAGATTTTCATGGGCTTAAACTGAAGTGCTCTTAGAAATAGGAAGGCCAAGTACTCCTCATTTCACATAGCAGGACTCTGGGGCAGAGTAAAGCCAGTTCCTCAAGGATATAGGCTGTACAGCTAATACATGGTGGTAACAAATGTGAACCTAAAAGTCTCGCTTCAGATTTCTTGCTCTTAAGGACCAGTCACCTTGAATGAGGCCTTAAAAGATTTATCACCTCTTCCTTAGGAGACTACCTTCTCAACTCCACTCTCCACCAACTCACAGAGTCTCAAGGTGCCCTGTCTGCCAATACCTTCCTGAACTTAGGATTCCTGAGACACAAGCCTGGTCTCTTCATTCCTTTAGGCAGGTCCAAGTGAGTGCCAAGTTCTACATACAAAGGCCTGAAAGCAGGATGCCCATGGAGGTATAGAGAAAACAAGGGAAATACAGGAGTAAACCCTAGAAATTCCTTTCTGCCCTAGCCAGAGAAAAATGGCACTTAATAAGCTGAGCTAAGCTGCTAACCTAATTCAGGGGCAAAAATGCATCCATTTCACTTAAGTCAATATATAGCAACCAGTGCAAATTCCAAAGGGGGATCATCAAACTGCATGGCAGGATTAGGAAAATAAGTAAGATTCTTTTAAACTTCAACTCTACGTGTGTTTCCCTGCTGCTGTTTCACCTTATGGTGTGTGGTGGGACCATCTGTACTATATCCTTTATGCCATGTTCTGGGGTAGAAGTTTGATAACTACAGTTCCTTAGTGCAAACTCAGAAAGGCAGAAATCAGTACCCACCACCATTTGGTCCTTATGTCCCACTTCCTTGCCATATTAGTTATTTTCATATTCTTATACATGGAAAAGATTATAAAACAGCATGGAATGCTATGAAATAGTTTAAAGAATGTGGAACAAGAAATGAAACTAACTTCTAATCCCACTTCCACATGTCAGCAGTTAAGAATCATTAACAACTTCCCAGGCACTGAGTGTTCTCATGTAGGAGACAGCAAAAATGATTCATGACCTGGCCATCTTATCCACTTGACATGACATGAATTCAGTTACGATCTTTTCATAAACTCTATGCTCTTCTCTAAAAGCTAGGACTTTTCTGCCAGCTAGGGCCCACAGATGAGAATCAAGGTCAGAATTACCTGGGAGACTTAGTGACAGAAAGAAGCAAAGGTTATTTTCTAATAGTCAAAGTTTTGTTTTGTTGAAACATGGTCTTGATGTGTATCCCAGGCCAACCTCACACCCAATATGTAGCCAATGCTGGCCTTAAACTTGTGATTCTCCTGCCTCAGCCTCCCAAGTATTGGGAATAAAAGCCTGTGCCATCAGGCCAGGGTTACAGACCAGGTTCTAGTCTAGCAGTCTGGGGAAAACCTGACTAATATAAACTCAACTTTACAAAAAAAGTAGATATGTCACTTGAAAATAAATGTTTAACCCATTTCAAGATCATCTCAACTTACTCCATTTCTACTTGGTAATGACTTGTAGCAGCCCCCCATTTGTAAAACTGTAAGCAGCGGTGGGAGGTACAACAAAGGGTCATTTCCACAGTGAGAAATAACGACCACATCACAACCACGGGCAATGGGAGGCCAAGAGTAAGACTCAGTGTGACTGGGTCCTGGGAACTTATTTCTTTGAAGAGCCTATAGAAAAGGGGTGGGGGACGACAAAGAGATAAAATGAAAATGAACGTCAACTCCATCTCACAGCTCCAGCTTACCAGGCTCCATCCACCGGCACAGCGGCATGCACAGCTTATTCTGGTATTCTCCCAAGACCTACCTTAAGTTCCTCATAAATCTTTCCCAAGTATCAAATTCCTGTCTTAAGACTTTTGCTTTTCTGTGCCCATGAAAAGATCTGATGGGCAGCTGGTCCTCTGACCAGGTGACTAAAGCACACTGCAGCAAGGATATGGCTTGGTCTCCTTATTTTCTTAATAATCTGCAGGTCCATCAGCCTTGTTAAAACTTCTCCTTTTGATTTCTGAGACATGGTCTTGCCAAGTAGTCCATCTAGTCTCAAACTCTTGGTCTTGTCTCGGCTTCCTATATCCTGGGATGACGGACATGTGACGCCTACCACCTTCTAGTTGTTTTTTAACATGCTCTTACTGGCTTATTATTCTCTGTAGCTATTACTAAAACCTGAATGTTCCGGTACAACTCTGCAGATAAACAATTTTTCAAAAGGCATCACAGACTCTGTGTCATTCCATTCCCAGAGTTCTGAGCCCCCAGGGCTGCTGAATGGGTATGTCAGCTCACTCTGCTGTCCTCCTGGGAGACTTTGTATCTGATGCCCATGCGGCCTTCATTCTTGAGATCTTTATGGGGAGCAGACTTCAGTAGTTTCTGGACACAGGGTACAGAAGAGGTGAGTGAAAACACCTTCTTTCTATGCTGGTAGCTCACTGAGAACATGAGCATGGATCTGCACATAGGCTGGGATGACTGTTCATCTGAATGCTGAAGTCCAAGGTCCCTGGAACTGCTGGGGAGAAGCCAGAGGTGACTCTGAATCCTGATCCTCTGGATCTGAGTTCAGGTGGGTCACAGCCATGTGCCTAAAGTCTCTGCTCATCAGTTACTTGTACTGACGGATGGCTGGCAGACTCTCAGCACGGGGATTCGTGTCACTTAGGTCCACAGTGTTCATGTGTACTCCTGCCCTCTTCTAGCAATCCAATTTTCAGATGTGGAATCTTAAGTTAACCTTCAAACTTTTTTCCTTTCATTTTCATCTTTTTGTTCTATTTTCAGTTTACTTCTATCTTACACCTCAAATCTACTATTGCATTTCTGTATTTTGAACTTCTGAAATTCTTATTTTCAGAATGTTCCTTTCCTTCATCTTTGTGTGGATGCATAGTTTTGAAAGGGTTTCATGTAGCCCAGGCTGTTCTTGAAATTTGGTTCTTCCTGCATCTACTTCCCAAATGCTAAGATTACAGATGTGAGGCACATCAGTTCTTCCTTGTTTCTTTACAGTGTGGGTCTTTTATTTCTCTTTTTACATTAACCATGAATTCATAGGGAACAGGGTCTGGCAGCTTGGGCTCTCCATGTTAGTTCTCACAAAGCACTTCTTTGGGTGGAGTGGCTGATGCTTCAGCTAAGCCAAGTTCCTTTCCCTTTACTTCCTT
The DNA here is from genome assembly GCA_035773235.1 of Eospalax fontanierii. Lineage (NCBI taxonomy): Eukaryota > Metazoa > Chordata > Mammalia > Rodentia > Spalacidae > Eospalax > Eospalax fontanierii. The sequence continues at coordinate 20,220,596 of CM069554.1, read as the reverse complement.
TTTTTCTGATCACATCCTTCACCTGTATCAGAAAACTATTTTGGCTATTAGCGTGCTTAACATACTCAATATGCAGTTATTTCCCTATGCAACACTCAATACACATATTAACTCTCTTGGCAAGAATCTTTCCCTAAACTGCTTTTTTACAATAATTCCAACAGCATGCTGAGTGACACAATGAACTCCTTCAGCTTTGCCATGGTAACATATACAGGGCATTCCTCTTTGAACAGCACCCATTCCCTTGATCTCTACAGTATCACTTTTCTAGTAGAGACATATATGTGATCTAACAACCAATTCCAAGTTTTCTAGAGGCTAAAGAACAACAAGTGGATGCCTCGGCTCTTTCCTTTTGTGTTTGTCATTTTGGCAACTCACTGCAGGTGGCAGCCCCAGCTGAAAAGAAGGCCCCCTTTAAAAATGCCATCTTGTTACTGTTGAATGGATGCGATATTTTCTTTTACTTGAGGATATTTTTCTTTTTTAGCATTAAGTCTATGTTGTTCAAGCTGACTCCCAACATTCCGAGCTCAAGAGATCCCCTCCATCTCAGCCTCTCAAATACCTGGGACTATAGGTTCATACCACTGCACCCAATGCTGTATATTTCTAATATTCTCTTATAGTATCTGCATCATTTACTTCTTTGAGCTTGTTTTGGTATTTTTTTTTTTTTTTTGAGGTGAAGGGAAATGCCTATGGTCACCACTGTCTGTTTATATTGAAGAGCAACCAAAAAACCTGACAAGAAGCTTGTGAGTGAGGAAGATCAGGTCATCATGAATCAGGACACTGCAGACAGATAGGGTGGAAAGCAGGCATCTTTACTGGAACAATTCCAAATGAAAAGTCATTTGCTAGAGTCATTCAGTTTCTCTAGAAAGAGACTCTAACTGTCCTCTTTAGAACAATACAAAACTAGCAGTACATACTCAAGAAACATTCTTGGAAAGTTCTCTTGCCTACCTGTCTGAATTCTTTCCTATTAAGAAAGTCAGCTATACTCTGCTACCTGCTTTCCTCCTTCTAAAGTCTGTAAAATCTCACCCACAGTCAAAAGACTTTTCAGTCCTTCTCAATCTGTTCATCCTTATAGTTTGGCTTTCTATTTTCTTTTTGTTGCTGGGTTGTTTTTTTTTTGTTTTTGTTTTGTTTTGTTTTTGAGACAGGGTCTCACTGTGTATTCCTGGCTGGCCTGGAACTTGCTACGTAGCCCAGGCTGGCCTGGAACTCACAGAGATCTGCTTGCCTCTGCTTTCTGAGATACACCTGTCTGTATTTCCCCAGTGCTGGGACTAAAGGTATGTACCACTGTACCTGGCCTGGCTTTCTATTTTTAAAAATAAATTTTAACTTTTTGTCTTTAAAAACCAGGAAAGAAACAGGCAAGCATGTAAAAATGATTTACCAAGTGAAATCACAGGATTATGAAGTGACTGGAAAGAACAGCTAAGAAATCCATTACAAGTACTCTGGCAATGTGCTGCTCCTTCTAAGCCTCCTTTCAGAGGCACATTTGAAATCTTATTTCAGAAATTAATTTACAGCTATACAATGGCTTTTTACAAAATAATGATTCTCTTATAGGAGGTTAATCTGAACTTACAAATACATGAGAAATAACTCATAAAAGCCTAAAAAAATTGTAAAACCAAGAAATTATACAATGAGACCTTAGAACTGTTTGTTTTAAAAAAATTCTTCTATGGGGTTGAGGGGGGCTCAGTGTAAAAGTGCATGCCTAGCACACATGGGACCCCCGGTTCCATCCTCAGCACTGTCAGAACAGAACAAAACAAAATAACCCTTCTGTGTTGTAAAAGAATGGTATTTCTTTAAGAATCTGATTTTAAGAACATGTTCACCTTCTTCAAGTCTGCTGACAGCGGTGATTTATCCACAGTCAGGCAGGGCTCAATCCTGTTCCGGAGCACCACTCCAGGCTGTGGTGTGCCCGACTTTACTTTCTGCAACTAATCAACACAGACAGTAATCACAACCAGATCTTCCTTTAGTGGACAGCAGAGTATCAAGAACTTTACGGAGAAGAAAACACAAGATTGTTGTGTAAAAACCTGGGTATACCTGCTGTTGAAAAACACATCCAAATGAAAGCTCATCAGTTCCCCCAATACAACACAGCACTTTATCTACAGCAATGATTCTCTAGGTTCTGCTTAAAACCATGTCCTGGGGAAAGCCTCCATCTAAGGAGGGCTCAGTCAAGGGAGAAAGGTGGTACAGCACAACAACAATAGTTTTTAGGACTTGTAATACCTGCTGCAGATCAGAGATCCCATCAGCTCTCAAAGGATCAGGATTTAAAAACTGCAGTAATCTGTAAAGTAGTTAAAAAGACAAATTGAAGAAAAAACATTTGCAGTTCTTCTACTGCGATATTATTTAAATTCTTCCTTGTGTAGAGGTAAAATGATCATCTATCCTAGGGCACATCTATGGAAAAACTGTGTGTTCTATGTAGTTTGGGTCATTGAGATGTAAGGGCCATGGAGGTCCTGCCAGTTTCCTGCTTCCCACTCCCACGCCTGAGTCTGGACTGCTACAGCCCTACCACTAACATCCTGTACAGTGCCTGAAAAGGGACTAGCCATCGGGAACTATTGGTCTACTTCATTAGCTTTATTTTACATTCAGAAAATACCAGATTAGAACTTGTCCTTTAATTCCTCTGCTCAGAGGAAAATGGACTTGAAATTGCTTTTCTTTAGACCCGGAACCACGCCCCCATATGGATAAGGATTAGTGATAGCACAGAGAAGTCACACCATTTTCTGTGGTGGGAACTTGGGGAGAAACATGGTATTCTAAATATACACACTAATTGAATTCTTTCCTGAAACCCCACTCCTGTCTATGGACTTCTTTAAAATGCTAAATTCACAAGACCTAAGTATCTATCAACTGATGAGTAAATAAATAAAATGTGCACACCATGCAGTGAAGTACTACTCAGACACTCACTTATGCTACAACAGAGAAGAACGTTAAAGACATTCTGGCATGTGAAAAAGACCAGTCACAAAGAAGCACCTAGTGTGGCTTGGTCTCTACAAAATATCCCAAACAGAAAAATCCAGACAAAAGATCTGTGCTAGCCAGAGGATGAGGAAATGGTGAAAAGGAGACTGGGAACAGATACAGTTTTAGGGGGAGGTGACAAAATTGTTCTGAAATTAGATTACAGGTGATAGTTATATGAATATACCAAGAACCACTGAACTTTATATTTTAAAAGGGTAAATTTTATGGTATATAAATGGTATCTTGATAAAGCTGTTTTTAAAAGACACAATGAAGGAAACAGTACCACAAATGTAATTTTAGAAACCTAGAAACAAATAAGTGGTAACTAACTTGGCAGATACATGATAGTTGAATCTGAGTCAGGCATAGGAGAAACAATGTTGTTTCCATAAAATCCTATCAATTAAAGCAAAACTCCTGAGCCGTAGTGATGTAGTAAGTGGTTGAAATGAAGGGAGTCTCTTGACTCCCTTGTTTGAATTCTCTTGTTTGTTTGAATTCTCTTGAACTCATCAATGCCACCCCACCCTAAGGGAAGCCCAGGAGGTGAATGTCTGCGGAGGACAGAGCAAAGCTGTCAGACCACAGGCACTAGAGGCACAGCTGTGGGCAGGACCTCACTGAGAAGGGGAGGCTGAACTAACAGGAACACTGGATGAGCCTCCAACCAGCTTCTCTAATTCAGCACCCAGGACAATCATAAGCAAGGAAAGCAAACATTACCCCACAAAAGATCAACAGCCCCTAAGATACACAAACTACACCTAATCCCTTTTGCAAAACTGTCCATTTGAGGACATGGGTTTTGGAATTCCAAATTCCCATCTTCTTGTTTGTGTGGTTCCAAACAGACCTGACCCTACCCTGAACTAGCTGCAAAGCCTACTGGAGATTTCGTAGATATTTACGGTTTTATGGGAATGAAGGACTGAATACAGGTAAGTTATTCCTGCTTACAGTTTTATTACAATTATTTCAGTAAAGAAGACAGTCCAAAGAAAAAACTTACTTCACACAGCCATTCTTCTCATCATACTCTTTCTTCTCAGTTGACCGAAGTGATTTCTCATTTGGCTTTTGCCTAAAACCATTGGAAATCAAAATACATCAAAAGATTTAGTCACAAATCAATTCAGCAACTGCCACTGTTGTCGGTTGCTTATTAGAACACAGATGGTAAGACTCTTGCTGAGAACAGATGTCCCACTGCAGAAGAAATTGTTGGGGATAAGTGACTCCTTCATCCAATACTAAGCTTTTTAACAGTTTTCCTGACAGCTGGCAAGCTGAAGCCTCTGGGAAAAAGGAGTCACAGAAAGGTAGAAGCCAATAGCCTTTAGTAGGGGGGCAGTTACAAAGGAAAGTGTGTGTGTGTGTGTGTGACACAGAGAGTAAGAGAGAGAGAGAGAGAGAGAGAGAGAGAGAGAGAGAGAGAGAGAGAGAGAACCATGCACAGAGCTGAAATCCCAAGCAGGCAGCCCGCAAAGGTAGCTGTAGCAAAGGCAGATTTTCATACTCGTTTCTCTACCCTGCAAAGGAGACTGCCGACTTGACCGAGAACCGGCAGTATTTGGTGGGTTCGGGATTCTTTCCCTCCTCTCATAAGGTTTGGAGTCTTTCCCTTGATAGGTTGTCTTTTTCACTTTCCCACATTCAGCCAGTCAGGGTCCAGCAGGCAGCTCTTTAAATTTGGGTGTGCTAGAGCTACAAAGTCAGAGCTGCTGCCAGAGTCCATCAAGAAAGAAGAGAAGGAAAACCTTAAAGCCTGGCTTTAGGTTCTGGTAGGGGCTCCTGCTCTCTTCTGAGAAAGAAGCCTGGAGACCTTAGAGCTAGGCTCCAAGCTGGCTAGCTCATCAGTGAGGGAAGACTGCCTTCAAGATTCCCCAGGGACAGACACTTGGGAGGCTCCCTGCATCTGAGGCTTCTGCCCTGGACTGGAAGGTCATTCCGTCAGCCTCTAGGACTCAAACAGTGGGTGAAGATGGTAGAACTAGCTCCTGCTTGGCCTTTAAGGCTCTTTACATCAGGATGGGCTGTGGAAGGGAATTCTTCCTTGCAGTTGCATCTAGACCCCAAGACCCACTACTTACAAGAATAGCAGTTCCAGATCTCCAGACCTGCAGCACTGGGGATCTGAGGTTCCTGACTTCAAGACCTACTGCTCCAGAGATGTGCAGTTCTAGCCTTTGAGACTTGCTAGAGCCTACTCCTCCTGTTCCTCTTGAACCAAAGACCTGTTCTGCAAGGGACAGCTACGGCTGGCATCCTGAGGCTCTCTGAGAACATCAGAGCTATGACACTTCTCAAGAGTTTTAACGGCTCATGGCCAGCATCCCACTGCTACTGAGAGTTCAAACCTGCTGCATTTACATCCCACATGGCAATCTGTTTTTAACTGTTTTATCCTAATTTAGGTTGTTAACCCTTAACTGATCAAGTACCTCCCATTTGTACTCTCTACTGTCTGCTTGCTCCACTCCTGGAGGAGGGCGGGACAAGAACCCGGCTACAGAAAGGAGATGGTCTCCAACAACTGCTTCAAATCCGGCTGGAACTGGGCTGGAAAGTTCCTCCTGCTGATTACCACTCACGTGCTGACCAAAAATCATTATTTAGTGGACCAAATTTGACTACACCATTAAGGTAACCACTTTCTGGAAGAAATTTTAAGCAGTACCAGTGAGGAGGCACTAAATCTTGCCAAGTGAATTTCAGTGAGAACAGAAAGACACTAAGCACCAAGTAGAGAATCACCTTAGACATGTCTAATGCTGGCCACACAGCCTCTCTGCTGATTACTGCTCGAAACTGGGCAGGGATCAAACAGTGCAGTGTAAGTAACAACCTAAAAACAGTTCTGGAGATGCACTGGCCCTTTTTCCTCCTCTGTCCACCTGAAGGCAGCCTGGACGCTTAACTGTGTAGTGAATGTAAACGTGGAGACTTCTGATCAAGGCTCCCTTTGGCAAGCCACAGAAATGGAATGCAGGGCTCTCTGAACCAAAGTGAGAGGTCCAGTGTTTTTCCTCTGTTCTCTCCTGGTCCTTCCCCAAGGCCACCTTCAATCTTGGCAGTTCCAACTCTGGAGCTAGCAACAGTATGACCTAAACCACAAAAGAAAACCTGTAACTGAACCCCAAAGAAATGGGGACCCCGTGGTCCAGTACATGGGTAACATATTCACCATTTTTTCCTTATTCCTACTGCTGCTTTGTTCATTAAGTGGCCTAAGCAGAGTACACAGTAGTTTCTTCTCCAAGACAGACTGTTAATTTGGTCAAAGGTACACATTGGAGGAGCACCTAGAATGCTGAAGGGCAAGGAACCCTGGAAATGGGTGCCTGTAGGAGGGGAGGGTAATTCCCTACTGATGCTTGTGACTCAGCATGGTGCCAGGCTAAGCATCTGTAGAACAAGCCACAGAGCAACTCACCAAGACTCACAGAAAGCGAGTCTGTCAGAGCAGTTGTCTCCTGCTAAAACAAGCCACAATCAACAGTATGCAGAAGGTTTTCACAGAAACCAGTCTCACCAAATATTACTCAAAACAGACAGAACATAAACTCAAGACTCTTAACAGACAAAGAATTAGGAAAATAAGATCAACTGTAAGGGGAAAAGACAATTAAAAAGGTGTCAACTTCAAGACATCCCAGAAATGGGAACTAGCAAACATTTAACACAGCTGTACCTATGAACACACTCCCTAAGAAAAGTTTAGCACTCTAAAATAGGAAAAGTTTTGAGCAAGGAAACATAAACTATAAAAAATTCAAAACTTTAGGAATGGAAATGTAATAAAAACAAAATATTCACATAACTGACTCATTAGCAAGATGGAGATTGAGACAGGAAAGGGAAGTGGAAGAGAAGCAGGAGGTACCTACAGTTATTAATTTGAAAAACAAGAAACAAGGCTGAAAACTGAGAAGAACTTGGGGAATTTTCAGAAAGTATCAAAATATTTGAAATTTGTTTTAGCAGAGTCTCAAAAGAGAGGGGGATAGAAGACGTGGAGGAAAAATATTTTGTAGAAATAATAGATGAGGGGCTGGAGAGATGGCTCAGTGGTTAAGATCAATGGTTGCTCTTGCAGAAGACCTGGGTTCAAATTCAAGCAACCACATGGTGATTAACAACTATAACAACGATAACTCCAGTTCCAGGGGATTCAGTAGCCTCTTCTGTCCTCTTCAGGCAGTGCACTACATGGGTGCACTAATATACATGCAAACATAACACCAATATGCATAAAATTAAAATACACCAAAAAATTAAAAAGAAAGTTTTCAAAAAGAAGTAATAGTTGAATGGTTCCTGGTATGGTTCAACTGTTCCTATCTCTTCCAAATTTCATGTTGAAACTGAGTCCTCAATATAGCAGCACTGGGATATAAGGCCTCTGGGGAGAGGTCTAGCCATGAGGACTCAGTCCTCAAGCATACATTAACACCATTTTAAAAAGGGTATGTGGGAGCAGGTTCTGTCTCCTATGGAGGATATAAGATTTGAGACACCATCTTGGGAGTTAAGCCCAGGTCCTTCACACACACTAAAATTACTGACATCTTTTTCTTGGGCTTTCCAGTTTACAGAAATGTGAAACAAATTTTGGTTCTTTGTAAATTATTAAACTGTAATACTTGTTATAGAAGCACAAAATGAATTAAGAGTCTTCCTAAATTTGATAAAAGAGAAAGCTATACAGATCCTTAATAAACCCCAAGCATAAGAAATATAAGAAAAAATGGTGCTGGAGAGATGGCTCAGAGCTTAAGAGCACTGGCTGCTCTTGCAGAGGACCTGGGTCCCATTCCCAGCACCCATATGGTAGCTAACAACCAGCAGCACTCCATTTCCAGGGGATCTGACACACTCTTCTGACCTCCATAGGCATTGCATGACATGGGTGCACTTACTACATGCAGGCAAAACACTCATCTACATAAAATAAAAATAATATTTTAAAAAAGAAATATGACAAAAGTACTCTAAGACATGATCAGTTAAATTGCTTAAGCATAAATGCAGTCAGAAGAAAGAAATGATGTATTACAGAGAAGCAAAAAAAAAAAAGATCATTATGCATCACAAATAATGCAAGCAAGACGGTGAAAATCTTTGAAATATATAAATTATTGTCAACTTAGATTCTCTACCCTAGCAAAGATTTTGTTTTATTTTGTTTGACAAAATAAAATGCCTGCCTCTGCCTCCCAAGGGCTGGGATTATAAGTGTGCACCACCATGCCTAGAATCCCCAGCGAAGTTTTTAAAAATGAAGCTAAAATAAATTTTCAGACATACAGAAACTTTCTAGAAGTCTTCACTACCAGCAGACCTGCAATGTAAATGTTATAGCCTTTCATGAAGAAGAAAAGTATTATGAGATGGCAACATGGATTTACACAAACAGCGAGAGTACCCATTTAACTAAGGAAGATGAATGAGGACAGGGATATAGTCAAAGACAGGAAGCCATTCTTTGCTTTCTTCCAATCTGTAACCTACCAAGCTGTGCTGCCATCTGGCCTACACTAACCATCTTTTACATCATTACCACTCTTTCAGGATTTGTTGGATCTGCCCTATAGAAACAGTGTCTAACAAGTCCAAAAAGGGACTCTCGGCCCACCACCAGCTTTCAGTCCACTGTGCTGCCAGTCAACCAGTTGTCATAAGATATTTCCTTTAAAGTAGTAGATACTGAGTCAAAATTTCCCAGACCACTTTTTTTTTTGGGGGGGGGGTAGCTGATAGTTGTCCATCAATCAATCTTTTAGATATTTACTGAAAATTTAACCTTCTGTTATCTGTGGAATTCACATGTGTGCATTCAACCAACCACAGACTTAAAATATTTTGAAAAAAAAAAATCGTGCCTGTATGAAACATGTACAGAATTTTTCCTTGTCATTATTTCCTTAAACAGTATAACAATTATTTATACAGCATTTACATTGTGTTAGGTATTAAAAATCATCTATATATGATTTAAAGTACACAGCAGAATGTGCATAGGTTATATGCAAACATTACACAGAGTGTGAAAAACCAATGTAAGACTGTATTACACTGTCCTAAAGCTCTAGCCAACTAAGGTAAGTGATCAAAGCATACCTTGCTGCCGGAATATCTGGATCAGCATATATGGTTATACCTCTTTTTGTTGGCCAGTATACTGAAGATTCAATACACTACGAGAGAGAAAAAATGAAGAATGAATATGCTTTAAGATTTATATTCTTTTTAATTTTTATTTTATGTGCATGAGTGTAATGCCTGCATTTATGTTAAGTGCACCAGTGTCACACAATGCTTGAGGAAGTCAAAAGAGGGCATAGGATTCCCTAGAACTGGAGTTACAGGCAGTTGTTAGTTGCCATGTGGGTGCTGGGAATCGAACCCAGGTCCTCTGCAAGAGCAGTCAATGCTCTTACCTGCCGAGTCATCTCTCTAGCCCCAAGAGATTTATGTTCTTTCGGAACTAAAATACAAATGTAAATTATTTTCATAAACAGTCATTCCAAACAATTTTCATGCACACAGATGTGGAGACAAAAGTTGGATGGCTAGGCTATAATCATTAGATTGAAATGTCCAAACAGCAGGGAATTGTCCTTTCACATTAAGTATTTAAAACGTCATAAATACACTTTCCCCTGACTTTGTCAAAAGGATTCTAAGGCAAGTTAGAACTGAAATAAACTATTCAAATGCCCACAAATCCAAAATGTTCACGCTCTTGTTTAAATAACATAAAGACTCATTTTATAGAGAGGTCACTAGTCCCCCAAAGCAAAAGCTTGACAAGGTAGAGCTTGAGTTCCCTTTTTTCTTCAAAATAAACATGCAAACTACATTTTTTTTTCAAGAATAAAACTATCCAAGCTGAGGATTTTTTAATAGATTATACATTTTTTGCTTAGAATAAAATTATATTAACATTACATGAACTTTTAACTTAATAAGCATTTAAAATACAACCTTATTTACATGTTTTAAAGAGACACACTGCTGCTGCTTCTCAAAAATAATTTCAGATGAATCTCTCGATGGATCTGTATTGCATTTTATAGATTTATCTGCAAAACAAAGAGTAATAAAAAACTATCTTGAAAAATACTGATATAAAATGGGAGAAAATATAATAAAAACAAATGTTATAAAATTCTAACACATGAAATTTTTATGTAACAAGATATTATACTAAACTTTACTTGGATAGATTAAAGTTAAAAGTTTTGCTTCACGGCTGGCACAATGGCTCAGCAGGTAAAGGCTCTTGCTGCCATTCCTGATAGCCTGAGTTCAATGCCCATGTCTCACTAGGTGGAAGGAGAACTGACTGCTGCAAATTGTTCTCTGTCTCCACACATACTCCGTGGCAGGCTTATACCTACACACAAACATACAATAAATAAATATAATTTAAAAAATATTATTTCAATCTTTGTCTAAAAAAAGTGTTACAGAAATTTATGTATTGGTTTACCAAAAATAAAACAATTTCCCCAATTTGGCAGACTGCATTTTCCAAAGAAGGTCACAGTTATGCCTCTGACACATATGCTCTTCCTATAATGTAACTGATTCTTGCTGAGAGACAGGATCTATATTGTTTTCCCACCAAAAGAATAGGAAGCTCCAAAGTGGAAGAGCAAACAGAAGAAAAAAAAGTTTAAAACAGAATATCCAAGAATTGTGAGACAACTGCAAAAGGTCTGAGTGGCCTAACCAACAAAATTTCCTTCCTTCCTTCTTTTTCTCCCTCCCGCCGTCCCTCCTTCCTTCCTTTCCATTTTATGTGTATGAGTGTATTGTCTGCATATATGTAAGTGCATCTGTGTTGTGCAATGCCTCAGGTGGGTAAAAGAGGGCAAGGGATCCCCCAGAACTGGAGTTACAGACAGTTGTTAGTTGCCATGTGGGTGCTGGGATTAGAACCCAGGTCTTCTGCAAGAATAGTCAGTACTCTTAACTGCTGAGCCATCCTCCAGCCCTGAAATTAATTTTCTTATAGTTCTAGAGGCTGTAGTTCAAGATCCAGATGCTGGTCAATCTGGTTCCTGGTGAGTGCTGTCTTTTGGCATGCAGACAGCCACCTTCTCACTATGCCCTCGTGGGATGGGCTCTGGTATCTTTTCCTCTTCTAAGGACATCAGTCTTACTGCAACAGGGCCCTATTCTTTAAGGCACTATTGAACCTGAACACCTCATAAAAGCCCTGTCTGCAGATACTATTACACTGAAGGACAAGACTCCAGCCGTATGGATCTGAGGGGACATATTTTGGTCCACAGAATGATTTTTTGAAAAGAGGAATAAAACTGCTAAGTCTCTAACCAAGGAGATGAAAAACAGATTAGGAGTCAGGCAAAGAGAAAGGAGGGAAGAGAAATAAAAGAAGGGACATTACTACTGCTCTATGGACACTGAAAGGATAAAATAAAGGACACTCTGTATCTGCTTATGATCATATCCAGAAATTTAAAGGACAATGGAATACTATGAACAACTCTATACTCACAAATTTGATCGTCTAGATGAAACAACTAATTCCTTAAAAGACAATATCTCAGGGCTGAAGAGATGACTCAGCGATCACTGGCTGCTCTTGCAGAGGACCTGGGTTTGATTCCTAGGCCCCACAAGGTGGCTAATGCCTGTCTGTAACTCCAGTTCCAGGGAATCCAATGCCCTTTTCTGGGGTGAACTTTATATAACATGCAGTCAGAACACTCATACACATTAAAAAAGAAAAAGATACAATCTCCCCAAACTCCTACAAGAATAAGTGATACGAATAGTGATCTATATGTATAAAGAAACTGAATCAAAGTTCAATTAATGTTCTCAAAAGGGGCACTAAACCTTTAAGGAAGAAATTATACTAATCAAAAACTTCCAGACAGCAATAGCAAAGGAAATACTTCCTAAATTGTTTTATGAGACCAGCATTGTCCTAAAAGAAAAAAAATTTCAAGAAAACTAAAAGCTATTATTTCTTATGAATACTTATGTAAAATCCTTTAAAAACACTGGTAAACCAAATCCAACAATGTATAAAAAGATATCATCAAAAGAATGAGAAATGAGCCTTGAACCGAAAGGAAATAACTGGAAAAGATGTATCTGAAAAAGGACTACTATCTAAAATACACAAAGAACCCTTAGAACCTAATAGTAAAGAAAACAAAGCACCCATTTTTGAAGTGGACAAAAATGGCTGAGGGAAAGCTCAGTGGGGGAACATGTGTGAGGGGTTCAGTCTCCAGTGAGCATGCACGCAGTCTTATTTTATGATGACTATGAAACAAACCAAAGGAGCACAACTCACCCAGTACTGCAGAAGGGGGCCCTACACCACTGGCAACATCCTTGCACCACGTATGCTGGGTAGACTCTGCCAGAAACTCTAAGTCATGGGAATCTGAAAGAATACATATTTTAAAATTAAAGCATAAAATAAAAATGAGGAACTCATTATTTACTTCTGCTCTTGCTCACGCTAAAGGCTATAGGAGACCTAGCAAGGGGTGGTGGTGAAGGGGACTAATGTTTGAAAGTAGAGAGAAGAGCATGTTTAATTGTCTCCATGGTCCACATTAGGCATCATTTGGTGCATATGTGTACTTCTGAAAATGAACCTCAATGTTAGTAGGAAATTCCTATTTTTTTTTCCTGGTTTCACAGAAAGAAACCATAGCAGCTTTAGGACCAAACAATCTGTCACAGGCTCATCAGAAGTAAACTTTAATTACTAAACACAGAGTCCAAGTCTGTCCTCAAGTAGGGAAAAACTTGGACAAAAACTAAACTGCTAAGATGAGAAATAAAGCAATGTAAAGGAAATACATCTTGGTGAGGGTACACTCACTTTTCATTCCTGGACAATCTTTCCCTTGCAAAAGCATTGGCCACAGAGTAAGTGATGGGTTGAGTTTATTAGACAGGGGTGCTGACTTTAGACTGGACCTTGGTTTCTCCAAAGTATTGAGGCTTTTATTCTCCGTGGGTGACACATAATAAGCAAAGTTCTTTGCAACCAGATCGTCATTAACACAAACCTATAAAATTCAAACATTTCATGAATAGTAAGATAACGGAAGTCAAGGGATTAGAAAGTCAATACTCTCAAACTTGGCTCCAAATTTCAGTCTTCCGAAAAATTATTTTATAGAGCATAACTTGACAGAAACATCTCTTGGCTTCTGCTATACTAACAACAAATAAATGCTTCTCATCAACTGTCCTTGTGAAAAAAATAGCACATTGATCTACATAAAACACACTCCCTCCAACTCCCACCCCCACCCCTCAGAGGAAGAGAGTACTAACCCAACCTGGCCAGGCAAAGTATTAACCATGAGAAACTGATAAGCTAGGTCTTATTAAAACACAAAGCTCTAAGCCAGGCATTATAAAACATGCCTGTAATCCCAGCACCTGACAGGCAAAGACAGACAGATCACAACAGAGGGATGGAGCAAAAATATTTTAGAATTAACTCTCTGGATAGACATATATCCAAATGAAAGAACTTGGGGCTGGGGAGATAATTCAGTTGGTAAAGTGCTTGTGTCACAAACATGAAGACCTGAGTTCATTCCCTAGAACCCACATAAAAATGCTGGGCATGGTGACATACACTTTATAAAGAAAGAAATGAAGATCTTAAATTTTGGAGATGGAGAGATAGCTCAGAAGTTAAAAGACACTGGATGCTCTTGCAGGGGATCCAGCTTTGGTTCCCAGCACCCACATGGCAGCTAACAAATAACTGTAAGTCCAGTTCCAGGGAATCTGACACCTTCTTCTGCCCACTGCAGGCACTGTACCCAGGAGGTGCATTTACATATATGTAGGCAAAACACTCATACACATAAAATAAAAATTTAAATGTAGTTAAAAAAATTTTTTTTTAAATTATGTGTGTATGTGTCTTAGTGTGAGTTTGTACATCTGACTACAGTGCCCATAGAGGCGAGAAGAAGCATCAGGGCCACTGGAAATGGAATCACAGTTTTTGACCTTCCTAATATGGGTGCTAGGAACTGAATTCAGGTCCTCTGCAGGAGCAATACATGCTCTTAACTGCAGAGTGATCTCTCCAGCCCAGGTGGCACGTACCTGTAATCCCAGATGTGGGAAGGTAGAAAAAAGAGGGCCACTAGAGCTTGCTGGCCAGCAAGTGTAGCCTAATTGGCAAACTACAGATCAATGAGAGACCCTGTCTTAAAGGAAGTGGACAGCATTCCCGAGGATAGCACCCAAGGATGTCCTCTCATCTCCACATGCATGTGTACACATGACCATGTACACAGACATGCATGCACATTTACATAAAATAAGACCTCTCCATTAAAAAACCTACCCAATTAGCAAACAGACAAAATATCCTAATGCTTCATTAGATTACAAATAATTCATGGATTACAAATGAACACATAAAAGCAACACTGGTCATTTGGCAAATGCATATTTAATCCACAATGAGGCATCAGTGCATATCTATTTGATCAAACAAGTGTGGAAGAGGACATGGAAGAACTGGAAATCTCAAACATTGTTGATGGAGATGTAAAATAGTCTTAATGTCGATAGTATTATTAAAAAGCTGGAATCACAGGTATTTACCCACAACAAAGGAAAATGTAGATCCACAGGAAAACTAATACCTGCGTATGAACTGGCCACAGCGCAAATGTCCACTGACAAGAAAATGGATAATACACTGTAGTATAGCCATATAAACAAAGAGTGCTTCTAATACAAGGAACAGAGCACTGATAGTTGTAGCAATATGGATGCTTATTTCAACAAGATCCCCCTAGCCCCAGTCCACCTCGAACTCACTATATAGACCACACAGGCCTCTACCTCCAGAGAGCTGGGATTAAAGGTGTGCAACCACCACCCCAGGCATCATGTATGCTTCTTAAAGTAATTTTTCTGTGTGAAAGAAGCCAGAGAATAGAATAGAAGCCAGAAGAAGAGAATATCCTTGAACTCATTGGGAACTAGGAAAGGACTGTTGGTTCTCATCTTTTCTGGGAAATTGTGACCTACATTCTCTCTGCTATAAATGGACCCTGTCACCTGTACATCATCATTTAAAGTGAGAGTAGGTTACGACAGGCATAAAACATAGGTAGTATGAGACCTACTTTTTACAAGAATGAACGTACACACACTTACACACACACACACACAGTTTGAGACAGAGTCTCCCTCAGCTGGCCTGGAACTCACTATGTAGAATGTCTTCTCTTGCTTTTACAGAGATCTGCCTGCCTCTGCCTCCTAAGTACTGGAATTAATATATTTCTAAAAGATCTTTTATACAACTGGTCAAATTTCTTTTCCACGGGAATATGGGTTAGCAATTTTGAAATTTCTTCATGTAAATACTAGTATTAGTCAGTATTAGTCAAATTAAACTGTGACTATTAGAGTAGGATTCTATTAGAGGGCTGTAATAAGAATAAGGAGAGGGCCATTCTTTTTACTCTTGTTCATTATAGTGCTTGAAATCTTCACTACAGTAGTAAGATGAAAAAGAAGAGATACAGACAGGAGAGGAAGAAGCCAAGTTATCCCTATTTGCAGAAACCATTCTACACTCTAAAGACTCCACCAGAAAATTCTTGGACCTCATAAATACTCAGTAAAGTAGTAAGATATAAAATCAGCATAGCAGGGGTCTGGGGAGATGGTTCAGTGCATAAAGTGCTTCGCTGCAAGCGTGAGGACCAGAGTTCAGATGCCCAGAACTCCAGTAAAAGCCAGGTAGGTGTAGTGGTCATCTGTAATTCCAGCAGAGACAAGAGATCCCTCGGCCAAGTTAGCTAGCTGGACTCACCACAGTAGATGAGCTCTGGGTTCTGAGACTTCACCTCAATGAATAAGGTGGAGAGCAACTGAGAAGACAACATCAACTTTGGACCTATATACAACAGCACCCACATGCGCCTCCTGAACACATACGTGTACCCACACACAAGCATGCACATATACATGCACACTACACATACATACAGAACAATCAGCACACACAAGTGACTTTTTACATATCCAGAACAAACTGACCAAGAAAAAAATGAAGGTAAAAAATTCCATTCCTATTAGTTTCAAGCAACAAAACCCACCTAGGAATAAATCTAACAAAGGAAACAGAAGACCTCAACAATGAAAACTTTAAGATACTGGAGAAACAAAAGATATCAGGAGACATAAAAGTCTTCCATGCTATGAGCAAGTAGAATCAATATTGTAAAAATGGCCATATAACCAAAACCATCTAGCATGATGTAGTGGGGAACACCTTTAATTGCAGCACTTGGGAGCCTGAAACAGGCAGATCTCTTTGAGTTCAAGGTGAGCTTGGTTTACATAGTGAGTTCTAGAACAGC
The DNA here is from genome assembly GCA_035773235.1 of Eospalax fontanierii. Lineage (NCBI taxonomy): Eukaryota > Metazoa > Chordata > Mammalia > Rodentia > Spalacidae > Eospalax > Eospalax fontanierii. The sequence goes on along the minus strand of CM069554.1, from coordinate 20,204,130 downwards.
TAGGGCTACAAAATGAGACTCTATTAAAAAAAAATGAACATATGTCCAGATGGATCGATTAGAAACAAACAGATTTGTGCATGAATGAGTTAGCATATATAGCATATACAAACATACATATTCTTTCTCTCTCTCGAGGTAATACATGATCAATGACACTAGCACACTTAGTGCCCTCAGGTGTTATCTAATTATCACTCTTAATAAAGGAATCAGTGCTTCCTGGAGTAGTTGATTTATAGGGTTAGGAGAGTGGAAAATGAAAATTTAAAGGAAGGTCCTAGGGCATCTGTGGCATCAGAAGGAGTTTTCACATAATGGGGAGGACACATTCACAGGACACATGGGCCACTTGGAATAACTTCTAATGACCACAATCTGAGTTAATTTGAGCAAGACAATAATGACAACAATGAGTAAATTCTCAAATAAAATGACAAAGTCCACACTAATATAAATTGCTAAATAGCTTAAATGAAGGGAAAAGGGATGGTTCTTTGTTGCAGCAGAATCTCATTTAAAAAGTAGAAATCATGACAACAAACACCACAGTAGTAGCTTTTTAGAGTTTTCAAATTTCTTTACAACTTTCAAACAATATATTTTGATATTTACATCCCCCTCCCCCAACTATACTCCACCCCCCCACCCAATTTCATACACTCCATTATACACACACAGTCTATGGAATTAAGCTTATGTCCCCACATGTGCCACATGGGTCCATCCACTGGAGCCTGGTTAAACTAGTGAGAATCACCTTTAAAGAAGGCTGACTCTCCTCCTCCTAGCACCTATCAGTTGCCAATAGTTCTTCAGCTAAGGGTGTGGTTTCCTATCCACTTCCCCACATCTATGCTGGGATTCTGTCTGGCTTAAGTTTACATGGGACTTGTGCATGATGTCATCACAACATGAGTTCATATGAGTAAATACCCAGCTGTCTGGAAAACTCTGTTTCCTTGTGGTCATTCATCACCCCTGGTTCTTACAATCTCCCACCTCCTTCTGTAATGACCCCTGAGCCTCTGGAGGCAGAAGTTTGATAAAGGTGTCCTATTCAGGGATAAGCACTCTGCAGCCTCTTTCTGTCTGCATATTGGCCAGTTGTGGGTCTCTGTGTTAATCACCGTCTGCTGCATGAGAAAGCTTCTCTGGTGAGAGCTGAGAGATGCATTAATCTGGCTAGATATGTCCACCGGTACAATGGTGGCACAAATATTACAGTAACCAACAACTTTCTGATTGGATTCAAGGTCCATTTCATAAGATGAAACCCACACTTGACACTGATATCAGGCATGGGAATCTGTGGCTTGACAGGTCACAGGCCATAGGGGAGATTCTAGACTATTATCATGCTGGACAAACATAGTATTAAACTAACTCTGACTGATACTTTTCTACAGTAACAACTTTACACAGTACAACCAGGTTGTTACTTTATACAGTAACAACCAGGCATGGTGGCACACACTGTAATTCTGGCAATTGAGAGGCAGGAGATCAAGACCAGCCTAGACTATATACAGAGGCCCTATTTAAAAAGAAAACAACAAAAACCAAAAACAAGGAAGGGCATTTAGACAGACTTAATAATTATTATTAAGTTATTATAATAACTCATAAATTATTTACTAATATCCAAAGGGAAAACACGGGGCTGGAGAGATGGCTCGGTGGTTAAGCGTACTAGCTGCTCTTGCAGAGGATCTGGGTTTCGTTCCCAGCACTTACATGTCAGCTAACAATCAACTTTAACTCCAGTTTCTGGGAATCCAACCATCTCGTCTGGACTCCACAGACATTACATGCATGTGGTACACTTAAATTATGAGGCAAACACTCATACACATAATTTTTAAATTAAAAATATTAAAAAAGGAAAAACAGCTCTACACAAGAAAAGACCTGGGTGATATCCACACAAATTATCACTGAGAATCAGATATGTAAATATGAGCCCTTGTACAATTCGCTGAGGAAGGCACAATACTACTTCTGTTACTCTTGCCAAAAGCACACAACCCCAACAGAACATGAGAAAATACCAGACAAACGCAACATAAGTAGAATTCATAAACATCTGCAGATGTGCCAGCAGTTCAGAGATGTTAATTTAAGGTCATGAAAGGTGAGGAAGACTGTATCAGCTTAGCGCCCAGACGAGAGAAAAAGAGACTTGTGGTGACACTGGAAGCATATAAGGTTCAAGAATGTTTTAACGTAGTATTGTTATGTTAATTTTCTGGTTTTAATCATTGTAATATGATTCTATAAAAGGTTAACATTAGGAAAATCTGTGTAAACACACAAAAATTGGCACAAGGGTTAAAACATTTTATTAGTGTACATTCACTGTACAAGATGCTAGGCTGCACCCTATTTTCACGCATGTACCCCATATACTTTGTATGGCCCCAGTGCCTTTTCATCGTCTCCCACTTTACACCCTCCTGCTGCTTCCCTTCTACGTTCTCCCCAGTGTGTGTGTGTGTCTCTCTCACACACACACACACAATTTTAAACTAGATTAGAAATACCCAAATTCATTTTTGTATCTCCCCTGTAACAATTTCCAGAATAAATGGTTTTTTGAAAAATTGCCCGGAGCTCAGTACCTTCTTTGGCTATGGGCACAGAGTGGCACCTTATCCTGACCTATCAGAAAGAGAAGCTAACCAAATGTATCAGCTAACATCTTTAGTGGAAGGACTGTGCACATGTGATGTCCACTTTCTTTCCATGTATGAATTCTGAATTCTCTACCATGAACACAAATTATGTACAAGAAAATACTGTGGGGGAGAGCGAATTACCATCACAAAAATAAGGGGAACACAGCTCAGTGGTAGAGCATTTGCCTAGCCATATATAAGGCCCCAAGTCAATCCCCAGTAAAATATCACAGAGGAAATGAGTATCTGTAAAAATTATGTTTTCTTACAAGGAAACATTGTATTATCGCTATATTTCTTGCCTGATACTATAGAAAACGCTGTCTAGGGCCAGGGGGAAGGCTCAGTGCATAGTGTTTGTTGTGCAAGCATGAGGACCTGAGTTTGGATCCCCAACTTTCACGCAAAAGCCAGATATACTGGTACATGTCTATAACCGAGTTAGAGGAGGATGAACAACGTGCCAGGTGAATTCCTGGGACCTGATGACTACTGGGTTTATCTGAAATATGAGCTTAAGGTTCAGTAAACCTTGACTCAAAAAATAGGATGGGGCTGAGAGCAGTGGTCTGTGAGGCAGAGGAAAAGAGATCTCTATGAAGTCCAGGTCAACCTGGTCTACTTAGTGAGTTCTCAGACCAGCTAGGGCTACAACAGACCCTGTCACAAAACAAACAAACAAAAAAACCAGAGTGGGGAGCAAGACATCCTACATTGACTTCTGACCTCTACACATGGACACATGGGCAAGCACGCACATGCATATGCACACACACAAAATAATAGTAACAATAATAAATGTTGTGTAAATGACAAAGTTATTTTTTTAAGTAATCTGCAAATGAGGGCTAGGAGTATAGCTCAGTGGGAAAGTACTTGCCTGGCATACATAAATACTGTCTATTCAAATTCCTAGCATCAGAAAAAAAACAAAAATAAAAACAGTTCTTGCTAGCTTCTATTCTAAACTAGACCTTCAAAGGTTAAAATAACTTCTATTCTGTGTGAATTACACTGTTTTATTAAAATAAAAATAAACCTATTTTCAAAATATTAATCTTATTCCGGTATGGGGGCCCCTGCCTGTAATTCCAGCACTTCAATATGGAGGCAGAGAGATTAAGAATTTAAGGTCACCCTTGGCAACATTAAAAGTTCAAGGTCAACTAGGGCTACACAATACACTGTCTCAAAAAGCCAAAACCAAGAAGTCCCCCAAATCTTTGACTTACTTTTTCATTTTTTATTGTCGCATAAAGGTAAACCTCAAAAGTATCTTCTTCCACAGCACATAATTTTGCCTCCACCTGCGTAGTTGCTAAATGGCATGAATGGACACACAAACAAGCAGAGAGTAAAGTTTACTCGAGGTAATCATGGCCCAGCTGGGTAGCAGGCAACACTCAGGCCTTTTATACCCACTCATGCTTTAGAACAGCCCTCAGAGGTGGCACTAGCCATGGGAATACTGGCTGGCAAGAGGTAGGAGAGGTGTCATAGAACAGTTTTTACAGTCACAGACATAAAGACATTTTACACATTTAAGTTAGTGAAGATTATTATATAACAAATGTCCACTTACTATGCCTTGTTCATTAAAAGAAACGGAGCTTTTAATCAATTGCTGGGTCAAGAAAATATGCATACATATTTACCTTGTATCCCCTTAGCACTGAAATGCCAACTGAGGAGGCAGGAATTATTATTGTGCAAGGGGTCTTCTAAACAACCTGTCACTTTTTTATTTCAACTGACAGGTACTAACATCCAAGCCCACCTGCAAAATTACAGGGGCACAGTCAATGTCACAGCTGGCATAACCCAAGGAACCCATATGAGGAAGGCCAAACAGCTGAGCAGGTACATCTCAAGCCACCACGGGTGTCATTTCAAAGCAGGGAACAGTAAACATATACTGGCCTTACCTCTTAGAATGTTCTGAAAGTACTGGATAGCTGCACTGTCCCACTTTGTGGCGGGTCTAGAACAGTAAACAGATGCAGCTTCATTACATAAAAATCACATGCCAATACATTATGCCATTTCGTTAACCTGATGGAAGATGCTTCTGGCATTAGATTCAAGCACATAATGCAGGTAACAAAGTCTATACCAACCCTGTTCCAGGGTATAGACCCCAGATACTCCTGGCAATGCCATCTTCACAGCTCAGACAGGCACAGAGGCCCGCCTCTTCCTCTGGTTTTCTTAGTGAAATGTAGGAAAGATGGAGACAGAGCAAGCTGATGGAAATCAAAAGGAAATGAGGCAGGGGTGCCAGAGCTTCGAGTGGGGAGCACAGTAAGAGTGCAGCTGGCTCTCCCACCATGTGTCTGCTGTTCCCACGACCATCTCCTGAGCTGGTTTTCTCAGTGTGTATTGTCCGACTGTCTGTGACAGTCAGTGCTGGATATGGCAGTCGTGGGCTCTCTGCTTAGGAAGGTGGATTTGTTGCAGCTAACTGGGGATAATGTGCTATGACAGAAGATCCCGTAGGCTGATCTGAGATCTGATGCCCTCTTCTAGCATTCAGTTACACAGACACACATACACATAAATAAAAATAACTGTTAAAAAAGAAAGGTGTGTTTACTAAGAAAGAGATTAAATATGTAATTTTAAGAAAATTATAAAGAATTTCTAAAAAGAGGAAAATAAAGTCAATGGTTCTAAAAATCTTACTATACATGAAAAAACTACCTAATCTTTTTTTAAGGAATCTGTAATATGCTGTGACATTTGATATAATTGTTTGAAGGGTTTATTATCATTATAATTTATGCATGGTGACATTATTCAACTTTATATTGGGTAATCATATAATCTATCATCCAAACTGAGCAATTTTTAAAATATTTTTATTTATTAATTTTATTTTCTGTGTGTATGTGTATTGCCCACATGCATGTAAGTGTACCCAAGTTGTGCAATGCTCACAGAGGTCAGAAAAAGACATTGAATCCTCTAGAACTGGAGTTACAGACGGTTGTTAGCTGCCATTTGGGTGTTGGGAATTGAATCCAGGTCCTCTGCAAGAGCAGCTAGTGCATTTAACCACTGAGCCATCTCCCTAGCTCCTTAGTAATCTTTTAGAAAAAAATGTACTAAGTTCCTGTAAGGCAAGAAACTCAAGAGAAAAATCAATACAGTATATGAATGCCCCCACAGAGGGTGGGGGGAGGGGAGAGAGAGAATAAGCACAAGAAGAGATACCCAGTAACACCAATAACATTCAGCACAGTACGGGAAAAGCAGTACTTATTTTTTTATATCTGTGCAATGTGTGGTTTTTGTGTGCAGTGTGTGCGTGTGTATGTGGGAATGTGCAGAGGCCCAGGCTGATGTCAGCTGTCTTTCCTTGATCACTCTCCACCTGTTTTATTTTTTGAGGGTCTCTCATTGAACCTGAAGCTCATCAATTTGGCGGGGCTGACCTGCCAATAAGTTCAGGGATTTGCCTGACCCCACTTTTCCTTTCCCAGGTTAGGCTTACTTTGCCTAACTACTTTTTTACATGGGTTCTGGGAATCCAAACTTTAAGTTTCCTTGCACAGCAGGCTCTTTACTGAAAGCCTTATCTTCAGCCCCAGGGCAGTGCTTCCTATACAGCAGTGATGGTGAAAGTTGAGAGGGAAATTTGACAAAATTTATCAAAAATTACAATACAAATATCAAGAGAATTATTATTTTACTCTGGGCGTGGTGGCACGTGCCTTTAATCCTAGCACTCAGGAGGCAAAGCCAGGCAAATCTCTGTGAGTTCAAGGCCAGCCTGGTCTACACAGTGAGTTCCAGGCCAGCCGGGGCTACAGGGAGACCCTGTCTCAAAGACCAAAACAAAAAAAAGAAAGAAAATTGTTTCAGGTAAAATGGAAACGAAAAGCACCACATATTGAAAGTGAATGAAACTTAATAAGATGTATCTGAAGCCCTCTGCCTACACTGGTTAGTCTAGAGTTGTGTAAGCTCCCTGAGTGTGGAGAAGAGCTTCCCTGAAACCACCACTGCAGAGATCGTGCAGTGGGAAGGAAGAGGAAACAGTTTCTCTTGAGGTGCTGGAGTATACACGCTGGCTCAGAAAGAGGAACAAATAATGAGCATAGGCCACCGTCCTGAGGCCTTTATTCCCAGTGTCCCAGGGCCAAGGTATATAAGTGGTGGGTTGGTTGGAGGGCAACCTTACAGGCACTGCCCTCCAGATGAGCTGGCTTATTATCTCATTTGTGTATACTCCAAGGCTGGTCACAGAACTCATGTATCACCTCAAGGGAATTGTGGGTGATGGTGGTGAAGGATTTGGAGAATCAAGGATGGGCATGTCTATAAAGAGTCATCAAAGTGTCTAGAGAAGCAGCTTCTTGAGTGCAACAATGTTAGTACATGTTAGTGGAGTCAAAACAGGGCAGCTCCCTGAGGCTTCTCTCTCTTTAATGTCACAGTTCTGGAGGGAGAGGTGGGACTGCACTGCAGAAAATATAAACCAAGCCCTTCAGTAATGCCGCTCTCAGAGAGCTGAAGTAACACCCATACCTAACACAGCATTGACAGTGCAGGGAGCTATCCTATATAAACACTGGCACCACTGTCATAGGCTGGGAGAAAGCAGTGAGGATAAGGAGGGGCACTCATGTATGTCTTCTCTACATATACGGGGGTTGTGTGTGTAAACACAAATCTGTGCAGCTGTGCATGCATGTGCAGGTCAGAAATTGACATAAGGTGTCTTTGTCAACTGCTCTCCACTTTATTTACTGGGAGAGGGTTTCTCAAGCAAGGCAGAGCTCACTGGTCCCGCTGGTCAGCTAGTCAGCTTGTCCTGGGGACTCCCTGCCTCTGCCTCCTCAACAGGGATTACAGGTAGATGGCCTCTGATCCTAGTTACCTGCCTGGCTCTTATGTAGGTGTTGGGAACCTGAATTTCAGTCCTCACATATGTACTATAAGTACTTTATCCACAGAACCATCCTCACAGCCCTACATATCTATGTGTTTTGTATGGACAAACCAAGTGGTTTGGAAAGACCATAGTTAGCTGTCAAGAGGTAAAAGGTTAAACACATACAAAATTATATCCATTTATGAAAAAGACTAAAATAAAAAGGAGCACATTTTTTAATACTGAAAATAAAGACAGTATGTTATAATTTCCATTGAAGTACCACACAGATATGCCTAAAAACACTGACAAAGGTATGGGTGCTCAAAGTTTTAACAGACCACAAGACTTCCTAGGAGGGAGAACATGGTGTTAGAGAGAAATGCAATAAACTTTTTCCCTGGGAAGGGGGAATGTTCCCTTATGTTACCTAGGCTGGCCACAAACTCCTGAGCCCCTGCCTCAACCCCTTAAGTAGTAGCTCAGACTACAGATTTGGATAATGCACTTAATGGTGCACAATCTTGTGTTCTTCCCAGTTAATTTCTTTTACAACTCAAAAAAGGGCAACAAGCTCTGGTTCAGGCCTTCCTTCCCCAAACAAGCTTTCTCACAGCAGCCTTTAAGATGGGGCTGCCCTGCATGACTCAGAAGTCACCTGGATGATGAGCACACCCATGAAACTGCTTAGCATTGCTAAAGGGAAGGGATTTTAACTGAATTCATATACTTGGTTTAAGGCTGTTCTCATGAATCATTTAATTTAGAAGCCGTACTTACGCAATTTCAGCACTGTCTTCACAGAAGTCAATGTGCAACGTCACAGGTTTTGTGCAATAAAGCCTGAATTTTTTTGCTCTATAAGGAAGCTGCATAAAAGATTCTACTGCAACTCGGATGCTTAAAAGTGAAATACAAATAGTTCTATTATAAATAAAAAGTATACATAACAAGCTCATTTAAAGCATACTTATATATGTAATATAAAAAATATAGAAACCAACTATTCCTTTTTCTGATATAGTTAGAACAGTGCTTGGAGTGTCATTTGGCCAGGGGGCACAAAACTGTTCCCCAAGGAGAGAAAGAAAGCTTATCTTTTATGTATAAAACACAGGTCTACACACAGTATATAAACAGTTAATCTGTGCTATTACAATTTCATGGCACAGAAGCAGGGTTTAGAGGAAAGAAATGTTCAATGAGGCTCTAAAAAAGTGAAAATTACTAAGTAACACTTAAGCCTGAAAAAAGTCAATATAAGTTTTACTTATTTTTTTAGACAAGATCTAACATAGCCTAAGCTCGCCTGAACTTGCTATTTTAGCCAAGGATGACCTGAAACTCCTGATTCTCTTGCTTCCATGTCCTAGATGCTAGGATTTCAGGCATGTGCTACCATGCATAGCTATTTAAGGTTTTTAAATACCAAATCTGGGCAGGTAAGGTGATTTAGTGATTAAGGTACTTGCCACCAAGCCTCAAAACCTGAATTCAACCTGAGGAACCCACATGGTGGAAGGAGAGAACTGAGTCCCTCAAGTCATCCTCTGACTGACATACATGGACCATGGATGGCACATGCCTCCCCGATTCACACACACACACAATAAATAAATAATAGTATAATACCAATTTATACAAGCAGAATCACATAGAAGTTTTTTTTGTAAATAAATGTATGCTATCATCATTATTATTCTCCAACTGTAGAAAAAGAGTTGAGATTTGATAAATAAAAAAAATTCAAGCTTTATACTCTGTTTTTCTTGAGACAAACAATAAAAGGCCACTTTAACCTATCACTTCAATATAAGCTGGTTCTCTTTCCTGGGTCTCCACCATTCTTTCTATGGGCAGCATCTCAGGCTTACCTGAACAGCTAGCTGTATTGACTGTCTTCTTGAACTCTTATTTCTCATATAATTCTCTAGTCCTAAACAAACTAAACTAAAGCTCCCCAGAAGTTAAACACAAGCTATTTTAAACAAAAATTACAGCTGTAAAGGTATAGAACCAAAAGCGTCTCCTGCCTTAAGTGTCTGTAAATTCTCACTGTACTCTACTTGAGATGTGCCTCTTACTGCAGTTGAAGCATACTTGGTATAGCTTTCTTCAGCGAAGAGTCCTCATATTACTTAACTGACAACCTTTTGCTCTGGTAAGCAAACTGGAAAGGCTGTCACAAAACGCAAAGACTGACTTGCCGATAGTGACTTTGCCCCAGAATCAGTTCAGGCTGCCCAACAGACAACTGATTACGTATCTCACCCTGAGAGGACCATATCCTCCCTTTGCTATGCAAGATAATCAGGAATGCATACTTGTGTACTCTGCCCTGTGTACCCTGAGGGTGGACAGCAGTCTCCCCTGCTACAAGACAAGAAAAATTCTCTCCACCTCTAGGCAGAATCTTTGAGTCACACCTCTCTCTATAGAATCTATTCTGCACAAGAACAAGTTAAAGAGACACAAAGAGATATCAGCTGGCAGAGACAGCAAGAGCTGCACAGAGGATTTCCCAGCCTCACTCTGACGACCTGTGCTTCCAGGGCTCTCCCTTAGTTTAAAATTGACATTCTTCTTTAAAACTGACATAGGTCTCCTTAAGAAATGTAAAGCAAAATGAATGCATATGTACTTTTTAGATTTTACTGGAATGTACTTGGCAAAATCGACAAGGAAACATTCTGCCAGGTAATGGTCTGCAGAAGAGATGATTGACTTAATCACAGCCCTGCACCAGCACTTCAGCTCCTGACAATACACCACACACACCTGCAAAGTGAAAGAAGTTCATGGTAAATCTCAGTTACATAATGAGAAAGCCCAAAAGTTCTCTGAAAGCATGGCAGCCTACCTCAGCCTACAGATCAGAGGTGCAGGGAGCTGGATCTACCCTCACTAAACACGGCCTGTCAGGAAAGAACTTCAGAAATGTCTTTTCTTACTTTAGAAGTTCCTTTAATTACCATTTCCCTGGCTCACAGGAAACCACAATCTGAAAATATTAATGGAAAAATTCCAGAATTAAACAATTAATAAATTTAATTATCCTCTGCTCCAAGAAGCATAAGGAAATCTTCTACTAGCCTGCTCCACTGAGTCCAGAATATGAATCATTTACTTGTCCAGCGTATCTACCATATAGAGATAACTGGCCTGTTAGTCATTCAGTGGTCATCTTGTCTTGGATATCAGACTAGCTGTCACAGCACTGAAGTACTAATGTTCAAATAACCTTTATATCACCTAAAAATGACCCACAGCACAGAGTATATTATAGTATATTGTTATAACAGTTTTATTTTTTTGTCACTGTTGTTGTCAATCTCTTCCTATGGATTATTTATCAATTAAACTTTGTCATAAGTATGCATGTATAGTGGAAAACATATAAGAGGACTTAAGGCATCCATGGGGGGGTGTCTTAGACTATATCCCCTGTAGGTAAAGGAACTATTATAAAATTTTTGTTTCCTTAACTGAAGGCAAATTTTAAAAAGTCAAATTTTTACAATATGTTGCTTTATCCTCTTTCATCAGAAAAATAAAACTTATAAATGTCTGTCAATCAAGTGAATTCAGAGCAAGATGAAACTGCAACCTGGCCCCTTTTCCCCACACTTAAATGTCCATTTTCTATCTGACCATTTCTATAAATGGTCCTTGGTTCTATGACAGTATGAATTTTCATTTGTTTTGTTTACTGACCTAATACCAGCATCTTGTATAGTACCTGGCACAAACAAGTCTTTAAAACCTACTGGTTGAATTGTGAATAAATGCAGGTTCTCTTAAAGCAAACCACTGTGACAAAGTGATAGCTCTTAGTATCCTGACTGGACCTCAGGCCCCCAGATCACAGGTCACTTGACTGGCAATCACAATCAGGCAAACCACATGCTGACCACAGGCTTTTAAAAAGCCATTCAGCAAACTCAAGCTGGAATATATGGTACAGTCATACTACAAAAAGGACAAAAATACAATGACTGAATGGAAATTCTGATTAAGAATGATGGGTACTTCTATTTAGTGCTAAAATCAAAGCAACTTGTAGGACTGGGTTGTACAGTTAATTGCCACAATTAACTTTAAATTAATTAAAGTAGACTTTTAATTGTGTTATACTAAGGCTTCCTAGTATAACAATTCAACAAATTGTTATAACAAGTTATATACAATATAACAAATTCAGCACAACAGGAAGCTAACACACAGCATAAACATTCTTGAGGCACACAGACCTCAAATCTAACCAAAACATTTTATTTACTATGCCTATGTCTACACAAAAAATAAAGGACTGAGAGAAAGGCTAAACCATTACAAGGAAGTAAACAGGCTATCTGAATTATTTGCTTTTTAAAGGACTAGTCACTAGTCCATATTTAACATTATAGGGTCAATAAGGACATCATGTTATTACTGATAATCTGGGGGGAGAACTCAATTTTTTTGTGTGATGAGTTTATAAATCTTTTCCCATCACATTACTATTAAAAAGTCACTCTTCTGTAAAAGGGCCTGACAAGACAGCCAGACACTGGACAATGGGAACTGATGCTGCAAGAAAACATAGGGGGAGGGGGTCATGACAGGCACAAGTAAAGAAACATGAGTTGCTCAGAGCTGTGAGTAACAAAAAAAGAGGCACCAGCCTAACTTAAAACTCCAAGCTCTGTTTGCTGAAGTCCCTACATGTGTTGGGCCTAGAATAATCTCCACGCTCCCAGTCCCAGGAGCACAGTCCTACTGCCTGGGTTTTGACCATCCATCATCTCCTTTTTTCCACAGGAAAATTACCTAACTATCCTTTTCCAAGACTATATTGTGCAAAACAAAAAACCTAGTGACAGTCACTCCAAAAGTTTCCAACACATAGGCACCAGAATACTATGCATTTTGAGTAGTGTTTCAAGACAGGGATAAAAATTTATGCATATTAGGTACATACCTGCCCTTCTTCCAGCATCAATGGTTTTATTTCTATGTCTTGACACATGCTGTTATAGAAGTTATTCATGGCATTATTTAGTTTCTGATAATCGACCTCTTGATCTAAAAAATGACTACATCCTTTTATAATTACCCAGAAGCAATCTGGATCTTCAATCTGTAACATTTAAAAAAGACAAAACAATGTATGGTTTAAAAGTAGGACCACAGAATAGAAAGCTTTAAAATTAAAACAATCATTTCCAATTTAAATGATCTAACAAAGTCTTTATAGGTACCTTTACTTTAAATGGTTGAACCAAGACAAAATTTCAAAATCAAGTAAGAATAGGCATTAATTTTCAATTACATGTAACAGCTTGAAAAGCAAAGGGAGCACTGGGCATGGTGGGCAAATGCTAGTACTCAGGATGCTGAGGCAGGAGGATCATGAGTTCAAAACCAGACTAGACCATACATCCAAAACAAGTCTTAAATTTTTGCCACCCAAAAGAGGCCAAAGGAGCCCCTGATCTTCTGTATTCTGAAAATATACATAATATACATTAGCAAGGCTTGGAACAGTATTTTTAATCTGTTTTGGTAAGAAAGAAAAAGACATAAGAACACATGTACATTCTGTCATTTGTTTAAAAAGAAAATGGGGCTGAGGGCATAGCTCAGTTGGCAACATGTTTGCCTAGCAAGCATGACACTTTGGGTTCAATTTCCAGCACAGCATAAACTGGGATGTGTTGGCATTCACCTGCAATCCCAGAACTTGGGAGGGCAGAGGCAGGAGGATCAAGGGTTCAACATCATCCATAGCTACACAGCGAGTTCAAGGTCACCCCTGGGCTATGAGACTGTGTCCTGAAGTGGGGGAGGGGGAGGGATTGACGGAGAAGGAGAGGGAAGAATGAGAGAAAATGAGAGGCTGGAGATGAAGCCCAGTGATAAAGCACTTACCTAGCATGTGCAAAGCCCTGGATTCTGCTTTCAGCATGAGGAAAAAAAGTAAGTGACAAATAAACCAAACAAAAATATAAATTACTACCTACAGGGAAAGAGAAAAACAAAGAACAACAGAATTAAAGTCCAAGTTCTCTGAATTTATCGTGTTTCATGTGACTTTAAAATTATTTTTATTTTATGTGTATGAGTGTTTTGCCTGCATATGTATAAATGCATCCATGTCCTGAAATGCCTGTGGAGGTCAGAAAAGGGCATCAGATCCCCTGGAACTGAAGTTAAGGATGGTTGTTAGCCACCATTTGGATGCCAGCATGGAACCTGGGTCCTCTGTAAGAGTAGTCAGTGCTCTTAACCACTGAACCATCTCTCCAGCCTCCATATTACTTATGACTATTTAAAAAATCAAACCAGTGAGATGGCTCTGAAGGTAAAAGCTGACAACCTGAGTCTGATCTCTGGGATCTACACGGTAGGAGAGAGCTGACTCTCAGCTGTTCTCTTATCTCCACACATCTATAGCCCCCCCAATAAATAAATAAATGTAATAAAAATATCACTAAAGTCATCCTTTCTAGAGGCAAATCAAAGAAATACAAAAGTTGCTGAATACTTGGCTCTGTGGTTAAGAACACTCTTGAAGAGGGCCTAGATTCAATTCCCAGCACCCACATGGCCACTAACAACTGTCCATAACTCCAGATCCAGGTGAGTTCAATACCCTCTTCTGACCTCTACCGGCAGTGCTGACACAGGTCCACTCACACACACGCAGGTAATACATTCATACACACAAAATATTGTAAAAATATACAAAAGCTGGGCCAGGAGTGCAGTGCACTCCTTCAATTCCAGTACTGGGGAGGTAGAGGCAGGTGGATCTCTCAGTTCAAGTCCAGTCTGACCTACACAGAAAGTTCCAGGTCAACCAGGGCTACACAGTGAGACTCTGTCTCAAAAACAAATAAGAATTATAAGTTAAATAAGAATTAAAAACATCAACTGAAACAATCACTGATTTTTTACATGCATATCCCTCTCTCTGCCTACTGAGAGGGCTAGGAGCCAATGGTACTCCCCAGACTGTGTATCCTAAACACCAGAAGTCAGGAATATAAGTGTTTGTTTTAGTATTTTTCTACTCTGTGAATGTCTGAACTTTTCTTTTTTTTTTGAGACAAGGTCTCAGTATGTAGCCCTGGCTGGCCTGGAACTCATGGAGATCCGTCTGCCTCTGCCTCTCCCTCCTGAGTGCTGAGATTAAAGGTGTGCTACATCATGTTCAGCTGCTTGAACATTTTTGTAATAATTATACAAAGATGATAGCAGTCATTCTAATTTTGATAATGGCAGAACAGTCTGTATGACACATAACTGTCGCCTGTAGGTGACACTATGTTAAATATAATAAAGAAAAGATAAAGCAGAGGTCAGTCTGGGCAAGGAAGATGACATATGATTCCCTTCAGGAATGAGATGAGGTGACAACTGGGCTTAGAGGTAGGAGAGCATTAGTTAGAAAATCACATAATGTGTGTATACACATATGGGAAGGTTAAACATGATAGTGGCATTAAGGGAAGGAGAGAGCCACCATGAGAGAGATGGGGGGGGGGGGCAAAGGAGCCTTTCAGAGGACAAGTCCAGAGCAACCCCCAAGCAATCTTAACAATTTTAGGCGTGATGGAAGTTTTACATCACATGATTTAGTTCAACACACCATATGTGACAAAGAACATGGAAGGGCTGGAGACCTATAAAGTCACAGCACAAACAGCTTCTTAGCTCTCTGTCCAGAGCTATAGCCGGATCTCTTCAGGTTGTGGGATCTGACATTTTAAGAATGGCCACTGTCTTAAAAGTGGCATGCCAGGGTTCTAGCAATTTATAAACTTCAGGGAAAAAAAATTTAAGGCAATGCTTACATAAGTCTCAAATGAAAACAAAGACCTGTTAGTCTTTCAGCCTCCAAGGCTGAAAGAAATACCTAGGTTTGCTGTTTCTCGTGCCAGAACCCTGGACACATAACGACTCCACCTAGTCTCTGACTAAAGAGACAGCCAATTCTAACACCTTATTCTGAGGTCTGCCTGTCATGGAAATGCTGGCTAATAAACTTCAGTGCTGCCAGAATTCACTCTGTCCTCACCAGTACCTGACACAGGCCCTGACCTCCCTTGCTTAGAGTATTTAATTAAATATAGCTTACAACTGTATGCAACCACTACAATGCAGGAACGTCCTTTTCAAAGATGTCAAACTCTTTCTTTTGAAATATGATCACTGAAAGACAGGCTCATTCAAGTTTCTGGAGGAAGATAGATTCTTAATTTGTGTTAACAGTCAGCCAACAGACACAGCAGGTTGGCCCAAACATTCTTGCAGAAGCAGTCAGATTTCTGTGAGTACTAGTCTAGCCTGCTCTAAGCAATGAGTTCCAGGTCAGCCAGAGCTACATAGCAAGACCCTGTCTCCACAAAAAAAAAAAAAGCTGGAGGGACTCAAGACATGATTTCAAAAACTTACTATAAGCCAGGTGTTTTTAATCCCAGCACTTGGGAGACAAAAGCAGGCAGACAGGCAGATCTCTTTGAGTCCCTGGCCAGCTGGGGATACCGAGAAAACCTGTTTCAAAACATAAAAACAAGGGGCTGGAGAGCTGGCTCAGCCATTAACAGCACTGACTGCTCTTGCCGAGGACCAAGGTTTGAGTCACAGCACCCATATGGCAGCTAACAACTGTCTGTAACTCTGGTTCCAGAGGATCTGATGCCTTCGTCTGACCTCTGAGGGCACTGAAGGACATGGGCGTACTTACACACATGCAGGCAATACACTCATACACATAAAACAAAAAAATAAAAGAAATAAATTTTTTAAAATTACTACAAACTACACTAATTAAAACAGTGTAGTGCCATTATAAAGCTAGACATACAGACGAGTAGAATGACGAGCTTTTAACGACTCTCTCTGCAGTGTGGTCCAATAACAGTTGAAAAAGGTACCAAAATTATTCTGTGGGGAAATGACAGTCTTTCAAAACTGATATAGGGAAACTGAATATTTTCTTTCTTAAATTATTTTTATTTAAATGTGTATATGTCTGTATAAGTATAAGCCACATGTGTGCAGGTGCCATAAAGGCCAGAAAAGGACACTAGATCCCCTGGAGCCATGGCTGGCTGGGAGCCACCTGATGCAGGTGCTGGGAACCACTCGTATCCTCTGGAACAGCGAGTGCTCTTGACTACTGAGCCAGCTCTCCAGCCTGAAACGGAAGGTTTCCATGCAGAAGAATACAGGAAAATCAACTCAAGGGGCTGGTGAGACGGGGCCACAGGTAAAGGTGCTTGTTGGCAAGTCTAAAAACCTTAAGTTCCATCTCTGAAATCCATGTAAATGTGGAAGGAGAAAATCCACTTTACAAAGTTGTTCTCTGAACTCCACATGCATGCCATGGCATGTATCGTGCCCCCAACACTGCAAATAATTAGAAAAAAAGTGTTTTAAGGTAAAACCAAGCCGGATGTGTGGCGCACGCCTTTAATCCCAGCAGTTGGAGGCAGAGGCAGGTGGATCTCTGTGAGATGGAAGCCAGCCTAGTCTACACAAGAGTTCTAGGACCCCTGGGGCTACAGGGAGACCCTGTCTCAAAAATAAGGAAAAAAAAAAAACTCAAAATGGATCAAAGACCTAAACGTGAGACTTAATGAAAAGTACAGCATTCTATGACAAAAGCTTTACAACACTGTATTTGGATATGACACGAAAGGCACAGCAACAAAGGGAAAGATGAACTACCAATAAATTCATCGGAACTGCATTTTATGTCCCCAAAGACACTATCGATATAGTAAAGTCAGCCATGTGTCCTGCTTTCCTTTCTACTGCTGTGAAAGGATGTCCTATCACATCCACAGTCAAGAGCAGAATGAGGACGAATGCCTGGATCCGAGATTGCTTAACTCAGCCAGCCTTCTTCATTACACAGCTCAAGGGATGGCAGGGCCCACTGTGGGCCAGCTCATCCTCCTACATATCAAGACAACCCTCCACAGACAGGACCACAGGCCAACCTGATCTAGATAATTCCTCACTGAGACTCTGCCCAAGTGAGTGCAGATGCGTCACAGTGACAATTAAAACTAACCAGCACACCCTGGAATTCGAGAAAATATCAAGTCAGACAAGGGATTAAAACTCAGTGCATATGGAGAACTTATAAACACAAACTAAAAAAAAAAAAAAACCCGAAACAAAGGACTTGAAATGGCAATAATCACATGAAAAGATGCAGATGCTTGAGGGACTGGAGGGATGCCTCAGTGGTTAAGAGTTATTAGTGCTCTTGCAGAACCTTAGGTCAGTTCCCAGCACATACATCCCACAGTTCACAACCTCCTGTAACTCCAACACCAGAGGATCTGATGCCGTCTTCTGGCCTTGTGGGCACCAGTACTCATGCGCACATAGGTAAATTATTATAATTAAAAATAAATTTTTAAAAAGATGCGTGATGTAATTAATCACTGGGAAAATGCAAAGCAAAACCACAGAAGCTACTTACTACCCAACAATCAATAGGATAATAAATATTAAAGAAGAAAATAAGAATTATGGTTTTCTTTGCTTTTTGAGACAGGGTCTCTCTGGAGGCCCAGCTAACCTGGAATTCACTATGTAGACCAGGCTGGCCTCTGTCTCAGAGATCTGCCTGTCTCTGCCTCCTGAGTACTGGAATTAAACACATGAGCCACCAAGCCCAGCTAACAGTAACAAGTGTTTATTAAGGATAAAGAGCATCTGGAACTCTATGTACTGTTAGCAGGAACGTAAAATAGTAAAAACATACTTCTTTCTTTCTGGTCTTTCCTTAGAAAGGAGTCTCATGGTTCTTAAAAATAACTACAAGCTGAATGAGGTGGCATAAGTCCAGCAGTTATACATGGAATACTATTCAATCCTCAAAATGGAAATTCGGTCTCACTATGAAAGAGATAAAACCTAAGGACACTGTGTTAAGGGGAAAATCAGTCATGAAGGACAAATTCTACTTAAATGGGGTAGTCAACCTCATAGTGTAGAAATATTATTGCCAGGAACTAGTTGGAGAAAACGGGTAGGCAAGAGTTACTGTTGGTGGGGGCAGGGAACACCAGGATTTGTTTTTATGAAATGAAAGGTGTTCTGGAAGTAGATGGTGGTGGAGGTTGCTTGTTATCCATGTGTTCATTGACACTCCCAACTCCACAGGAAAAAAATGATAAAAAACATGTTTATTTGTATTTCACCACAATAAAAAATATATACTAGAGCACTAGAGAGTTCAGTAGTTAACAGCCCTAGCTGCTCTTGCAGAGGCCCGGGACTGGTTTCCCAGCACCCACATGGTGGCTAACGACCGTCTGTAACTCCAGTTCCAGGGGATCCAACATCCTCTTCTCACCACTGTGGGCATTGCATGCACAGGCAAAACACTCACACATAAAATAAAAATTATTTTTAAAAATCTAAAAGCCGGAGGACAGGAGTTCAATCCCCAGGATCCACGAGGTGGAAGAAAAGAAAGGATTCCTGCCAGTTGTTCTGTGACCCCCACATGTGCCCACGTCTCACACACACACCTAAGACACACAGTGTCAGAATAAGTGACCAACAAAGTTACAAGATCAAACATCATAATAAACGTAATTGGACCAGCACAGTTCACCAGCGAATACTGGGTTTCAGGAGCAGGTGTGTTCATATGACAGGGTTTCACTCTTTAGCCCAGGCTGGACCAGAACTCGCTTGCTGCTTCTGCTTGCACTACAGGGCCCGATTCCTAGACTGGATACTCAAATGTAAAGCACACTGGCACCTGCAACCTACGTCATCCTCACGGACCTACTTCATTCACACCCGGACGCTGAACACCACCAGGCTGTGTGAAATCGAGGGCCCCAAGATGGCGGCCGCACGAGAGGAGGCGCGAGGCTCCGTGAGGGCCGCGGGCGCAGGCTCACCTTCAGCACCAGGACCTGGAGCATCCTGCCTGCGCCCCCGGGGCCGCCGGACGCCGGCCTCCGGCTTCTTCTCCTCCTCCTCCTCCTCGCGCAGAGTCGCCCACGTCCCCAGGCCCAGGGGCAACACGGTCGTCGGCGTGATCTCTGCGTCTCCCGCTTTCCTCACCAGAGGCCGAAGCCAGCCCGCCCCTGCGCACGCGCCCTTAACGGCCCACGTTCGCCCCGCCTCTGCGCACGCGCTCGCCTCGCCTCTGCGCACGCGCCCTGAAAAGGGCTGCTCAAGCCCCGCCCCTAGGCGGCGTGCTTTCTCCGCCCCTGGGCACGTGCGCTTAATTGACCCGCCTGCTCCTCATCTCTGCGCATGCGTTCTCTCCCCGCCTCGCCTCAGGCTTCGAAGTGGCTAAGAAACCACGTGTGCACCAACGGCCTGGATAACAGCCTGGCTGTCCACAGCGCCGCCCTGTGGCGGGGTGGGGAACTGCAGCAATAGAAAGGGCATGCTTTCCCTCTGGCCCCTGGGTCTTAACCAGTCCAGAAGGTTGGAGTGGCTGCATGCATGCAGGTCAAGTAACCTTAGCAGTACTGCCTGCTAGGAGGCCCTGCTCTCCATGGCCCCCAGTCCAGCCTCGACCCCTTCACAGACTGGGTCTCTCTCCTAAATGAATACTTGACTTTAGCTTACAGGCTTGGCGGGGACAGCTCTTAGTTAGCCACTAACCCCTAAGTCTCTATGGCCTCCTGGTGTCATTTCCACCTAACCACACTCTGAAAAGAGCCCTAGCTCATGAGGCAGGTTCTGCCTACATCTGTATTTTCATTAACCTTGGTGGGACAGACAGTTTTCTAAACTGGATCACTTCTAAACGTGTTTTCTCATCTTACCTTGGGGATGTGATCACAGTGTGAAACACAGGCCACTCAAGAGGTGCCAGGAAGGTTAGCTCTCAGTGCTGTCTCCAGCGTGTCTCTCCAACAAACCAGATGAAGTGGAATAATAGTCCCATTAAAATGAAAGGAATGGTGGCTTTAAAGAGGTGCCAGGCCCAGGTGGTTTTACAGCTGAATTCTTTGATGTTTCCAATTGTGAACAAAGAAAATTGCTTAAGCTCCCATTCTGTTGTATCGATCTGCTAGTAAAGTAATCAAGACGGCAAAAGACTACCAGTTTCAAGAGAGTGTGAAAATCAGAGAGGAGGGGTTAGGTATTTGGGAAACAGAATGCTCACATAGCACCCAAGGTTTTTTTAATTAAAAAAATATATATATGAGTGTTTTATCTGTAAGTACATCACATGCATGCAATGACCATGGAGGCCAGAAGAGGACATTAGATCCCCTGGGACAGTAAATTAAGGACAGGTGTTAGTGCCCTGTGGGTGCTAGGTACTGAACATGGGCCCTCTGCAAGAGCAGCCAGGGCTCTTAACTGCTGAGCCATCTCTCCAGCTCCAGTACCCAATTTTAAAAGGAAGCTTGGGACTAGGGAGATAGCTCAGTCAGTAAAGTGCTTGTTTTCCACTCAAACATGAGGACCTTTTTGATGCACACCTCCCTCTGCCTCTTATATTCTTTCTGATCCCTTCTTCCACAGTGTTCCTAAACCTTGAAGCGACTCTAGCGATGTTGGGGCCACGCACCTCAACATCCCTTATTCTTGGCACTGGCCAGTAATAGGTTTCTGTATTTACAGTCACCCACTGCAATAGGAGGCTGAAGAGGTAGAGGCCGAAGGCAGAACTAATCTCCAAGGCAAATCAGAGCTGGGGCCAAACCATCTTATCTTTTGAGACAGGGTCTCTCACAGAACCTGGGGAACTCTGTTTTGGCTGATCAGCAAAGCCCCGAGATTTGCCTGTCTTAGCCTTGCACTGTGAGTACAGGCGGCTGCCACACCCAGCTTTTACCTGAGATCTAGAAATCAGAACTCACACCTTCATGCTTATACTGCAGACACTTTACCACTAAGCCGTCTTCCCAACCTATTTCTGAATTCACCATACAGGTGTATGGTCTCAAGCACTGCAATCTCAGCGACTCAGAAGGCTGAGGCAGGAGGACCGCAGGTTCAAGGTCTGCCTGGGCTATAGAGTGAGTTAAAGGCCAGCCTGGACAACTTGGTGAGACCCTATCTCTAAATGAAAAGTAGAAGTTGCTGGGGAGACAGCTCGGTTGGTAAAGCAGTTGCCATGAAAGCGCGAGGACCTGAGTTTGGATCCCCAGAACCTGTGTAAATGTTATGCCCAGAGAATGGCTCCTCAAGAACCACCACGGAGTCCAGAGTGTATGCAAAAAAAAAAAAAAAAAAAAAGAGCCTTTATTCAAGCTTAAGCTTGGTCCCCCAGACCTCACCAACACAGTGGATCCGTTCTGGGAGCCCGGAGCAGAGGTTAGGAGCCTTTTATAAGTTTGAGATAAAGGAAGGTGGGGAATAACAGTGTTACATTCTGTTTGGTTATAGGAGCCCACGTGCCAAGCATATTTTAAATTAATTGGTTGTAATGAACTATATGCCAAAATTGGTTAATAGAGGTTCAGAAGTCTCTTATTGGTGGGTGCTGCCTTCAGGGCAAAGGAATGTGTTGACTATTATTCAAACCTTTTGCTAGTTTTTAGTTTAGCCTTATTTAATCTTGTGGCCTTGTGACTGCTTAGAAGGAACAAAGAACAAGATGGAGTTATATTTATCCATTTTCTGACGTCCTATAGCCAAGCGTTTTACAGAAGGACAGCAGTTAATCTACAGATATTGGGTTGAGAAGGGGTTCCAGGGGTCCCACAGTAAAAGCTGCATGTGATGGTGACTGCCTGTAACCCCAGTGCTGGGAATGCAGAGTCAGGCAGATCTCCAGAGCTTGCTGACCAGTCGGCCTAACCTAATTACTGAGCTGCAGGTTCAGTTAGAGACTCGTCTCGAAAAATAAAGTGGAGGGCAACTGAGGAAGTCATCTGACATCAATCTCTGGTCTCCACATGCATGAGCACACACACACACACACACACAATTTTTTTACCTTAAAAAAACGGCAGAGGCAGGAGGATCTCTATGGGATCGAGGCCAGCTTGGCCTCTGTAGTGAGTTTCGGACCAGCTAAGAGCTACAGAGAGACCCTGCCTCAAAAATAACTAATGAAAATAAATAAGTATTTTACCTAGTGAGATCATTTCCGAAAGGAAGAAAGGAAGAAAGGAAGAAAGGAAGAAAGGAAGAAAGAAAGAAAGAAAGAAAGAAAGAAAGAAAGAAAGAAAGAAAGAAAGAAAGAAAGAAAGCGAGCCAAGCATGGTGGCACTCGTCTTTAGTTTCAGCACTTGGGAGATTGGATCTCTGTGAGGTTGAGGTCAGCCAGAACTACATAGCAACCAGGCCAACCAAAGTTGTAGGGAGACCCTGTCTCACATCCTCTCCCAAAAGAGATTTAGGGTTAGAGAGATGGCTTGGCAGTTATGAGTGCTTGCCATTCTTTCAGAGGCCCAGAGTTTCGTTCCCAGCACTGATGTTGGGTGACTCACAAGCACCTGTAACTCCAGCTCCAGGGGATCTAGCATCCTCTTCTGGCCTCCATGGGTACATACTCTCACAGAGACATATACATGCACATAATTAAAAATAAAAATAAATCTTTAAAAATAGATTTTACACCAGCTGCTGTGGTGCATGCCTTTAATGCCAGCACTTGGGAGGCAGGGGCGGGTGGATCTTTGTGAGACTGAGACCAGCCTGGTCTACATAGCAAGTTCCAGGCCGCCTGGGGCTACAGGGAGACCCCGTCTCAAAAACAAAACAAAACAAAGCAATCCACACCAGAGTTTACACTTTTCTTTTTCTGGGGGTTGACCGTTGAATGTGGAATCCTTCACATGCTAGGCAAAAACTGTTACCACTAACCTCCTTTCTAAATTTAATTTTTTTTAAAATTTTGAGGCAGGGTCTAAGTTGTCAAAGCTAATCTTTAACTCTCTCTGAAGCTTAGGAAGGCCTTGAACTTTTGGTCCTCCTGCCTCAGCCTTCCAAGTGGCTGGGACGGCAGGCCTGTACCACAAGACCTGGTAAGTTTTGCTTCAGGGAGCAGTTTCTCACTGTCTGACAAATAACCGCAGGGGGGCCATGTCAAGATATCTAACTGCACTTTTGCTGTCTC
This sequence comes from Eospalax fontanierii, assembly GCA_035773235.1. Lineage (NCBI taxonomy): Eukaryota > Metazoa > Chordata > Mammalia > Rodentia > Spalacidae > Eospalax > Eospalax fontanierii. The sequence continues at coordinate 20,180,519 of CM069554.1, read as the reverse complement.
TCCACTAGATGGCGGCAGCATCCCCCCTCCTGGGTGGTGCCCAGGTGAGAACCACAGATCTGCATTCCTGTAACAGGGATTAAATACACACAGAAGCTTTTTTCATCATTGCCTTCATTTTACTAGCAGGAAAAACCAAGGGATTTCATGAGAAGTGAAACCCACTGTACAAACCATCACACAAAGATCTTCAAACAGAATTAATGTCTTAGCTATCATTCCCCATCTTTAATCAACAAAAACTCATCTGTCTTTAACGAAGGTGAAGAATTACTCACATTAAGCATACTGAAACTTCAGAATTCAACATCGTATCTCTCTAGTCTCTCTGCATTAACCAACCCCTTCATAATTACATAAAGACTGATGAGTAGTTGTTTTTTTAACTATGTGTGTCTATATGCATGAACTGCGCGTGTGGACGCACATGCCGTGACGGGAGAGGGCAGGGTCAGAGGACAGCTTTGGAGTCAGTTCTCTTCCACCCTAACAGCAGTTCTGTGAACCCGAGTCAGGTCACCAGTTGTGCCTGACAAGCACCTCTACCCACTGAGATACCTCACCAGGCATCTGTGTGGCTTCTTTATGTCTTTAAAAGTCAGGAAACATGGGACCCAAGAGATGGCTCAGCAAGTTGAAGTGCCTGCTACCAAGCCAGGCAGCTGGAGTTCCACCCCCTGGACCCACATGGTAGAAGGAAAGAACTGACTCCTACAAGTTTCCTCTGCCCTCCACAGAGACTCCATGGCATGTGTGCTCTTTGAGTACAGAAACACACACACACACACACACACACACACACACACACACTCCGCACAAGTATATAAGCATAATTAAAAATTAAAATTTAGCTGGGCCGGCAAAATGGCTCAGTGGTTAAGAGCACTGACTGCTTTTGCAGAGGACCTGGGTTCGAGTCCCAGCACCCACATGGTGGCTAACAACTGTCCACAACTCCAGCTCCAGGGGTTCTGACCTCTGTGGGCATTGCACAACATGGGTGAACTTACATACACATAAAATAAATAAAAATGTTTTAAAAATTAAAATTTTCAAAACTAGTCCCACTTGGTTTTAAACTGAATATTGTATCTTAATTATCAAGCTACAGACACGGAAAGGAAATCCCTTGAGGTTGTCTCAGTCGCCATTCGTCTGTACTAACCTTTTTCTCCTTGCTATGACCGGACGCCCAATAGAAACAGCTTAGGGGAGGAGGCATTTATTTGACTCACAGCACGGTGCTTGCGGTGGTAGCAGCTCAGGGCAACTTGCCCACACCTCCGTGGATCAGGACAGGGAAGTCTTCTGGAACCTAAGTGGGACTAAAATCCTCAAGACCCGATCCTTCCAGTGACCCCCTTTCCCCGGCTAGACCCCATCCCCAGAGGTTCCACAACTTGCCAGAACAGCATCGCCAACTGAGGGTCCAATGCAGGGCCCTGCACATTCAAACCGTACCAGCATCTATCAGGTACCTATCCTTCAATTAATTCTTGCAGGAAACCCAAGATTCAAGGCTCAACCTCCACAGCACACCAGGAAATATAGGGACACACAGGACAGGTAGGACAATGGCAGGAATATATTTTATTCAAACCAAAATATATTATTTGAGTTAATGAAACAAAACAGATATTAGAATCATTATGAACATTTTTATCGTAGTAACAAGATTATTGCTTTATAAATTTTATACTCATGGTATACTGTGTAGTTTAAATAATGACAGACTTGACAGGAAATGCTGCACTCTAACTCTTTTAGGCACAAAATTCCTCAGTTTCAAGCCAGTTTAATTCGTTCATTAACTTAATCCTTATTCATGAGCACTAGCCCACTCACAAGCGGGCAGCAGGGCTCTTGCTTATCATATAGCTCTTTGGGTAAACGTGCTTATTCTTTGACTCAATAGTCACGTGGATATCATACACGTAAGAGTTGTGAATCACTATTCGGTGAAAGGTCTTGCCTTCCTTCATAATATCTTCAATCTTTTTCTCAGTAGACAATTGCTTTTCTAGAAAGTCTGAATCTTGTAAGTACAGCTCATCTCCTGAAAAATAATAAAAATTTAACTCCACACAGCACTATTTCATAAATCATCCCAACATACTGATGACATACGCCAGCATTTTTGGTATGCATTTCATGTATTTGAAGCTTGATTTTGGTTTAATTTTTATTATACTTATTTATTTACTATATTTATTATATTACATTGTATGTGTATCAGAGGACCATCTGCTGGAACTGGCTCTCCGTCCACTATGCAGGTTTTGGGGATTAAACCCAGGCAGTTAGGCTTGGCAGCAAGTGCCTTTACAGCCTGAGTCATCTTGCAGGCCCATGAAGCTTAACTGTTAATTACTCTTATTTTATGAGCTTACTACAGCTTCTTTGTTAGATTTTTAAACATTTATGTCTGTGTGTCTGCACATGCACATATGCTTGTAGTCCAAAGGACAACCTCGTGTCGGTTTTCCAGCCCCTTTCACCTTTGGTTTTGGACAGGATCTCTCATTGGCTTGGAGTTTCACCAAGGAGGCTAGGCTAGCCCAGGAGCCTCCAGGGAATCGCCCATGTCTGTCTCCCATCTTGCCACCACAGCGCTGGCATTACAAGTGCCCGCCACCACGCTTGGTTCTTTGCACAAGTTCTGGGAATCCAAACTGAGGTCCTCATACTTCAAGGCAAGCACTCTGCTGACCGAGCCATTTTTCCAGCCCTCTCTGTTGGATTTTAATATCCTACTAACCCGCACCCTGGAGATAAGCACCTTCTTTGAACACATAAAAATTTATGACAGGTTTTTACTGTGAACCGTGATTATTTTTATTTTATTTTAACAGCACTGAGAATTGGGTCTTACAGTCTTGGTACATGCTAGGCAAGCACTCTACCTCTGAGTTACACCCCAGTCAAGTGAACTGTAATTTTTATATCAATTTATGACTCTTATTCACTTATTACATATTGATATTAATATTAACCTTGATCTCCACACTTTGGATGTTTCAATGTATGTTCTTCTGATATTAAGGTTCATTTATTTTTTATTTATTTGTTTTTAAATGTTTCCTTTATTTGTGTGCATGTGCACATGTGCATGAAGGCCAGAGGTTGATGTCAATGTCTTCCTCAATAACTTTCCACCGTATTTTCTGAGACAAGCTCTCTCACTGATGCTGGCACTCACCCAGCCTGTGAGGCTAGATGGCTAGCAAGCCCCAAGGATCGCCTACCACCTCAGTGCTGGGGTTACGGGCCTGAGGCCACCAGGCTAGCTGGGGTGCTGGGGATCTGAACTCAGGTTCCCATAATTGCAGAACAAGCACTCACTGACTGAACCGTCAGTCCAGCCCCAGGGTTAATTTAAAGGAATTATCATTTATATCACACCTGCTAAGTTGTCCACCTCTGTGAGCTGAACAAGTCTGATCAGTATTCTCAGGAACTAAGCGTGTGGACATGAACTATGACTGGTCACACAGTGTCCACAACAACGCTCTAATCAATGCTTGCCAAACTAGAACTGATCATTAATAAATTCTTTATTGTCACAATGATACAGTTTAGAGCACCAAGAAGGGAGTCTCAACTGATGGATTTCACAGGTCAAACTGGCTTGTGTGCATGTCTGTGGGGGACTGTCTCGACTGTTCATTGACATAGGAGGGTCCAGCCCACTGTGGGCGGTGCTATCCTCTGGGCAGGTGGTCCATGGTTGTATGAGAGAGCTAGCTAAGCGTGAGCCTCTGTAAAGCAGCTGGCAGCAGTGCCCTCCATGGCTCCCAGGGAACTTCGCGGCTGTGACATGAGTTCCTTGGTCAAAGGTAGTCTGCAGAGGCAGGCAGGCCCCTTCCAACTGCTTCAGTTCCTGCCTGAACCTGTAAGCTGAGACAAACCTCTGTCTCTCCTAAACTGCTTTGGGTCATGGTATTTGTCACAGCAACACAATGAAAACTAGAAAACTGCATATTGTATAAGATTGTAACCATATTTTAATTCATATCCCACTAGGCATGACCAACCTTAGGACACTGTGATAGATGGTGTCATCTACAAAGTCTATACTCAAGAACCACACAACTGAGTCACAGAAAAAAAAAATCTCATGTTTTAAGAAAGTTTGCAATTTTTGTGTTGGGCTGAGTTCATAGCTAGCCTAGTAGGTAGTCTATAGGCCAAAGGCTGGACAGGCCTGTAGGCATAGGCTACAAAACCCAGACTGTGATTTACCTCTCTGTGCTGGGCAATGCTCCCGGGCAGCCCCGTGTACTGAACATGAAAACCAACAACAGCACCGGCTCTTCACTGACTTACCTGGTAAAAGATGGACCGAACCATCAGCAGTTACACATATGATGGGCAGCCATCTCTCAACCCCTTCTAATCCACGATCCCAACAAAATCTGTGCAGAGCAGAGAGAGAGGAAAAGTTCCCGAGTCGTCTGAGTTCATAGAACTGTGGTGGTGCCAACCAAATTTCTTTCGACATGAAACTCTGAGTTGCCTCTGATGGAGATGACCACTGTGGGAGGCAAAGGAGGCTTTGTAAGGGTTAGTCAATCATTAGCAAGGTTGAGGTTGTTAGATTGGTATATATGATCTATTTGGATGTGTAAAATTAACTGACTGACAGGCCTTGCCAGATCTCTGAGAACATCTGGGGGCTGGGACAATGTCACACACTTATTTTCCCTCTTAATCAGCCAGGGCAACAAACATAGTGAGACCCTGTATATAATAAAGGAAAAAAAAACTGATTCTCCTAAGAGGGTGATGCTGGGACACTGACACCCCCCCCCCCCGCCCGGAGTTAATGGACACAACAGATTACAAACGCCTGAGCTGGCAGCATTGTTCAGTATAATGGCAGGAGATGCTGAGAGCACAAAGTGGTTCTGGTCACTCCCAAAGGAGAAGACTCAAAAACAGACAGTAGATTGGGGGCTGGAGAGATGGCTTAGTGGCTGAGAGCACTGGTTACTCTTGCAGAAAACTAGGACTTAGTTCCCAGCACCAACATGGCCACTAACAACCATTCGTAACTCCAGTTTAAGGGGAATCTGACACCCTCTTCTGGCTTCTGCAGGCATTGCAGGCACATGTACACTTACATACATGTAGGCAAACACTCATACACACAAAATAAAAGTAGGAATGCTTTTAAAAGTTTTTTAAAAGATAGCAGATTGAGAAGATGTCATCTAGTCATTCCTTCCCCATATGGCTTGGCCTTGAGGATTTAATGCCAGGCAGAGCAAAGCTCTTAGGCAGTATGAGTTTTTCCACCACCAAAATATATGCAACATACACCATGTATATTATAATGAGGTGAAGAATCAGGAGCATTATGAGCTTTCAGGAGGGTCAAGAGGCGTGACCGAGCCTACAGTCCAGGTTGTGCAATAAGGTAGGCTTTGGCCAAACAGTGTGTGCCCATTAAACTGGCTTCACTGCTGTAACCTGCTCTCCCCGGCCTTTCTTCAAGGACATTTAAAGAGAGGTGACTCAGTTGATGCAAAACACTAAAAAGGTTCTTCTTTAATCAGTTTACTAAATGTCTATCCACACTAAGAGAAACTGATCCCAGCCTGTAGAGATCCTGCTTGATATGACTACAGCCATTCTGGTTCTAACTGCTAGTCTGCTTGCCAAGCAACACTTTCTAAACCCCACAGGGCAAGCAAAGCTAAGAGGCAGCCCAAGCTGTGCTGGATGTTGCAGGCCTGTAATTCTAGTACTCAGGAGGCTGAGGCAGGAGGATCAGAAGTTGGAGGCCAATCTGAGCTACAAGGTAAGTTTCAGGCCAAGCTTGGCAATAGCTAGAGCCGGTCTCAAAGAATTTAACAAATCAAAATGACAGCTTAGGGGGCTGGAGAGATGGCTCAGAGGTTAAGAGCACTAGCTGCTCTTGCAGAGGACTTCGATTCCCGGAACCCATATATAGACTAACGAATGTCCTCAACTCCAGTTCCAAGGGAATCCAACGCCCTCTTCTGACCTCTGAGGGCACTCCACAACACATGTCCACATATATACATGCAGGGGATATCTATACATATTAAAAATAAAGACAACTTAGGGGATGGATGACACACACCACTAATTCCAGTACTTGGTAGGTTGAGGCAGAAAGATTGCTGCAAATTCAGTCAGCGTGGTCTACATATAGAGTTCCAGACCAGCCGGGCTACATAGTCAGAGCCTGTCTCAAAAAAATAAAAGCAGGGTTAGGTATGTACTCAGTGGTAAAGACCTTGCCTTGCATACAGACTATGACACGTTATAAGTCCTTGATAAAGGGCTCTGTGTACAATTTCAGATCTGTCTGCCTTTCCTCTTTGTCTTTTGGTAAAGAAAGGGGATACAGGGTGTGTATGGCTCGACAATAGAACACTTAACTAGAATCTACCGGTGAGGGGCTGGAAGAGTGTGGCTCAATGATAGAGTACCTGCCTAGAATCCACCAGTGAGGGGCTGGGGGTGTGGCTCAGTGGTAGAACATCTATCTGGAATCTACTAAGCAGGGACTAGGAGTATGGTTCAATAGTAGAGCACCTGCCTAGCACACAAGACCCTGGCCCTGGGTTCAATGGTCAGCACAGCACAGAAGGAAGAGACAGAGGAAGAAGAGGAGGGGGGAGTAGGAGGGAGAGAAGGAAGAGGGGAGGAGGAAGAAGAGGAGGAGGGGAAGTAGGGGAGAAGAAAGAATGTACATCATAATGAAATGTTGAAAAAACACTGACACTGGGTTTATTTAAGCCAAAGCCCTGAAGCCCAGGAAGTTGAAACTGACTTCTGCCTTGGATGACGGTGGGTCAAAGGTTTGCCAGCCTGAGAAGCCTGCTAAATCCTTAGAGTCCCATGTCCCTAGTAAAGGGACATGTGTGAGCTTGATAAGCACCTCAGATCACTCTGAGGCTCATGGCTACATTTTGAAAATCAAAGGTCATATCCATGGCACTCTGCTTTCTTAGTCCTGTGTGAGCTCAGTGAGAACTAAGGTTAAATGAGAGACCTTAAGATTCCCACTCTCAACTCAGGTTGACAGTTATTCTAGACCACAAGTTACAATAATATCCCTTTTGGCCACTTGTTGCCAGTAAAGGGACACTCAAGATGCTTTACATAAAATATTCCTAGTCCTTAGGATAACATGGCAAATTTCCATTTTACAAACAAGGACTCAGGCCCTCTAAGTAGAAAAACCCGGGCTTCAAGCTCTAGGGGGTCTGGCTTAAATTCTACTGTTTCCCTTGGTGTTTGGAGCTCAGCAGTTCTGGACGTAGTCTAGATAACTCTCTAATATGGAATCTTATGCCTTTGCTCTAAAAAGGGATGTTGAACAGTGTGCCTGGGTCTACCCACTAGTGCCCGCAGCAATCCACCTGCTGTGAAAACAAAAACTGTCTCCAGACATTGCCAAATGTCATGAGGGGAGGAGGGTGTATGGCTATTGAAAGCCACTGATCTAAACCAGGGAAGAATTAGTTATTAAGCCAAGTGTGGTGGCACATGTCATTAATGCCAGTAGAGACAGGCAGATCTCTGAGAGATCCAAGCCAGTTTGGTCTACAGAGCAAGTTGCAGACCAGCTGGGGCCACAGAGAGACTGTGTCTGGAAAACAAAAAATTAGGTGGTATCGGAATCTCCTCTTGAAGCCTTGAGAGTTCAAATTACACACCCCATGTAACAACTCCATAAAACCCATGAAACAACCATTTATAGACACCGAAAATGCAGAACTTCAAAAACTGAAACAAAACAAACAAACAACAACAAAAAAAAAAAACAACAAAGGAAGAAAAGAAAAATAGACAAGGTCAACCCTACCATGTCTAGAGTTTCTGCCTAAAGTCATTCCCAGACTTCAGCACAGGCAGGGGAGCCTAAGCAATATCCAGGGTCCTTACTGACCGGAGGAGACAGAGATCGGAATCTGGTAGGCCCACACAGGCTAGCATTTGGTAACTGTGGTGGTTTGAATGAGGATGGCCCCACAGGCTCCATTTTGTTCCCAGCTGGAAGCGTTGTTTTGGGAAGGTTTTAGGACGCCTGGCCTTGCTGGAGGAAGCAGGTAGTTGGGAGTGGCTTTGAGAGTTCAGATCTTTCAGGACTTCCAGTTGCTCTGTTTCTTGTGCCTGAAGATGTGATCTCTCAGCTCTATGCTCTGCCACGCCCCCCCTGCCCCCCATTACAGACTCTCTCAGGAACCCTGAGCCAGTAAACTCTTCCTTCTACGAGCCGCCTTGGTCATCACAACAATAGAAAAGTGACTAATACAGTAACTAATACACCCAAGAAGATCTATCTACACAGAATAGAACTCCAAGAATTTATGAAATACTTATCTAACTATGCACGCACAGGTAAAACCATAGGACACTGGAAAAGATGATTTCTGAGCAAAGAATGATTCCAGGAGCTTTCAGATTAAATTCCCCGAACCTCCTACGGACAAGAAATTTTCAATTCCCTCGAACAGCACTTCCCCTGCAGCAAGAAAACCTATGGAACAAATGTAAGGGGTACTCATGTGGATCAGACAAGGGTCACGGAATGGTAGCTAAAGTAGCCCTAGAATAAAAGCCACTGTAGGCTTACCCCGAATCATTTAAAACAAACCTCAAAAGGATGAAGCCAATTTCTAATAACCTAACTGCCTGCCAGGAAAAGTTCAACACTCATAGGAAAAATCCAACACTCAACAACATGAAATCACAATACTCAACATCCAATAAAAAAATGTCAGTTCAACCAGGGCTGGAGAGATGGCTCAGCGGTTAACAGCACTGGCTGCTCTTGCAGGGGACCCTGGTTTAGTTCCCAGCACCCACATAGTGGCTCACAACCACCTGTAACTCCAGTTCCAGAGGATCTGATGCCCTCTTCCACCTTGAGGAATAGTGCATGCATGTGGTGCACTTACATGAAGGCAAAACACTCATAAACATTAAATAAAACTTGAAATGTCAAGACATGACAAAAGCAGGAAAATGCAATCTATAACTAGAAGAAAATCAGTCACTGTAACACAGAACATATTATACAAACCACTATTGTAAGTATTCTTAAGAGAAACTTTGAGCAGTCCCACATTGAGCCCAAATGTTCAGGGGGGAAAATCAGAGTCCTTTCTTTGAGTTCTTAGTCTTGTCAATAAAACAATTTAAAAATAGACCCAAAAGGAAACATTAGTATTATTAAGAGTTTAGAGAAAAAAATAACATGGCAGGGAAACTGTCAATCTTGGCAGCTTGTGAGAAAGAAGATGGTGGGGAGGAAGACAGAAAGCTATGCTATTTATAGTAGGCACGTGGTCGAAGGCAGGTGTGGTAGTAACTTCAGAGAAAAGGAATGAAAAGCCCAAAGTGTCTGCGAAAGAAGGCCCAGGCATTGGCCAGTCCAGGATCCCTTGCTTAGGGAATGGCATTGCCCATGGTGGACTGGTTCTTCTCTCAGTCATTAATGTCATCAACATAATCCACCAGAGACATGCCCACAGGCCACGCTGATGTAGACAATCCCTCAAAGAGACTCTTTTCTAAGTTAATTTCTAGGACGTATTCTAGGCTGATAAGTAAAACTAAACATCACACTGCCCACTGCTCGAGTTCTTCCTGATACTCATTTTGTAAACCAGGTGGACTTCTGACTCACAGAGATCCACCTGCCTCTGCCTCCTGAGTACTGGAATCAAAGGCATGTCCCACCACACCCAGCTGCCAGAGTCATTTCTATTTCCCCCCATCATCAATATGTTCTACTGGTTCAAAGATATAAAAGAAAATATCTACATAAGAAACAGAAAACATGTGCCACTTCTATAAAAATATTTGAAGTGAAAAATTCCTTCGATGCTATTTACGTCAGACTACATATTTCATAATAAAAGTGCAAATTTGAAAATGGTAATTGAGATTATTCAAATGAAATACAGCAAGAATTAGCTGGAAAAAATAAAGAAGGCATCGGTGATGTACAGGAGAACAGAGAACCCAACATGTAGCTATCTGAATAAATGAAGTCGAAAGTGGTGGCACACTTGGGACTTTGGGTTCCAGGTCAGCCTGGGCTACAGTGAGTTCAAAGTTAGCCTGGTGCCTATTAAGACAAGGAAGAAAGGGAAGAGAGAGGACGAAAGTAAGCTAAGAGGACTGAAGTCATCTAAAGCATGTTCTCCTGTCTGGAGAGACAGCTCAGGGGTTAAAAGTACTGGGCTTGCTCTTGCAGATGACCCAGGTTCAGTTCCCAGAACCCACAAAGTAGCTAATATAACCATCTATAACGGCAGCTCCAGGGGATCTGACGCCTTCTTCTGGTTTCCGCGATCACTGCACGACAGAGGTGCACTTACACACATGCAGGCGATACACTCATACACATATAATGTAAATAATATAAATTAAAAAAAACATGTTCTCCTAGGAAACCAAATTAACAAAAATGGGGGTGAAGTGCGTGTATCAATGTATAAAGTGCGAAGAAGACAGGCAGCTTGAGAGCTCTCGGCGGAGGCCAAGATCATGCCCTAGGTCTGGGGGAAGGGCTGGAGTTGAGTCCCGGGTCCCACGCCCACTCAGTTCCCGCTCTCCCTGGGTCCCGCAGCGCCCTACCTTGTAGCTCACCACCTCTGCCAGGTCAGGATCTACCGGCGGCGGCTCGCGCAGGCAGCACAGGAGGAAGGTGGTGTCGAAGCGGCGTCTGAAGCGCCCGAACGGCGTGAGCCAGCCGCTCCACTCGTGCAGCGCCCAGATGTCGGGCGTGCAGTCCAGGTGCGCGCACAGCTGCAGGAAGTGGCGCGGGTCACTGCGCACGCGCGAGCGCCAGCTGGCCAGGCCCGGCGGGGGCGGGAGGGCACAGATGGGCTCCGCGGGCCCGGGCACCGAGTCCCGGGGTCGCAGCAGCAGCACGCCCGCCTCCTCGAAGGTCTCACGGATGGCGCAGATGCGCAGCGCTACGTCATCAGGCAGCGCCGAGGGGTCCGCGTCGGGCGGGGCCTCGGGCAGCCCCGGGAACGGCGCTCGCGGAGGGGGCGCGGGGCCGAGGCCGAAGCGCGGCGGCCCGTGGCGCGGCGCGAACAGGCGCAGCCAGTCCGCGGAGCGGTCGGCAGCGTCCAGCACGCCGCCGGGGAAAACGTGCGCGCCGGGCATGAAGCCCTGCGTCCGGCCGCGCTCCAGGAGCAGCAGCCGGAAGCCCTCGGCGGGCGGCGGGGCGGCGGGACTCGGACGCGGCCAACCGGCCGCCAGCACTACGGTGGCCGCCCGCCGCCACTGGCTCGGGCCGGGCCGCAGAGGGCCGCTCATGGCGAGGGCGCTGGTACCTGCGTCGGGGGAGCTGCGGGAGCTTCCGGGCCGGTTGCGGGGCGGTGGACCAGAGACCAAGCGGGTCGCCGGGTGAACCTACGGGTCCGGGCCTGCATCCTCCCAGGCTCCTTCCTTGGGGAGGAGCTAGATCCTTGAGCCAACTGCACCTCCTCCGGTGCCCTTCTGCCTAGCCGCCTCACTGTCACGTGACCAGGGCTGCTTAAGTCATGGACAGCCGCCTGAAAGAGGACGGTGTAGACTCCTTTGGTCACCCAGACCAAGAGCAAAAATAGAACGGAAAGCAAAGCCTGTTTACAGACCTTTCCCGCCAAACCCAGGTCACTAGGACGTTGTCCCTTCAGCGGATGTGCAGTTCTACTTGTTTTTTTTATTATTATACCTACTCTGTACGAGTGCTTTGGCTGCATGTATGTAAATGCTCCCATAAGTGCAATGCATGGAAAACCCAGAAGAGGGTGTCGGATCCCCTGGAACTGGACTTACCAACGGTTGTTAGCTACCATGCTTTGCAGGAGCAGCCAGAGCTCTTAACCATTGAGTCGTCCAATAGGCCTGTTTCCTCTAGGGCACTGGAAAGGAGAAACCCATCACGACTGGGTTTCTGTATATGTAACTATTATGACCAAAGACACTAGCAGCAAAGTCTAAGGCAAAATAAACTAGAAAGCGTGACTGTTGGCCACAGAGTATTAAAGCTCAGGAAAAGTTGAGGAAACATCTATAACTTCAAGCAGAAATGCACAAGAGGCGTGAAGAGACTCAGTGCAGTCATTTACTTAGGGTCATAAGGCCAGCAGGTGTTGGAATCTATGTCCATACCTACCCACATGCGCTCAGGCTGTGCCGCCCCGTTCTGTAGTGTCGGGGCACGGTGCCAGCTGCTGCAGCCCCTGTGAGCATTCTTTCTGAGGATTACCAATTATTGTGTACCACTAGATCACCAGAGGGCAGGTAGCTTTGTTTATGACCAATAGTTGCTCATTTTATAGCTAAAGGTACTTGTTTATTCTATTTGAATAATCTCAGCTATCTTTATAATGAATGTTATTTGATTTATCAGAACATACGCAATTCTCTGAAAGAAAAAATAAACAACAGGTCACATTTTGCTGTGCTCCCTAGGCCCGTATTATTTTGACCCTAGGTTCAGCAAGCCTGCACACGTTTCTGTCATTTTTCAGTTTAGAAAGAAAAGGGATTGAGGGTTTATTTCAGTGATAATGTGATCTACAGAGCCGGTGTGGAGAGCTGACTTGAGCTTGGAGACTCACAGTCATTAGTGAACTGGTTACTTTCCCCTGTCTCAAAATAGGGCATGTAGGCAGACATGATGGCACATGCCTATAAACCCAGCACGTGGGAGGTAGAAGCCTCAGCTACATAGCTTGTTTGAGGCATGTCACGGGGGATAAACCAAATGTACCCACAAATGACCAGTAAACATCCTGCGTTCCAAGACTCCACACATGAAAACTATTTCACATTTTTTGAGATGGGGGGGGGCTCTCAACTATATAGCCCAGGCTAGTCTCAAACATATGATCCTCCTGGCTCCACCCCCTAAAAGTTGCAATTGCAAGCCTGCACCATCATTTCTGACTCGAGGTTTTGTGTGTTTGTTTTGTTTTTTGAAAACATTTTTAAAATTTAAATGCTGAGCCATCTCACTAGCCCTTAGGACTTGAATTCTTTTTATTGCATTTATTTGCTTTGTATGAGTCTGTTGAGTGTGAAGGTCAGAGGACAACTTTCAGGAACTGGTTCTCTCCTTCAACCATTGGGGTACAGGGATAAAACTCAGGTGGTCAGACTTGATAGCACGCACCTTTACCCACTGAGTCATCTCACCAGTCCCCTTAGGTTGTTTCTTTACAAGGGTTTTTAAGAAGGTTCTGCCAGGGATATGGTTTGAAGATATTTCCCAAGAGTCTGTGTGCTGGAAGCTTAGTACCATTGGGGATAGAGATATGGCTCGGTGGTTAAGAGGACGCAGGTTCAATTCCCAGCACCCACGTGACAGCTAACAACTGTCTGTAACCCCAATTCCAGGCAATCCGACCCCTTCTTCTGCCCTCTATGGTCATTGCATGACATGGGTGCACTTATATACATGCAGGCAATATGCTTATACACATAAAATTTTAAAAAAAGATTTGGGGCTTTGGGGGCAGTGGTTAGGTCACTCAGGACACTGCCCCGGCAAGAGATTAAGGTAATTGTGGGAACTCAGTTCTCCAGAGAGTGAGTTGTTATATAAAAGTATCCAGTCCATCCTTGCTCTCTGGCACTGTGTTGTCACGTGATATCTCTCTCTCTCTCTCTCTCTCTCGTCTCTCTGTCATGTGCTTCCCCCTTAACACGGTCGACAACACCGCCAGGCAGCTCTTACTGGGGGATGAACCAGTGGGTTCATCCAGCTGCTAAATTGTAAGCTAAATTGTAAGCTAAATATGCATCTTTTCTTTATAAAGTACCCAGTCTCCGGAACTTTTTTTATAGCAATGGAAAACAGACTAACACAGTTTCATAACATTGTTTTCTCAAAGACATTCGATTTACATGGTATTAAAACAAAAATTATAAAAGGTCGTTGTTTTGGATTGTGCTCCCACATTAGTCCAAATAAAATGGAGTTGCTCCCCTTGATGCCACATAAACTGAAAGTTTAAGGAAGCAAGTAGATCCCACACCAACCAGTTTTTCCTGAAAGGAGATTCTGGCCATCCTGGGTTCGAATAATTAAAATTCCCCTTGGCTCTAATCCTTATAAAACAACAACCTTGGGGCAGGCAAGATGGCTCAATAGGTAAAAGCACTTGATGTCAGACCTGAGGACCTGAGTTTGAGCCCCAGGATCCACATGGTGGGAGGAGAGAACAGACTCCTGCAAGTTGTCTGTCTGCCCTCCACATTTGCACACGCACCACAAAATAAGTAGAAATTGAAACAAAACAAAGGACAGTTTGGAGTAAGCTCTTGTTAATCCAGAAGTTTTTCTTTCCCGTTATTGTTTTCTTCTTCCCGTCTTACAGGCCTATTGTTTTTTCTATTATTACCCAGTGGGAGTTCTCATTCTGTTTTATGAAATAGACGCTGTCCTGATTCATGAATCACGAGAGAAAAGTAGTTAGATCCGTAACCAAATTTGTTGGGATTTGGGGTGGGGGGAGGAAGGATGTTGAGACAGGGTCTCCCTGTAGCCCCAACTGACCTGAAACTTGCTGTATAGACCGAGCTGGCCTCGATCTCAGAGATCTGCCTGCCTCTGCCCCTCGAGTGTCATGATAAAAGCTGTGTACCACCTTACTCCGCAAATTCGTTGCAATTTTGCCTTTGGATAATGACATCCTGGAAATGGCAAAAACTGTATAGACAGAAAACAGATTAGTGTTTGCCAGAGTCTGGGGAAGGAGAAAAGGATCCTACAAAAGACACAGGAAGTTTTGAGGGAGGACAGAAGCATTCTACACTTCTCTTGTGGTAGTGCTTACATGTCTAGAGCGTCCCTCTTGCAGAGGTTCACATCTTTTTTTCATGTGCCATGAAATGTGGATGTTCTATTTCAGCTCTGGGAAATGAAATGAAAAAGGACATATGCTCCCATTTACTATTTTAAATTAAGTGAGAATAATTTGGAAAATTGGAGTAGACACGTTTGTGCATATGTAGGCTTACTGAATATCTTCACTCTATTTTGCTTTCTGATAAATCCTCTTACAAGTCAGCAAGTGCATCCTAACACTGCCACTTTTGTTGCCTCGTCATTTCGTGTTGTTGGTGTACTCTAAAACCCAGGCCCCACAGCTTGAAGAAATCAGGTCATACCCACTGCAGCTTTCTCCCAGGGACCAGAGCGAAGAATTTGTATATGCTGTGGCCTAACAGCAGCCTGTAACTTATAGTCCTGTTAAACTATGTTAGATCAGGATTGACCAGAGCAACATGAAAATGAAAGAGAAATGAAACCAACCTCGACAGTAGCAGATTGCTCTTTATTAAGAACAACGAAAGGGGTCCTGGAGAGATGGTGAAGAGCACTGACTGCTCTTGCAGAGAACCAGGGTTCAGTTCCCAGCATCCACATGGCAGCTTTCAACTGCCCATTACTCCAGTTCTAGGGGATGCGATGCCCTTTTCTGACCTCCCCAGGCATTGCACAATACAGGTGCACTTGCATATATACAAGCAATACACTCATATACATAAAATAAAAACAAATAAATCAAATTTTATAAAAACAATGAACGGGGGCAACAGCTTCTCGTGTGGAAACTGCACACGGAGGCACAGTTGGTGTAAGGTTTAAGGAGGTTGAAAGATGAAACAGAGGTTATTTTCCTGCAACTCTTTTTTTTTTTTTTTAACAATTTGAGGATTTAGGACAATTAAGTCTGGTGGAACATTTTGGGGGATTAGGACAGTAAGTGCCGTCACATGTTTTCATCAAATATTACAGTTTCTGGGTTGGAATTTTCTCACTAACTTGGAGCTTTCCAGGCTGAGACATTTATCCTTCACTAACGAGTACCTAGCTCTTCCACAGTCTTTGTCACATAAGCTATCTCAGACTAAATCAAATGATCCAGGGGACTAACGGGGTCTCCTTCTCAGATCTTTAGTCTCATTCATAAAAGAATTTAAGAATGGACTAAAATGGAAGCTTTAGGACAATTTTTTTTTTTAATTTAAGGAAAAATTTTCAGGGCAGGCAAGCTGGGAATCTCTGCAGCTGCTTTGAGGAGAAAGAAGGAAAAAGCCATGACGTCATGCTGATTTAGTGCCTTTGCAGAGGTTAGACCTACAGGGAGTGGACTAGCAGCCATTCGGGGGAGTGGGGAGCTTTGGAGAAAAAGAAACACGAGATGTTGGGACAGCTCAAAGCATTAGGGACAGAAAGCATGGTTGGAAAAGAGCTGTAAAGAAGAAAAGGAGAGGTTACGTTTTTCTGAATTTCAGAAGTGAAGTGAAACTTCCTGATACCCTATGAAAGCAGATAAAAGTCAAGTAGCCCCCTTTGGGGGGATTTTCTCAGATGGTGCTTCTCCACAGTAGATGTGGTGACGAGAGGAAGACATCAGATCCCCTGGAGCTGGAGTTACAGGCCGTTCTGAAGCCACCCAATGGGTGCTGGGAACCACATTTGGGTCCTCTGAGAGAACAGTACATGTTCTTAACCCCCAAGCTATCACTCCAGCCCCTTCTTGTACTGGTCTGTGTGTGGAAATCTGAGGATAATTTACTTGCAGGAGTCAGTGCTGTCCCCACCAGGTAGGTGCTGGGGATCCTTGACTACAAGCTCCTTTACCTGCTGGGCCATCTTGTCAGCCCCTCTTGTTACCTTTCTTAGCGCAGCTACACAGAAGCTACATGGGAATGTGTGCCCACGACTCAAGCTAGACACAGGGATGAAAAGGTGCGTGAAGACTTCATAGGTGGGACAAGTGGAGTGACCAATTTTAAACCCCTAGACAGCAACACTGGACGGTAACAGTTTTCTTGGCACCTATTCTTGCCAGAGTGTCCACTGTCTCCAAAGGGCAGGCAGTGATCTAACACTGGTCAAGGACAAAACTCACAGCTGTTCGAACATTTTCAAGGTCCTTGCCCTAAAATTGCCTGACCAGTTTCTACCTCATCTCCATCACGTCTGGTCACAGATTTCCTGAATAACAGGAATGCCTTTTGTTCTTCACAGTGAGGTCCTTTGAAACAATGAAAACAGTGTTTATGTTTAATAAGGTGACTTGGGCCTGGAGCCTCTGGAAAACCACCAGGAGGACCCAGTCGCCACCAAGAAGTGATGAGAGGCTCAGAGAGTTGATATTTTCAACCTGTGGTACCAGGAAGGAAAAGAGAGCTGGGGATTAAGCACCATAAAACCCTGTAACAAAACCTGGTGTGGTGACACATCCCCAGCATTTAGGAGGCTGAGGCAGGAGGATCACATAACCAAGGCTAACCTGTACTAAATAAAGAGTTCAAGGCCAATCTGAGCAATATAGCAAGACACTGTCTCACAATAACAAACCCCAATAAACAAAACCCCCGTAATAAGGCATTTGATGAGCTTCTGGATTCAACTTTTTTTTGTTAATTTGTTTTGATTGTATGTATTTGAGTGTTTTGCCTGCACATATGTGCATGCAATGCCCTTGGAGGCCAGAAGATAGTTTCAGATTACCCTGGAACTGGAGTTACAAGGTGGTTGTTAGCTACCATGTGGGTGCTGGGACCTGAATTGGGGTCCTCTGCAAGAGCAGCAAATGCCCTTAACTGCCAAGCCATTTCCAGCCCTGAGCTTCTGGGTTTTTTAACCTGTGGTAGAACTGGTAGTAGGGGTCACATGTTCAAAGAGAGAATGGGAACCCCACCTCCACATCTAACCGCGTGTATCTCTTCATCTGGCTGATCACTAGTATCTTTTACAATATTTTTTTTTTTTTTTATTATTATTTTTAGAGACAGGGTCTCACTATGTAACTCTGTCTGGCCGGAGATTCACTATGTAGACCAGGTTAGCTCAAACTCACAGCGCTCTGTCTCTGCCTTCCAAGCGCTGGGATTCAAAACATGCTGCAACGGCTTGGACTATAATATCCTTTTAAATAAACTGGTAAATATAAAGTGTTTCCCTTAGTTCTTTTAGCAAATTATTAAACCTGAAAAACATAAAATGAGAGACAATAGAGCTTTAGGGCCAAAGTTCTGGCTCGAGCAGTTCCAGAAGACAACCTTCTCAATTCACCAACTAAGGAGCTGAGACAGTAATTTAGAAAGGCAGAAATCGGAGATGGAATCAGAGCATGCCTCAGGAGGAGGAACAGGCAAAGGAGTTCAGTGGCCCTGGGTCTGTATTAAGGGGACTGATACGAGCTTTAGGTAACAGTAGAGAAGAAATTGAGGCCGGGGACAAGAGATCTGCATCATGAAGCAAGTCTGGTCAAGATGAAATGGCTTGATTGTTGTCTCCTTTCTGGTTCTGGAAAGCAGTTCTGAGAAGCTGTCATCACTTGAGAGGGGAGATCTGCTTCCCAAGAGATGATTGCTCCTACTCCAGCATCGTAGAGCCTCACCATCACAGATAATCACCATGGTTTGGAGGATGATCTGGCCTGGGAGGCCCACGTTGCTCAGAGGTAGTTTCAGTCCCTTGTCACAAAGATATTTATTGATCAGTCATATCGATCAATCCTGTTCCTGGAATGCACGGTGACTGTAGGAACGACTGAAGAGGAAAAGTTTGAGAAGTAAATACAGGGGCTAGAGAGATGGCTCAGCAGTTTAGAGCACTTAGTGTACATGCCTAGGTTCAGTTCCCAGCACCAATATGGTGGCTAACCACAGGTAACTCAACTTCCAGGGGATCTGATACCCCTTCCAGCCTCCACAGGCATTGCCTACATGTGGTGCATTTACATACATACACTCATACACATAAATAAATAAAAATTTAAAGGCTGGAGAGAAGGCTCAGAATAGCATGTACCACTCTTTCAGAGGACCTGATTTCAATTCCCAGCAACCACATGAGGTACCTCACAGCATCCTATAACTCCAGCTCCAGGAGGATCCAAAGCCTCTGGCTTTTTGTTGGCACCTGCACTCACAGGCATGCACACACACACACACACACACATGTACATACATAATTAAATAAAAATAGATCTTCAAAATCTGTCTGCATGTATATATGTGCACCATGTGCATTCCTGGTAACTGTGGAGGCCAGAAGAGGGTGCTGAATCCTCCTGAATCACCATGTGGGTGCTGGGAAGAAAGCCCTGGTCCTCTGCAAGAGCATAAAGTGCTCTTAACCACCGAGCCAGCTTTCTAGCCCTATTTATTTATTTTAACAAGAAGTAGCCCAGGCTAGCCTGAAACTCTCAGTCCTCCTGCCTCTGCCTCCAAGTGCTAGACTTACAGGTGTAAGCTGTCACTCCCAACAAGAGGAAGGAAGTTTTAAATTGTTTTTGATTGACTGATTTTTTTTATGTGTTATTAGTGTTTTGCTCGCACCTATGCAAGAGCACCTGTGTGTGTCAACATGGTGATACTATTATACTGTGAGCATGTATATTTAGCCACAAAGATGGGGGAGAAAAATCATTAGGAAAACTAATGATTTAGTTTTTTAGCAGAAAGAATATTTTGTGATATTATTTCAACCTTCTAGAGAACCATGGATTTCTAGGCTGAGTTTTTTTCTGACTGTCCTCCCAAACGTCACTATTCTGCCTTTCTTCATTGAAACAGTGCAACTTACTTGAATGCTGAACTTAATTTCTGAATAGTTAACCTGATTTTTTTGTTTCTGTTTCTTTTTTTTTTTAACTTTATGAGAATCACATGCATGCGTGTAGTGTGTTTTGATCAAGTTCATTCCCTTCTTTCTCCTACTCACCGTAATTCCCTCCCAATTTCATATGCCCTTTTTATTATTTATTTATTTATTTATTTAATGGGTAGTAGTGTCTTGCCTGCACACGTGTAAGTGCACCCATGTGAAATACCCATGGAGGCCAGAAGAAGACCGGAAGATTCCCCGGAATTGGAGTTACACACGGCTGGTTGTTAGCCACCATGAGGGCACTGGGAACTGAACTTGAGTCCTCTCAAGGGCAGCCAGTACTTGTAATGGGGAGCCATCTCTCCAGCCCCTCTCTTTTTAAAAAACCCACTTAGTGCTGCTGCCAGTGTGTGCAAGGGTAGAGGGCCATCTGCTGCAGTAGGGAAAGCCTCTCCAAGTCCTCGTCCTTGAAGAAAGCTGACTCTGCCTCTCCTAGCAGGCGAGCTCCTCTCCGCTAGGGGTGTGTGTGACTTTGTCCTCATGTCTCCTCCTCATGCTGGGAGTGTGTCTGGTCTGATCTTGTACAGGTCTTGTGCGTGCTGTCTTGGCCATGGTTGTTCATCTGTGAAACTGCCCCTCTGTGTCCAGAAAACACTGTTTCATTGAAGTCATCCACTTCCTCTTAAAATCTTTTTACCCCCTCTTCCAGGATGATCCCTGAGACTTGGGAGGGGGTGTGTGTGTGATATAGATGTCCCACTTAGGGCTGAGCACTCTTGCTGGAGAACTCCTCATGTTTAGGTTTTTTTCTTTTTTCTTTATACATTTTATTTCATATGAATATATTGCCTGTTTGTAGGTAGGTGCACCTGTGGACACAATGCAATGCCCACGGAGGTCAGAGGAGGGTGTCAGATCCCCTGGAACTGGAATTATGGATGGTTGTTAGCCACCATGTGGGTGCTAGGAATTGAACCCAGGCTCTCTGCAAGAGCAGCCAGTGCTCTTAACTACTGAACCATCTTTCCAGCCTTTGCTGCTGCTTCTTTTTCTTCTTCTTCTTCTTCTTCTTCTTCTTCTTCTTCTTCTTCTTCTTCTTCTTCTTCTTCTTCTTCTTCTTTTTAAATCATCAAACAGGGGCTGGAAGGTGGCTCAGCAGTTAAGAGCACTGGCTACTCTTGCCGAGGACTTCGGTTTGAATCCTAGAACCCACATGGTAGCTAACAACTATTCTTAACTCCAGTTCCAGGAGATCTGAAACCCTCTTCTGCTCTCTGTGGGCACTGCACTACATGGATGCACTTACATACATGTAGAAATAACATTCATACACACACACAAAAAAAATTAAAAATATCTTAAAAGCCACTAAATAAAACAACAAAAACCAAAAACAAATCCTCAGATCTGGCCGCTGAATTATTCAAAGTTGGGTGAATAGAGAGCATGTTAGGAAGCAATGGGTAGAACTGGATTTTTCCTTTGCACACACCCTCTCTTATTTTGAAAAGTATATCCAGCTTTCAGTATCAAGAAGAATTTTAGCAGATTTTGTGGAGGTTATGGAAAGTTAAAGTTTGTATATATACTTTTCCTCTTCCTCCAACTACTCAATTTTTAGGACTTTTACTGTAGTGTAATAAATAATTAACAGTACTGGAAACAAATTTATCTATTTTAAATATTTATTATGTTATATATTTATTACTATATTAAACAAATATTTTATTTATTTTACTTATATTTATGTGTGTGTGCACATGTATTTGGGTACCTTCTGAAGCCAGAAGAGGATCCCTTGAAACAGGAGTTGTAGGGAGTTATGAACCACCCAAAGTGCGTACTGGGGACTTATCTCCAGTCTTCTGGAAGAGCAGCCATCTCACTAGCTTTGTGGCATGTGTTTTAAAACAAGTTTCTGATTCTCCTCTTCCATCCCTTTTTTGAGTCAGGGTCTCATGTAGCCCAGGCTGGCCTCTAAGTCACTATTGGATCAGAGTATGACCTTGAACTTTTAATTATCCTGCCTCTACCTCCCAAGTGCTGCAATTACAGGCCTGTACCACCATGCCTGGTTCCTCCTGGGTAGGATTCTAAAGTGTTTTGCTGTTCAGGATACAGTTCAGTGGTCGGGCACTTGCTTAGTATGTGCAGGGCCATGGTTCAATCTACAGCAACATTAAAGAGGAAAAGAGAAGAGAAGAGAACGTAGAGGAGAGAAGGTAGGGTAGGGGAGGGGAGGGCAGAAGAAAGGAATGTGTTTGCTTTGCTTTTATAAAAAATATTTTTTATTATTTTTATTTTATGTGCATTGCCTGTATGTGTGTAAGTGCACCCATGTTGTGAAATGCTCTCGGAGGTCAGAAGAAGGCATCAGATCCTTACAGATGATCGTTAGCTACCATGTGAGTGCTGGGCACTGAACCCGGGTCCTCTGCCAGAGCAGCCAGTGCTCTTAACTGCTGGGGCATCTCTCCAGCCCTCAGGTTTACTTTTCTTTGAGGAGTTTCTGTAGTTATTTCTCATTGTACTTGAGACCTTGATTGTTAAAACATACATTTTAATAACACAATAACATTTTCCACATGATAAGAGCATTTCAAGTTTTATTGTAAAAACAATATAACAACGTTAAATAAAAATATTGAAAAAACATCATTCACAATCTCACCAACTTAGCAAATATTTTCTTTTTAAAAAATATTGTCTTGTAGATCTTTTCCACATGACCAATACATGTTATATACAATCAGACAACCTTGCTTTCTGGCACCAGAATATTCAAAAGACTTTAAAATCATGTGACAACAGGAGCTATCATTTAGCATATTTACATAGATCATAGAAACCTTAAGGTTTAAAAATTCTCAAACCCCAAAGAACTAGGGTGTCTTTTATCATGCGGTACTACAGGGCAACCCCCAGATCCCTTCATGGAATGAGACAGGAAATAAGTGAATGAGAAATTCATTTTGTCCTTTTAGTCACAGGGCCTTTCGTCAGTTGCTAAGAACTTGAAGAATCTGTATTTAAAGGGTGACTTTGATCTACACCGTCCACAGTCAAATTTCCTACACTAAAAGCCCCGTTATAATCGCATTGCAGGCAACACTCTTGCACAGTTATAACGGGGAGCGCTTCTGCGCATGTCTTACTGCAGTCAAATCTGTGAGGGTAGACCCATTCATCAAAATGCATACTTCCATTCAAATGCGTGTCAGGAAAATTAAGAATATCGTTTTAAAATTCCAAGGTCAGAGAAGAATAAATTGAAGGTGCCTTTCCCCACTAGGTTATAAATGCTGCATATTATCTTTATTTTCTTATTATTTATTTGTTCTGTGTACCTTTGTGTGACTCCATGCATGTGTGAGTGAAGGTGCCTATGGAGTTCAGAAGAGGTTATCAGATCCCCTGGAGCTGAAGTTATAGGCAGTTGTGAGCTGCCCGATATAGGTGTTGGAAACTGAACTCTCCGTAAGAACAGCAAATGCTCTTAGCCAATAAGCCATCTCTCTAGCCTCTGCATATTTTAAAAATTCTCCTTATTCAAAAACACTGTGGTTAGACAGTGTTGTTAGTTATTGTTAACATATTGTTAACATAGTTGTTAGTTAGTTATTGTTGACATAACATATCATTCAGTTAGTAGATGGATTTCATCATAGAGCCAGCAACACATACAAAACATCCCCTGCTGCGGTATTTCCTGAGGTTAGGCAGCTAATGCAGTTATAGTCCCCAAACCACCAATTTCTTACAGATCACCTTTCTCCTGGTCTCCATGACAAGAAACAGAGGGGTTTTTTTCCTGCAGTTTCCTAGAATCCTTTCAAGTGGCCTGACTGCTGACAGAAAATAAATAAGATTTATTTATTCATTTTATTTATGTGTTTGTGTGCGTACCTGTATGAGTTTATATGTACCATGTTCATGCAGGTGCCTGCAGAATCCAGAAGAAGGCATTGAATTCCCTGGAACTGGAATCACAGAAGGTTGTGAGCTGCTCTATGTGGGTGCTGGGAATCAAAACCTGATCTTCTGCAAGAGCAGTAAGCACTCTTAACCCTTGGACAGTCTCTCCAGTCCCTAAAAATAAATAAATACTTGGATTCCGACTCAATAATTTAAATTCCTATCTATTTAAATACTATTCATTAGTAGTATAAGCACATTGATCTTTGTTTACCTTTCTAGTGAGGATTGAACCCAGGACCTTGACGCGTTAGTTCAGCCCGGTACTGTTGAGCTATACCCTAAATCCCCCACTCGGGGCTCTTTTAAGCATGTCTACTAATTCTAATGTTCACAAAAATCACTCTAAGCTTAATTTTTTAAAATAAATTCTTGTTAAAAATTCTTTTACATTTATTTATTTTCTCAGGGGGTGGAGGCCACATACGTGCCACAGTATGCATGTGGAAGGCAGAAGACAACTTTCTGGAGTCCATTCTCTCCTTCCACCATGTGGGTTCCTGGCGTGGAACTCAGGGTGCCAGGCTTGGTGGCAAGCACCCTCACCTGTTGAGTCATTTCATCAGCTTTTAACTTTTAGAACTAATATTAGATAATAATTATCAAACTAAAAGATTACATTCCAAGATACACCCAAACCAGCTAACAAACAAAAAGCCTCAAACCAAACCAACCAACGAAATATCCCTTTCTTTCTTCATTGCACGCTGTTAAACATTGCAGACTCCACAAGAGATCATTGAGTTAACCAGTCAAGACCCCCATTTCACCAGTGGGGGATGTGAGGCGCAGGGACGTCAAATGTCTTGAGGTACTTGAGAGAGACAGAGCTCCCTGCCCAAGAGGCACACCCCCAAGAGAAAAAAGAGGTGAGTCTTACAGTGTTTTATTTCTTAGCTTCTTACATAGGGACTTACGTTTGGGAGCTTACATTCTTACAAGACAGTTATCATAGAACATTCTGAGAAGAAACTGAGCAGCTTAAAAAGATACCAATGAGCGCACATCAGGGGGGAAAAATACAGCATTGCCATAGACCTCATGCAACCAGACCTATCTTCAATAAAAGACTATTTGTTAGTCACTCAGCATAACACATCTTGAAGTCATTCAGCATCACACATCTTTACAAAGATTCCTGTAAACCTTAGGGTAAAACACAAAGCTCATGCTTTAATTTTATTTATGCAAAATATTTGCCACTGTGGCATTAAAAAGTGTAACATTGCAGAACACATAAAAATTCACGCATTTTCCTCCTACAGTATATTGATTATAATTCTTATTAGTTTACTGCTAATTCAGAACCCATTCTGAAAAGGAAAGTCCCAAGACAGGTGCCTTGACATTCCAAGTTCTTGTCTTTTTTTTTTTTTTGGTCTTTTTGAGATAGGATCTCTCTGTAGCCCCAGCTAGCCTGAAACTCACTATGTAGACCAGGCTGGCCTTAAACTTACAAAGATCCACCCTCCTCTGCCTCCCGAGTGCTGAGATTAAGGGTGTGGACCACCATGTCTGGCAAAATTCTAGTCTTTTAGATATTAGTTAATGTACTTTTTGATATTTGGGAATGAATCCAGGTCCCCAAACATACTATACAACTGCTCTACCACTTTATCTATTTTTGAGACAGTCTGACTAAATTGCCCAGGTTGGCCTTGAACTTACACTGTTGTCCAAGCTGGTCTTGAACTTGTGATCCTCCTGCTTCAACCTTGAATAGATGGATGACTGGCCTGCACCAGGCCCAGCTTAGCTAATGCATTTTGATTTTTTTTTCTATCAGTTGTATCATGGTATAAGATCGTACCAAATACTTATAGAAAATTAATGACTTCAACATCAAAGTCTAATTCGAAACAGCTTCTACCAGAAAGCTATCTCATGAATTATATAGAAAGATGAGAGTAGATGTACTACTTAGGACACAGCCAGGTGCACAAGGCAGAGAGTGACTTTGTTGTGTCACGTAGAAGTTCTATTGACTATGTTAGTGCATCGACTTAACAGTTTCAAACTCAGAGTGGTTCAGGTTAACAGGTCCGTAGTTTGAATGTTTATTGTAATCATCCTTTCTTTTTGTAGTGTTTTATCATAAATCTTAGTGATCAAAGAACTGTCAGAAACAGGTAGACATCTGATGGCACAGCTAATTAAATACCCAAGTCGGTGGAAAAAATGGCACTGGGAAATTTGTTTATTCCATTTGCTTTTAGTGGATTACAGAGCATTAGATAGGCTGGGTCTTTGATATGCTCTTTGGAACAAGTTTTTAAATTTGATTATTTTTATTTTTATTTGTGTGTGTGTGTGTGTGTGTGTGTGTGTGTGTGTGTGTGTACTGTGTATGCTCTGTGAGTGCAGGTGCCTGAGGAGGCCAGAAGAGGGAGTCAGATTTCCTGGAACTGGAGTGACAGGTGGTTGTGAACCAAACAGTAGTCCTCTGTAAGAGCAGCAAGTACTCTTAACTGTTGAGCCACCTCTCTATCTCCCAATGTTTAAACATATAAACACACATAAAAATGTAAGAACAGCTGGGTGTGGGGGCTCACTCCTTTCATCTCAGCACTTGGAAGGCAGAGGCAGGCGGATCTCTGTAAGATGAAGGCCAGCCATCTACATAGCAAGTTCCAGGCCAGCTGGGGCCACAGGGAGACCCTGTCTCAGATGAGAAGTGGCAGATCTACCCTGGTGCCAAGGACCCTTTTCACATTCCCTTATTTTCAGATCAAAAGAGGTAGGGGCTTCTTGACTTTGCCTCTTATAACGATTTGGGTAATTTGTACTACAATCTCAAAATTCACCCCACATTCAAGACTACAGATTTTAAAAACAGATGCAGATGTGTATTTAGTAACCGAAGGGTACATGTATAAAACCTCTGTGTTTGACTTCTTGACCCAACATCCTTTACATTACAAAACAAAAAAAAACAACTAGTTTGGATACTACATATTGTAATGTCATTCATTCTTCTTTCAGAGGATGTGGGCTTTTTAAAAAAGATTTTTTAATTTATATGTTTCAGTGTGTGTGTGTGTGTGTGTGTGTGTGTGCGCGCCCATGGAGGCCAGAGGCACTGGCTCCCCTGAAGTTGGAATTGTAGGAGGTTGGGAGTCACCAGCAATAGGTACTAGGAATCAAACTCAGGTTCTCTGCAAGAGCAGTGTGGGTTCTTAACCACTGAGCCATCTCTCCAGCCCTTGCTTGCTTGTGTGTGTGTGTGTGTGTGTGTGTGTGTGTGTGTGTGTGTTTAAAAGCTCCTTAAGTTCCAAGTTAGAGGCCACATTTGAAGTCAGCCTGGGCTTATTGGCTCACAGCCTCTGTGCGCCAGTAATAATGCCACCTTGCCCTTTCCTGTAGTTGTGGGGTCAGAGAGCTGGGCAGCCCTGTATGTAACTAGTGCTCCTATTGGCTAGCAAAGCAAATTCCGTGGATAGATAGGATTAAGTGCTTTAAAGAGGATTCCCCAGCTCTCCCTCAAAGGAGGATCAAACACTTTGGTCTAGTTTTGGAAAATAAGCTCCCGGGAAGGAGAAAGTGCCTGTTTACATTAGGGTGTGGCCCTTCCAAAAGCAGTCCGGCCCTGTTTTCTCCACTATCCTGGGACTAGTAGGCAAAGCTCTTCCCTTGAGGCAAATACGGGGGGATCCAATTCCACCACAACAGGTCGAATCAACCTTCTTGGGTTTCCCAGAGAGGGTCACAATCGCAAGACTTTTTGCTGCTCCCAGTGTCTAATGTGATAAACCCGGCCAAGAAGTGAAATGGTATGCCATAGAGAAAGCACTTTGCAGAAACTTTTATCTGCACACTCTCCCAAAGCTTAGGCCACAGAGGATTAAGGTAATAAAAACTGCTGGCATTGTAGCAAATTGCTTCTTGTCCAGGAAACAAAATATCCCCATCATCTATGTTACGACCCCAACCCCTTTTCCAAACAGTCCTGCCCAATGTAGGAGATACCCGGGATAGGGGATCCAAACTTAGGACATACGTGTTAACCCCTTAACTCAAAGGGATCTGGGGTCACTATGGGCCGACTGATTTCTATTAATAGGAGATAAAGCTCCTGCAGACTTTAGAGGTAATGCCCTGACCGCCCGGTGCGAAGTTAACTCTTCCTGGACCAGCAAATAAACAAACACAAAAACCTGTCTTGCCCCAACAAGAAACAATCATGTACTCACGCACATACCAGGGTTTAGTAGAGCTCCCCTTCAGAGGCCAGACCCCAAGCACATTCCCCCGAAGGCACAGGGACAGCAGGTGGACATTGGGTGTCAGCTCAGCTTTGCCACGCATAAGGCTAGAGCCACAGCAGCCAGCAGCACGGCGCTGAAAACGGTGGCGGCCAGGGCCTTGTTGGGGTCGCAGGGTCCAGTGCGCTCCTCAACGGACCTGCCGCCTGAGGACGCATCGGCGCTGGCACTAGACAGGAGCTCTGCGCCTGCCGTCTGCCGGGCCTGCACCGTCCAGCGGGGCACATTGACTTTCATTTCCATGTCGTGGATCATCTCGCCCACTTGAAGGATCTCACGCTCCAGCTCCGGCAGATCTGCGACGTCGAAACCACCCTCGGCCTCGTGCCGCAGACTGCGTGCGCTCAGCGCGCGGGCGGCCACCCGAGAGGAGCCTCCAGCCACGCCAGTGCGCACGAGTGGCCGCCTCGGCGCGTGCAATGGGAAGGCGGCTCCCAGCGCCAGTGCGCGCTGCATGTCGGCCTCCAGCAGGTCCAGGCAGCCCGAGAAGGCCACCCAGAGGCGCTCGAACTCCGCGCGCTCCTCGGCCACCAAGCCCCGGTCGCGGAGTACCACGGTCAGCCGGGCGCCGGTGGCCACCGCCAGCTCGCGTGCCTTCTGGCGTGTCTTCTGCAGCTCCTCGCGCAGATCCTGTGTGTCGGCGGAGCCGCCCACGGTGAGCACCAGGTGATGGTAGCACGCCGTGGTCTTGTTGAGCGCATCCAGCAGCGCCTTGCACTCCTCCCTGGCCATTGCGGTCCGCTCTCAGGCTCTCAGAGTCGCGGGTCACCTCCAGCTCCAATGCCAGCCTTGGACTGGGCGTTCCCAATTCTTCTCATAGCTCTACCGTTTTCCCTCGAAGGAGACATTCGGGGGAACCCACTACGTCCCCACATCGCCAAACTGAGCGCCGCTGCGAAGTCGCAGCCAGGTGGCCTCTCCTAGGACACACCTATTGCCTCTGTCCGGGCTGGGTTGCGGCCCCCCGACCTCAAAGCTGGACCAGGAGTAGGCGGGGCCCAGCCAGGGGACGTCACGTGTGTGCTTCCCTCCGCTCCCTCTCCTGCAGTCCATACAGTTCTGGAAGTTTGTGCATTGCAGATTCAACTTTTTCCACTTTTGCTGATGGGGAAACTGACTCCTAGGTAAAAAGAGGGCTTAGCTCATGCGGAGTCTATGCAAAGGAGAAGAACCGGGAGACACTGACTCCTAGGACCACGTGGACAAGAGTGGTGGGTTGCATGGGACTGGCCACTCTGTCCCGTAGCGCCGGCAGCGCAAGGCGGTCGGCTTGCCTGGAGGGTTCCCTAGGTGGGGCTCTCCTGCCCCGCTGTCCAGCCACATTTTAGGGACTCAGCTTGGACCCCACCCCTAGTGTCAGATCTGCCCTAGGTCCCGCCCTCTCCTATTCTGGGCACGCGCACTCGTTGACTCTGGGAGGGGCTCGTTTGAGTAAGGAAGCGCTGAGTCGCCCGAGCCCCACCCCTGGCTGGGCTGGACTCAATGATTGCTTTATGTGCTTGTCACTCTCTGGGAAGGTGGCCTCTTATTGGACAGACCGGGGACTCGGACGAAGCTCCGCCCAACGGCGGAGTAAAGGGGTGGGCTGTAGAGTCTAGCCACCGCACCCGGGTGGTGGGTACTGAGGTCCTAGCGTGGGATCCGGGAGGTGCTGTCGCAGCCCAGAGGTGAAACTATGTAGCCTCTTGAGTAAGTGTCCTCGGCGGGTGTCCTTTTGTGCCTCCCTTTTCTCGGGGCGCCGAGGCCGGGCGGGGCCTGGCCGCGGAGAGGGAGGGCCTCCCTGCTCGCAGCCTGCGCCCCAGGCGAGGCAGATGGGCCCGGGGGCCCCTCGCGGGCTGGGCCTCCGCTCCCGCGGGCTCCTACGCTGTCCGCGGCGGGGCGCGCCCTGTCCAAGTTGTCCATCGCATCCAGAGGGTTGGAGAGGCGGCGAGGAGAAGGAGTTCTCTGACCCCGCGGCTTCAGGGCAGGCCCGGGTCGTGGGGGAGTTGAGACTTGGGGGTCAGTAGGCGGGACCGTCGCTCAGGTGTGGTGTGATTTGGACAGTTTCTGGCGGCAAGAGGGGTGCGTGGGGAGGAGGCTGCGTGTGTAGGTTTTGTGGTCCCCGCGGAGGATGAAGACTGCTTTAGGTGTAGGGAAGTCCCTTCGCCCAGTGGGTAGAAATTACTTCGGAAAAAACTCTCGGGTACCAGGAGACTTTCCTCACTCCCGAGTTTGTTCAGTTCTGGGTGGAAAACGGACTGTTCAGCTGCGCGCGCGCCAGGCGGTGCTCCTAGGGCCTCTCCCCTCCAGTTGCAGGGAACGGGGACACTCCCAGCGGGTCCTAAGCCTTGGGAGCAAGGGACACATCTTCACTTAGGAATTCAGGGACCTAGGGATGGCCAGAGCGGAGGAACTAGTAGAGAGCGTGGGAGCTGGGGTATGTTTGGGGATTGCGTAGGGAGAGGTTTCTTCTGTTCATTAAACAGTGTAGATGTCCCACTTATCCTAGGGTGCAGCAGCCTGTATTAGCATTTTGAGACGCCTTCCCCCGCGACCCCTTCCAGCTCATGTTGTGGTGATGTGGCAGCGTGGTAGCCAAGGTCTAGAGCCCTGAACCCCAGTACTGGCTGTCACTCACGAGTCTGTCCTTTAACCAATTCAACTGACCACTTATTTGCAGCCAGAGTTAGGTGCTGTGGGATTTGGCTGTTCTCTTGGGAGGAGGGGTCACGGTGGTTCTTGATAGAGGAACAGTGAAGGAGAAACCTTGTCTTTGGGAAGTTTTAGGGACAGTGGCGGATGATAAGGCTGCAAACGTGGAATAGAGGCCAGACAGTAAGCAAGGAGAAATTCAGCTGGTGGGGAGCAGAAGCGGAGATGGAACCCACTGTTGAGTCACGTGGTTGTGGTTCACAGACAGGTGTGAGTGGGATCTGGGAGGCAGAGGTGCGGGATCGGAATAGGGGCAGCCCTCTTGCAGCCGGAATCTGGAAGTTGGGTCAACTTAAATTCTCAGCTTAGACCTTGGGTGAACTCTTCCAGGCTTGACGTCACCTAAAATAACCCTGCAGGTGGCTTAGGACCCGGGTCAAGGTCGTGATGCCAGGCAGCTGCGGGCTCTTTTGTTATTGATTGCCTGCGTGCTGTTTAATGATTCTGCGCTGTGTCGAGGGCACTCCCTGTTTATTGGCTGGGAACATTAGGCTGGTGTCGAGTAACTTCGCCCTCTCGCAGAGGTGCTGAGGAATGTCACCAGGAGAGCAGAGATTCTAGGCTTAGAAAGGATTCCATCGAGACAGATCTGCACTAACGTTTCAGGAGATTGACTGTATCTGAGAGACGTTAAATGATTCTCAAAGCTCCCGTCTGCCTGAGATTCTGACAGGGCCATGGGTGCATGGCTGCTCCAACTCCAGTTCCAGAAGCAGGTTGTTAGCGGGGCATCCTGAGTGGCGGTTGTGCCCCTCCAGATTTAACTGCTCGCTCCTGGCTCCGCCCTACATCTGGGCTTGGGACCTTTTTATCCCCTCTCTAATGCTGCACATTCCATCTGTCACTGTGTTTGTTCAGCCGGGAACAACTTGTTGTTTTGGACCTTGTGCCTTTTTACCTACATGACTCTGCCTGAGGTTAACCCTTCACCCACCTGGGAGGGACCGCTGCCTTGTGCTCCCTCAACAAGGCTATAGAGAGCCAAGTGCAGGGCTGAGTGCTCTAATGAGGAATTTTTAGACTAACATGGCTGGATCCAGAGATGTTACAGGCTTAGAAGGACACGAGTGACTAGAAGGCATACATGCTGTCCCCAAGCCGCTTCCACCGGTACTAAAAATAGGTGAATAGAAAGTTTGCCTTTTACTTTTTTCCTTTAGAATCACACAGATCACGGGAGAGTGTTGCTCATCATTCAGAAAGTGTGCCTGGTCATGCACTCAGAGGGGCAGGAGCAGTCACTGACGCAGAGTGCATCTCTGCGAGGCGCAGACCTCTGGTATTGGGTTCTGCTAAGCAGGACTGCATGCTCTCACCAGATGGCTCCTGATTAGCCAGACTTATCTGGGTTGGCAGGACGGTAGAAGACCACAAAACCACATTGTACTGTGCCTTCTGTGTCCTATAATGTCCAGACTAACTTGAGGCCCCAAGGGCTCTTATTCACAAAGTAGCCTCATGCTCAAGGGTATTTGGCTTCTCTGACAAATGCTACTGACTTTTCTTTAAATTATCTTATCATTTGAGCCCAGGCAGGGATGAGATTTTTTCCAAGGCCTTTTTTTTTTTTTTTTTCCTTTTTTCCTTTTTTCTTTATTACTTAAAAGGAGTCAGAGCTGGAGTAGGAGTTCCAGGCAGTTATGGGCTGTTGAACATGGGTGCTTGGGCTAAACTTGGTTCCTCTGTAATTGCGTAACCATCTCTGGAGCCTGGCTTTGTTTGTTTTGTTTAAAGGTTTTGAAAAATATTTCATTTATTTTTCTTTTATGCATATGAGTGTCCTGTCTGCCTGTGTGTAAGTGTACCTGGTGTCATACAGTGCCCACAGAAGTCAGAAGAGGGTGTTGGATCCCCTGGAACTGGAGTTAAGGACAGTTGTTAGCCACATATGGGTAGGGGAATCGAACCCGGGTCCTCTGCAAGAGCAGCCAGTGCTTTTAAACACTGAGTCACCTCTCCAGCCCCATTTGTTTGTTTGTTTGTTTTTAAAAGAGAATTCACTTACTAGTTTTATAAGAACAAATCACTTTCCCTTGTGTGCTATTTTAAAATTGAAAAGCAAATTTTATTGTTTTTTTGTTTGCAGTGTTGAGGACGGAATCTAGAGCTTTGTGCATGCTAGGCAAGTACGCTACCACTGAGCTACCTTTCTTATTGAAAAAAAATCTGATAAATTAACTTAGTATAGTAGTGTTATTAAAAAAATTTGGGGGGGGGGGCTGCTTTTGAGACTCCTTTTCTCCCTATAGCCCCATCTGGCCTGGAACTCGATATGTAGATCAGGCTGGTCTTGAATCAACAGAGAACCACCTGCCTCTGCCTCCCAAGTGCTGGGATTAAAGGCATTCGCCACCTTGTCTGGCCCGTAGTGTTATTTTTGAGCATTTGTCCTTATGTTAAGAATCCAGTTCTGGCATTAAGCAGCAGATTGTACACAAGTATAACATTGTTTGCTTGAGGATGCAAAGATTGAAAACAATGCCAGACAGAGCTCTTTAAGTCTATGTTCTCTACAGCAGGCTCTGTCATGGGGACTCTGGGTTAGTAACAGTGACCTTTGTCTGCACTGCCCTAGTGTGAGACCCTTGTATGTTTATACATTTCATTCTTGTGACCTGAATGCTTAGATGTGGCATTCAGGGCCCTTCCCTTCCTTTACTGTATGCCCATCTCTGAACCACTGTGCTCAGATTCTTAACCTGCCCTTGGGTGTCTGTTGCCCGTGCTAGGAAGGAACTCAGGGACTTTAGAATATTAGGCCAGCATTCTGTCACTGAGCCACACCCCTGTGCTTGCATTCTGATGACATCCATGGAGTCATTATATTATTTAATAAAGCAAAAATAGATTTTACTCCATTTTTCTGTGTCTCCTGAACCCTTAATACTTTTCCCATCCCCTCTGGGCATTCCCCCATTCCTTTCCCTGCAATTTTTCTTCTGTCTCTGGCCTTACCTCCCAGCTCAGTTATTAGTTCCTCTTTAGAAGCTCTTGTCACCTCCACCCTGCAAGTGGCGGTTTTGATGGTCTGCCAATGTGACATGGCCTTCCCCAACCTGATCTGGCCATGTTGCACAGGCTGTTTCTCAAGTATTTTTTATCCAGAGCATCATTTCCCATCACACTTTGCCACGTCCAACCAACTGTCAGGAATTACGAGGAATGTTGTTTTCTTGTGACTCTGTCCAGCAAGATGGCATCCTCCGGTTGTTCTGTTGGCGACTCATGAAGATTAGTTGGGCACCAGCAATAATTAAATCCATCAATTTAAATAACCCAAATTGTTACAGGGCTCTCCCTGGGGCCCAAGAAAGATTTATTTGCAGCCCAGGCTTTCTGCCTAAATGGATTTGCAGGGAGTTCGGGGGCCTCCTTGGGTCAGACCCCAGAGGAACTTGCAGTGAAGACGGTGCTCACTGGGCTAAGGGATTCCGTGGGCGGGGCTTGGGAGACTGGCTGTCAGGCAGACTTTTCCATCTGGGGAAATCAAAGTTTGGTCTCATGAACTAAACCTTTTCCAGGAGTATTCGTTTTTATATGATGAGTATAGTGGTTAAAGGGATCTGCCGCAGAAGAATTTCTGATAGCTGTGTAACGTTGAATTAACCAGCTGAACCTGTTTATTCATCTGTAACCTGGAGCCACTGTGAGTGTTAAATGGAATGATGTATCAAAGTTACTTAGAATGGTGGCCGCTTTTATCATTGGCTATGAAGATAGAATTCATAATGCATTTATGCCTACAGCTCTGGTGTTTTCCAAAGGAAGCATTAGGGAACATTGTTACGTAGTGAGAAGATAATTCACATTTCATTCATCCAATTGTATGGAGAATAAAATCGTATCGCAGATAAATCCACATGGTGCGCTTCCATTGTTGCTAGGCTTTTTCTTTTTTAATGGAGAGAAGGCTTCAGGTTCAAATTCAGGGAGGTTTTTAAATAACATTATGTGTATGAATGTAATGCCTGCATGTAGGTAGGTGCACCCATGTCGTACAATGCCTACGAAAGTTATACGAGGGCATTAGAACCCTAGGAACTGGAGTTATAGATGATTATTAGCCATTATTTGGGTGCTGGGAATCGAACCCAGGTCCTCTGCAAGAGCAGTCAGTGCTGTTAACCACTGAGCCATCTTTCCAGCCGTTAAGTAACACTTTTTTTTTTTTAATTAAGATTTATATCCTGGAGAGATGGCTCATTGGTTAAGAGTACAGGCCTTACTCTGGAGGAGCCGATGAGTTTATTAGGTTTATGGAGCAATGGGGGAGGGTTTTGGGCAGCACCTGTTGTAAAGGTCTGCACCCATCATGGCTGTGTAGATGGAGCCCAGTCCTGCCAGCCTATAGACTCTAGCCTCTCCCTTAGGTCACATACATTTAGGGTAGAATTACAAAGAACTGGTTATGAGGTCTGGCTGGATACTTGGATGAGGGTCCCATGACTCTCCTCTTCCCTTCTGTGAGGGAAGATCAGCAGTCAGCAAAGCCAGCTGTGATGATCTTTTGCAAGCGGACACAACTGAACTCATGGAGATAGTGGCAGTTTGGCTCAGAGGATAGTCTTGTGCAACAGACATTGTGTAAGTCAGCGGCAACTGGTGGTACATTGGTTTGCAGTGTGTCAGAAATAGTGAAGGTCTGAAGACCTTGTAGGAGAATCCTACAGTCAGGCCTTAGACTCCCCCCTTGACAGATGGATGCTAATGCTCAGAGAGGAGGATAGTAATCTGATTTCCCCTCTGTGCACATTTTGTAGATTCCTTTGGTAGTTCAGAAAACCCACACTGCTGTGTGCTGGGGGAGCAGAATAAAGACAACGGAGGGTCAGCTGTGGAATGTTCTAGCATATTCATGTTAGTCTGAGGACTGCAAGAGCCTTGACACAGTTTCTTTCCTACAGTTAGTTTGATACTGTCCTATTGACTTCCTTTGGCCATTAACAGATGTTTTTGGTTTAGTTTAGTTTTTAGTTTAGTTTTATTTGATTAAAAAAATTTTATTTTATGGATGAGTGTCTTGCCTACATGTATGTATGCGCACTCGTGTTGTGTAGTGTCCACAGGGTTCAGAAGAGGGCATCAGATCTGCTGGAACTGGAGTTAGGGATGGTTGTTCGCAACATGTAGGTAATGGGACCTGAAACTGGGTCCTCTGCAAGAGCAGCCATTGCTCTTAACTGCTGAGCCATCTCTCCGTCTCCCAAGTGTCTCAGTCCTAAATCATATCAGGGCACACTCTGTGGCTTCAGAAGTCACTGTGGAAATGGTGATGGCGATGGTGCTCTATTCTGATTCCTTTTATTTTTTTTTTAAGACAGAGTCCCTCTATGTAGCTCTAGACTGGCCTTCAACTCACTAGGTAGCCAAGACTGGCCTTGAACTTGTGATCTTCATATCTCAACCTACTAAGTACTGGGATTATAGGTGTGCATCCACACACCTGGTTTACGTTGATTTTTACTGTTGTTGTTGTTTTGAGACAGGGTCTCGCTATGTAGCCCCAGCTGGCCCAGAACTTGCTGTGTAGACCAGGCTGACCTCGAACTCAGAGGTAAACCTGCCTTTGCTTACTGAGTGCTGGCGTTAGAGGCATGCATCACCATAACTGGCACATGGATTTTTATTTAATGTATAAAGTACAACTTTGATACTAGTTTTTAAAGTTAAAATAATAAATCTTCATGTTATATATAAACAGTCTGTGGGTGTTATATTCAGTCTTTATAGAAAACTGTAAAGGCTATAGAAGATGACCTCTAAAGAGACGTACCATGTTTATGGATGGTAAGATTTGTTATTTGAAAGATGTTGACTCTCCAGTCCAGGCATTTAGGATAATTCCAATAAAAACCCCAATAAAGGGCAGTTAAGAGCAGTGACTGCACTTGCACAGGACCTGGGCTTGGTTTCCAGCACCAGTGTGGTGACTAACAACCATCCTTAACTCCAGTTCCAAGGGATCTGATGCCCTTCTGGCCTTTGTGGGCACCAGGCATGCACATGGTGTGCATATATACATGCAAGCAAAACACTCCTACACAAAATAAAAAACCTTAAATTTTAAAAAAGACTAAAACATCTGTTAAGAACAGAAGGAAGTCAATAGAACAATGTTAAAAGTCCCAGTAGAAGTCTGGAGAGATGGTTCAGCAGTTAAGAGCACTTGGCTGCTCTTGCAGAGAACCTGGGTTTGATTCTGAGGACCCATATGGCAACTCACAATCACCTGTACCTCCAGTTCCAGGGGATTTAATCCCCTTTTCTGGCTTCCAAGGGCACTGCATGCACATGGTGCACATACATATGTGCAGGCAAAACACTCGTATAAAATGAAAATTAAAATGAAAAGATCCCAGTGGATTTTTTTCACAGAATTGATGAGCTTATTCTAATTCACTGTAAAGAGCTATGAATAGCCAAGTAGTTTGGGAGGCCTTTCTCTATGAGATATCAAGGCTTATTATGAACCTATAGGTATGTAAAATGTGGTATAACCCTGTTTTGTCCAGTACAATAGTCACTAGCTATCGTAGTGTCTGTTGCCGTCGTGTCTCACCACTCGGGGACAGGCCGAGGGGTTGGGGGCAAGTAGACGCAGGGTCAAGCTGCAGACTCTGGGAGTTGGATGGGAAGCAGGCCAAGCACATGGCACTGAAAACTGGTTTATTGAATATGTGCAGAAGCTCTTATAGACCTGGATAGCCAATGACCTTTATGGGGTGGGGTCCCAAATACAGCCAATAGTAAGTTTGTCCCCAGGTAGTCAGGTTCTTTCCAGGTGCTGGTCTCACAACTAGCCAGAGCAGAACATCACACCCATAGGAGCCATGCCTCTATTCCTTCTAGCAGGGGGCCTGGTTAGGCCCACCTTGCATTATGCCCAACAACTAGCCATATGTAGCTACCAGTCATATGTGGCTAGTATGAGTTGGGAAATGTTGTAAAAGTAAAATGAATATTAGAGTGTGCAGACTTAGGCGTAAAAAACAACAACAACAACAAAACAAACCTGTAAAATATGTCAGTTATTTTAGTTAAATTATTTTTTACATTTATTTATTTTGTTTGTGTTGGGGGTGTGTCATCGTGTGTGTGTGTGTGTGTGTGTGTGTGTGTGTGTGTGTGTGTGTAGAGATCAATGGACAACTCACAGGAGTCAGTTCTCCCTTTCTATCCTGTGGATTCAGGGGATCAAACTCAAATCATCAGGCTTGACAGCAAATGCCTTTACTCACTGAGTAAGCTCTCTTGCTGGCCCAGTTATTTGATTGTATGTTGGAAACATATTTTGGATAGGTTAAAATATCTAAAATGTTAAAATCAGGGGCTGGAGTGATGGCTCACCCATTAAAAACACTTGCTGTTCTTCCAGAGCACCCAAGGTTTGATTTCCAGCACCCACATGGCAGCTAAGAGCCGTCCGTAAATTCAGTTCCAGGGCATCTG
This sequence comes from Eospalax fontanierii, assembly GCA_035773235.1. Taxonomy (NCBI): domain Eukaryota; kingdom Metazoa; phylum Chordata; class Mammalia; order Rodentia; family Spalacidae; genus Eospalax; species Eospalax fontanierii. Next base: position 20,142,518 of record CM069554.1, on the reverse strand, counting down.
ACACCCTCCTCTGGCCTCTGTGGGCACTGCATGCACATGCTGCACTTACATACATGCAGGCAAAACATTCATACACGTAAAATAGAAATAATAAATAAGATTTTAAAAAAAACTGTTAAAATCAATTCCAGCTGTTTCTCTTTAAATGTGTGTATCAGGTATGGCGATATAGACCTGGTGCCCTAGCTGCTTAGAAGGTTGAGTCACAAAGATCAGATGATTAACACTGTGAGACCCCCATCTCAAAAGCACAATAGAAACAAGACCAATACAATGAAATTACACACGAAATCATATGTATGTGTATGTAATTCTGAAATTACACATGTAGTCATATGTGTGTATGTCATTCTGAAATTACACATGTCATATGTGTGTGTATGTAAGTCTGTTTCCTACTAATTTTGGCCAGCCCTGGTCTAGACCATAGAATCACGAGTAGAATCTGAAAATGCGACAGTCATACCCAGGACCGTGAAGTGTGACAAAGATACTTCTGTCATCTGGTCTGAAAGGGAGAGACTATCTCCCAAACGATGATGGAACAATTAGCTTACCATATGGAAAAGTAAAATTAAATACTGAATTTATAGCATATACAAAAATAAAATCCAGATGGGTTGGAGACAGAAGTGTGAGAAGGCTTAAGGTTTTTTTTTGTTGTTGTTGTTTTTGATAGGTTACAGGGACTGTATTTGTGGTTTTGGAGTTGGAGGGCACATGGCTTCAGGTAGTCTTTGCTGTGTGACAAACCAACCCACACTTGGTTGTTTACATCTGTCCTCATTTCATTATTCCCACTGTCAGGAGGGTTGGCTGGATGTTTGCTGGCGTCACCTGGCTCACTGGTATGCCTGTGTTTTGTTGGCAGTGGCCTGTGCTCACTAGATCACCCAGGCACTTCTCTCTCCTCCGTGGTCTTTCACCACTCAGGCTATTTCCCAGAATGCTGCTCTGGAAGCACCCAGAGAATGAAGGTAGAATATTTAGGGCTAAAGCTCAGAAATCTCAGCAGTGTCAATTCTGCCTGCCAGTTAGAGCAGGTCACGGGGCTGGCTCAGAATGGAAAAGCAGGGAGAAAACGGGGTGATAAATAGTGGCAGACCTGTAAGCTAGTCAGAGCTAGGGTGACTGAGGCAGGACGATCATGAGTTTGCAGCTTGCCTGGACCAGATAGTGAGACGCTGCTTCAGAAAACCCAACCAATTAAGGATCAGAGCGATAGCTCAATGATTAAGAGCACTGGCTGCTCCTGCAAAGGACCGGGGTTCAGTTCCCAGCACTGACATGGTGCCCATGTAGTCGTAACTACAGTTCCAGGGGACATTCTGCCCTCTTCTGGCCTCCATGAGCACTGCAGATGTGTGCACTTACACACATGCAGGCAAAACACTCATACATAAAAATTAAAATTAAAAAACAAAACAACAAGCAACCAACTAGACTGGGCATAGTGGTGCATGCCCTTACTTCCAGCAGAGACAGGAGGGTCTCTGTGTTTGAGGCCAGTCTGGTCTATATAGTTTCAGACCAGTCAGAGCTTAAGACCCTTCCTTCAAAGAAAACAGCAACATCAACCCCCCTGAAATGCCCCAGCCAACTAAATAAACCCAAAACTTAATAACAGCAAACAAAACAAAATACCCCAAGCAAGCAAGCAAACAAACAACAAAACAGCAACAAAAACCCAAAAGGCAGGGAGAGAGAAATGGAAGCCTGACAGAGGGTTGGCACAGACGTCCTAGGATCTCCAAAGCACTAACCATAAAGGCGAAGACTGGCAAGTCCAAATATATGAAGCCTAAAATTAAATCAGACCTGCCTGAAAACACCCATTTGGAAAAATGAAAAGTCGTAGGCTGGAAGAAATTTGGAACGTGTTTTACTATCCAGGTACAGGAAGAACTGTAAATCAGGAGCTAGAGAGAGGACCACTGGTTAAGAGTCTGTACTATTACAGAGAACCTGAGTCCTCTTCGGTTCACAGCACCCATGCCAGGTGACACACAACGGCCTGGAACTCCAGCTCCAGGGTATCTGACACTCTCTTCTGGCCTCTGTAAGCACCTGTACTCACATGTGCACACACATGCACACACAGAGCCTATTTTACTTCCTATTGCTATGATAAAATACTGACCAAAAACAACTTTAGGAGAAAAGGGTTTGTTTCATTTTACACTTTGTAGTCTGTCATAGAGGAAGGTCAGGACCCGAACCCCTGACTTGCTCCAATATTTTCCTTATATAGCCCAGGCCAACCTGCCCAGATAGAGATGGCACTACCTACATTGGGCAACGCCCGCCTGCATCAGCTAGCAGTTAAGAGAACGCCTCAGGGACGTAGCCATAGGCCAGTCTGATCTAGAGAATTCTTCAGTTGAAGCACCCTCTTCCTAGGTGATTTTTAGTTTGTGTCAAGTTCACAAAAACTAATCAGCGCAATACATAATTAAAAAATAACAAAAATAGCTGAGCGTGTGGGTACACACCTTTAATTCCAGCACTTTAATTCCGGCACTCTGGAGCAGAGGCAGGCAGATCTCTATGAGATCGAGGCCAGCCCGGTCTACATAGTGAGTTCCAGGCCAGCTGGGGCTATCGGAAGACCCTATTTCAAAAAGACCAATAATAAATAAATATTAAAAAAGAATCGTAAATCATAAGAAAAAGTCTAAATAGCCCAGTAGAAACGTGGTCAAAAGACAGAAGGTAACTTATATCACGCATCTCAGCATACGCCTTTTGTGGGGGATACAGTCAAGTCATAGCACAGATGGAAATGAAGTAATCCGATGATGGCAAACAGAGTTGGTTCAGATGTGATGTGAAGGAGGGCAATGTTCAAAGACTTCCTGGTTTACGCAGCCATCCCATGTTGTTGGCACCTGCTGTGGCTGTAGACAAATGCATGCTTCAGTGCCTCTCCTGGGTGCACGCTTCAAGGAACACCTACGAGCTGTGAAGGCACTTATCAGAGCATTGTCATTCAGCAAGGGAGGAAGTCCTTAAATATAGGCTGTTAGAAGGACTGGGAGTGGCGCCTAATGGGAGATACATGCTCCCCTCCCCCTCACAGAAGTAACATGTGCATCTCTAGGTAAACTGTACAGCAGAATTCAGTGAATGAGCATAAACTGTATGGCCCATCTGGAAACATGGAAATTGAGAACATAATGTCCGTTGAAAAGGATGTGTTTCAGGATAATAATCTGTTGGTACTGTTTCTATAAATTTCAAAGCCCACAAAACAACACTTTCTAGGGTTTATTTTTGTTTTATGTATGAGTGTATTGCTTGCATGTATGTGAGTGAACCCTATAAATTTTGAAGTCCACAGAACAATACTTTTAATTGTTAATTTTTTATTTTTGTTTTATGAGTATTATTGCCTGCATGTGTGTAAGTGCACCCTTGTCATGCAGTGTTGGAAGAGGTGTTGGATTCCTATGGAACTGGAGTTGCAGGCATGTTAGCTGCCATGTGGGTGCTGGGAACTGAACCTGGGTCCTCTGCAAGAGCAGCCAGTACTCTGAACCTCTGAGCCATCTCTCTAGCCCTCTCTTTACCATTTTTTTTTAAATATCTACATACATATTCAAGGCTCAGGAATGTGGACAAGGCAGACAGACTTGCTGCTTCAGGGTGGTGGTGGCCTAAGATGATCCCTTAGCTAAGTAAGACAGAGGATCCCTTAGCTAAGACAGAGGACCCCAGTCTACTCTAAAAGTCTATTTTTTAACATCTCAGGCATGTATGGCTCAGGATTTAGAGTGGTTAATTCTAGACAGTAGATTTCCATTACTACCAATACTTTTCTGTTTGGTTAAAATACTTCATTAAAAAGGTCCAGCAATGGCCTCACATAATGGCACACTCCGGAGGCAAGTGGTCTCTATGAGGTTGAAGTCACCCTGGTCTATACAGTGAGTTCCAGGCCAGCTCAAGCTACAGGAAGACACTATCTCAAAACAAAAACAAAAACAAGCCAGCAAGATGGCGCAGGAGGTGACTATGCTTGCTGCCAAACTTGACGACCTGCTTTTTCAGTAGTAGAGAAAACCAATGTCTCCCAGGTATCTTTTGATCTCTACACATGCAGTGTGGCATATGTACCCCCTGCATAAATAAATAAATGTAATATGACTTAAAAAGTTAAAAGTACATCAGTCCCTGGAGTGGTGGCACATGCCTGTGATGCCTGCAAGGGGGATTGCATGCGATCAGCCCGAGCAAACATAGCCAGATCCTGTCTCAAAAAAAAAAAAATTTCTATAAAATCTCCTAATTTTGGTCAGATATGATGTCAAAAACTATACTTTGCAGCAAGGCATGGTGGTGCACACCTTTCTTTAATCCCAGTGCTCAGGAAGCAGAGATAAGTGACTGAGGGTTTGAGGCCAGCCTGGTTTACATAGTGAATTCTAGGCCAGCTGGAGCTACACAGTGAGACCCTGTCTCAAAAAAGAGCTGGCCAGCTGAATTCATGTGCATGGTCCATAGATCTGAAGGTTTTTTATTTCTTCCCTTGTCTCAGGAAGCTCACTCTGACCCCTTTGAAGTCCATATGGCTCTGTATGACGAAGATCTGCTGAAAAATCCTTTCTACCTCGCTCTTCAGAAGTGGCGACCGGACTTGTGCAGCAAGGCGGCCCAGATCCACGGCATCGTAAGTGCAGTGATCCTGAGCGTTGCCCTCAGGCGCGGGTGATGCCAGAATTGTGACAGACAGAGGAGACTTTTAGAGGAAGTCAGCTGCAAACCTCTCAGTTTAACAAACTCTGTGCTGTGTGTTATGCCATGCCTTCCAAGTGCCTGAGCTGTGAGGGGGAAACTGCAGCCTGGGGGAAGCCTGCTGGGACTGCGGCCTGGGTGGTAATCCTTTCTCCGAACTCCTGTCCCCTGCCCATGATGAATTATGCTTTTGTGTGGAGTACCCCAGATGACAGTTTCCTGCTGTTCACCTCAATTTCCTCATTGGCTGTGAATGCTACTAGAGGACAAATGCCACATGCTTCCCCTGGGCCTCTGCAACCCTAGTCTGCTCAGTCGGGTGCTTACTCCTTTGGAAGCAGGGAACATGTGAACTCATATATAGTGTGGTTAATTTTAAATGTGAACTTGTGGCTGAAGGGATGACTCAGTCATTAAGAATGCTTCCTGGAGGGTGGAGAGATGGCTCAGTGCTCTTAAGCACTTGCAGAGGACCCAGGTTCGATTCCCAGCACCCATGTGATGGCTCTAACAACAGTCTATAACTCCAGTTCCAGGGGACCGAACACTCTCTTCTGCCCTACATGGGCATTACACAACATGGGTGCACTTACACACATGCAGGCAATACATTCATACATACAACTACATGCATATAAAATAAATGAACAAATAAAGAATGCTTCTTGATCTTTCAGAGGAGTGAATTTGTTTCCCAGCATCCATGTGTGATGGCTCACAACTGCCTGTAACTCCAGCTCCAGGAGAGCTTTTGCAGGCACTATATACATGTGGCATACACTCCATTTACACAGACATACATTCTCACATAGCCACAGACACATAGACATAAATAAAAAAATAAGTCAAAAATATATAAATAAATGTCAGCCTGTCACAACCTAGAATGACCAGGGAAGAGAGTCTTAATTGAGAAATGACAATCGGGTTGGCCTTCAGTGGGATTCACAGCTCTTCTGTATTTACACACCACAGCCTCAAGAGCCTGCAGGGCAGTCAAAAAACAGGAACAGAAGAGGCATCTGGGATCTCTGATGCCTGGAGGAGGGTGTCCCCATTTTATGGGTCTTCCCAGTGCGCAGATTGGGATTGCATTAATTTTCTTGATATTGTGGCAGAATACCTAGCAGAAACCATCTGAAGTAGGAAGGGTTTATTTCAACTCATGGTTTCAGAGAGTTCAGCTCCCAGCCCTGTTGACTCTGAGACTGTGATGAGGCAGAACATCATGGTAGTGGGAGTGGGTGGTGGAGAAAGTTCCTCACCTCATGGGGAAAAGACACAGAAAGCAAAGGTGGGACTGGGGACCAGGCAGAACCTGTAGAGGCATGCCCACCAGTGACCTACTTCCCCAACTAGTCCCCACCTTCTAAAGTTTTCAGAACCTCCTCAAAAGGGCCACTAGCTGAGCACCAAGCCTTTAACAGGTGAGCCTGTGGGGGCACTTCATGTCCAAACATTGGTGAGTACCTTCTTTTCTTGTTTTCAGTTCTGAGGACAGAGATCAGAACTTTGCACATGTTAGACCCTATTCTGGCCTCTATGGGCAACTGTACTCATGTTCTCAAATACACATTTACATATATAATTAAAATTTTTAAATTAAAATTTCATAAAGCCCACCGTGGGCATTAATCTATGTCAGACGTTATTAAATGCTGCTCTCTGCAAGGTATTATATTTGATGTTTGGGTTCAGCAAAGCATAGGAGTTCATTCCCTGTCTTTACTCTTCCAGAGCTTAGAGTCCAGTGTGAGAGACAGTCACACTCTGGGGAACACATGCTAAGTACAATGGTGACTAGTGACTAGGGTCTGTATGCAGAACAGCCAGGTAACAGGGACATCTTTGACATCTTTGTCATCTGCGTTATGTATTTTTTGATGATTTAAAATTTACTTTTATGTGTATGAGTGTTTTGCCTGTGGTTGTAAGTACACCACATAGGTGTCAGAGCCCAGGACTAGAATAATGGCCAGTTGTGAGCTGTCATGTGGGTGTTAGGAACTAAACCTGGGTCCTTGCAAGAGCAGCCAGTGCTCTTAACTGCTGAGCCATCTCTCCAGCCCCTGCATTATCTAGACAAGAGTATATCGTCACATGTAACTAGGCAAGAGTGTATCATCACATATTTTTCCAAGTACCACATTGTGGCACCCCAGGGTTTGCCTTCGCCCTGAGAGAACTCTTTGTTGTCCTTTCTGGCTCTTTGTAGATTCTGTTGCTCAGTAGATGATTGTTTTAGCTGCAAGAAATGGAATGAATCCCAAGTAGAATTTCTGTTTGATTTTTCTCTTGTCTCTGACTTCTCAGTCCACCAGACTGTGTTGACCGAAGGCCAGTTTTTCTTCACATTAAAAAAATGTATTTTATGAGTGTATGCCCACATGCCATAGTCATAGTGTACGTGTGGCTGTCAGAGGACAACTTGCAGGTGTCAGTTCTCTGCTTCTTCCACAAGGGTTCTTGGGCTCGAACTCAGGTTATCAGGGTTGGTAGCAAGCACCTTAACCCACTGAGCCATGTCGCCAGTCCAAATATGTATCCCTGTAGTACCAGAGTGCATGTGCTGAATTATATCTCCAATTCTCTCCCTTTCTGTTTCATTTAACTTTATTTATTAAGACAGCATCTCCCTGTAGCCCCAGCTGGCCTGGAACTCATTATGTAGACCAGGCTGACCTTGACCTCAGAGATTCTCCTGCCTCTGCCTGCTGAGTGCTAAGATTAAAGGCCTGTGCTGCCATACTCGGCTCTTTTTATTTTTGAGACACTAAGCTACCCAAGTTGACCTAGAACTCCCTCTGTAGCCCAGGCACGTCTTGAATTTCAAATTTCCTATGTCAGGCTCTTGAGAAGCTGGTGTTATAGTCCTGCCCCACCAAGCCCATAGAAGGCTGATTTTGAATGAGAACTTTGTCTCATCCCTTTCAAGTATACAGAAAAATGAAACCTTCTCCTTCAGCTATGGCATTCTCTGTTCTTTTTTTGAAAAAAAAAAATTTAAAAATATTTAGCAGTGCTGGCTATTAAATTTAAAAAATGGTTATTTTTCATAATAGGTGGTACGTGCCTTTAATTGCAGCACTCAGGAGGCAGAGGCAGCAGATCTCTGTGAGACTGAGGCCAGCCTGGTCTACATAGCAAGTTCCAGGCCAGCTGGGGCTAGACAAAGGGAGACCCTGTCTATAACAACAGCAACAACAACAACAACAATGAAACTATTACTTTTTGAAACAGAATCTCATGATATAACTCCAGTTTCAGGACATCCAGTGCCCTCTTCTGGTCTCCATAGGTATTGCGTGCACATGGTACACATACATAAATGCAGGCAAAACACTCATACACACAAAAAGTAAATTAAAATTTTTGGCCTTCCTTGGCTTTGGGCCTGGCATGAGTCAGGAGTCAGCAGTGGCAGGGGCTGCTGTACAGCATACTCAGCATGGGGCTCGAGGTTGACGGCTTGCTCTGGCCCCTATTGCCTGTGGGACAGTCAGTCGCTCTCTAGTCTGTAAATTGTGCTCCAGCCAGGTTTGTTAGTTGAATGAAAAGCTAGACTATTCCAATTGCTTCTAGAAGGGTGTTCCAACTTCCCTTTACTTCTGAGAGAGCAGCATGGCCTCAGCAGGTTAATGATCGGTTTCTTTCCATGGGACTTGGCCACAGGCCTGGGAATGACCAGCCTAGAATCTTCTCTGGGAATCAGAGTCCTTTATGGACGAATGAGTTACTTTTCTCATTGCTGTGACAAAGCATCTGACAGGAACAAGCTAAGGAGAGAAGGATTTATTTAGCCTCACATTTTTAGAAGGTTGGATTGATGTTCGTCATGGTGGGGAAGGTGTGGCAGGGGTCATGGTGGATGGAGTGTTTGGCAGAGATTTCCCCACATTGTGGAGAACTGGGAAGCAGAGAATACAAGACTGGAATCTGGCAGAAGCAGGTATAACCCTCAAAGTCCACCCTTAGTGACATGCTAACATCTGGCCAGGCTCTGCCTCCTAAAGGCACCGTAGATTTCTAAATAATACCATAATCTAGGGACCAGATATTTAAAAGATGAACTGCAAGAGACATTTCAGATTCAAACCATACAGGGGCTGGAGAGATGGTTCAGCAGATAAGAACACCAGCTGTTCCTGCAGAGGGCCTGGGTTCAGTGGCTAACAACCATCCACAACTCTAGTTCCAGTAGGTCTGACGTCTTCTTCCGGCCTCCACAGGCATTGCATAACACAGGTACACTTTCATACATGCAAATAAAACATTCATATACATAGAATAAAATAATAATAATAATATTCAGATTCAAACCAGAACAGTAGAACTTAAAAAAAGTATATTCACCATTAAAAAAAAAAATGCATGTCTTGCTGAAGAGATGGTTCAGTGGTTAGGAGTTCTTGCTGCTGTTACAGAGGACACAGGTTCGGTCCCCAGCACACACATCAGGCAGCTCACAACTGCCTGTAACTCCAGTTACAGGAGATCTGGTGCCACTTCTGGCCTCTGTGGACACTGCACTCATATGGTGCTCACACACATATACACATAATACATGAATAAACAAATAAATCCTTTTTTCAAAGTATGATTATAAGATTAACCAGCCCCAGCATTTCTCCCTACACTGGAGATACCCCACTCTGCTGAGCTACAGTTTGACGGGTGCGGCAACTCGGATGAAACCTGACTGCTCCCCTGCCTAACCCAGCCACTGCTCTAGCTAGCTTCCTCAGGGGCCTTCTTGTCTCAGGGAGGGCTCCTCTTCCTGCCACACCTGCCTGCTCTGATTGCACAGTGGGAACTCTTTATCCCCAACCTCCCTCATAGTCCAGTCCTGGGGCCTATGACACTCACTCTGCTGTAATAGCCACCGCTCTTCTTCTTATGCAGGCTAATTATGCACCTGGGACTTCCTGAGTGTGGCTTGGGCAGGTTGTCTCCCTGGGGCTCTTGTCCATGGACAGGGTTGTTGACTAACTTCACAGGGGAGATAGAAAATTAAGACTTACTACCAAGCTGGGATGGCACCAACAGCCAAACAATGAGTGAAATGAATTCATTAGGGCCTGCTTACTGAGCAGTGGACCACTACAGACAGTCACCTTTTCTTTAAAGATTTATTTATTAATTTAACTAAAGTTGGTATATTTGGAGCTGGAGAGATGGCTCAGTGGTTAAGAGCCCTGGTTGCTCTTGCAGAGGACCTGGGTTAGGTTCCCAACATCCACATGGTGTCTATCAACCATCCGTAATTCCAGTTCCAGAGGATCCAACATACTCTTCTGACCTCCATGGGCATTGCATGACATGGGTGCACTTACATACATGCAAGCAACACACTCATACACATAAAAGTAAAAAATACAAAATAAAATATTAAAAAATAAAGTAGGTATGTTTGCCTGTGGTTTATTTGCACCGCATGTGTGAAGGTGCCCACAGAGGCCAGAAGAGGGTATTGAATCCTCTGGAAGTGGAGTTCCCATGTGGGTGCTGGGAACCAAACCTGAGTTGTCTACTGAAACAGCAAGTGCTTTTAACTGCTAAACCATCTCTCTAGGCCCAGATACACTTTCTTAAGTCATCAACTGACCACTAACCAGTCTCCTAGTTTATATGGCTCATAACTTGGCAAAATCGACGCTAACCTGGGTTCGTGGCACTACCCAGTATCAAAGCAGTCCCGGTGATCACAGGCTCAAACAACATGAAGTGCAGACAAACTAGCCTCGGGAAAGTTACATGATCATGTGGACTCTGTTCCCACCCTTATCAGAGTTTCTGCTGGTCTCCACAGACGCTGCCCAGCTGTAGGAAGGATCACTTAGCTTGCTATGGGTCTGGTGCGCAGAACAGCCAAATAGTGGTTTGTTAAAATCCTGTAGGTTTCCAATATAATGGTTCCATTTGTCTGTAGGAAAATTAAAGAAAGGCAGACTGATTGGCTGAGGTGGAAGGATCTAGAGTTCAAGGACAGCCTGGTCAACATAGCAAGACCTTGTCTCAGAAAACCAAGGGCTGGGACTTAGCTCTGTGATTATGATTTGGGCAGCAAGGACCCCTCTCTCGGTGTGGGAAGGGCTTGAATTTCTTTCTATATCTACCAGAAAACAGGGGAGGGGGTCCCTGAAATTGGAGGGAAGGACACCTCCACTTTAGTCAACAAATACGCATTAGTCACCTATTCAACCTGGCATGCTTGGTTCTGTGAGTTCAGTGCAGTGGGCGCTGGGCATATGTCAACAAGCAAACAGGATGTAGTTATACTTAGGGAGGAGTTCGCAGAGCACCTCAGAAGTGGCTGGATGAAGGTCTGGAGCAGGCCTGTTCTGTGGATACATCTTTTCTCCTATACCTTAGGCTGGTCTCACACTCACCGAGGATGAACTTGAACTACTGATCATATTGTCCTTGAGTCCTGGGACTATAGACATGTGCCACCATGCCTGGTTTTATGCAGTGCTGGGAACTGAACCCAGGGCTTCATGCATGCTAGACAAGGACTTACCAAGTGACTTATATCCCCAGTAAAAAATTTCAGATTATTATGATTTATTTATTTATTTTTATGTGTGTGCACGCACATGCTTGCCACAGTGTATATGTGGACGTCAGAGGACAACCTGCAGGAGCCAGTTCTCTTCTACAATGTAGGTTCCAAGGATCAAACTCAGGTTGTCAGGCTTGGGAGCAAGTCTTTACTCTATGAGCCATTTCACTGTGTGTTTAATTTCTAACATGTAAAGGAAAACATATAGTTCGCCCTCTATGCCTATCACCCAACTTTGATAATCAGGAATTTAGTGGCTACTGACATTCCAGTTCTGTCTCAGTCTCTGGGTTATTTTGAAGCAGATCCTAGAAAGTTACATAAGGTAGAGATGTGATTCATCTCTCTCTATATTTTTAGGAATGTGGTTTTGAATTATAAAGCTACTTTTAAAAATATAACTGGGGCTGGAGAGATGGTGCAGCTTTTAAGAGCACTGTCTGCTCTTGCAGAGGACCCGGGTTCAACTCCCAGCACCCACCATCTGTGACTCCAGTTCCATGGGAATCTGATGCCTTCTTCCAACCTCCACAGGTGTTGCATGACACGGATACACTTACATGCATGCATGCAATACACTTATACACTCAAAATAAAAAATAATAAATAAAATTTAAAAAATGTAACCACAGCTGGGTGTGGTGACACATGTCTTTAATCCCACTACTTGGGAGGCAGAAGAAGGTGGATCCCTGTGCAACTGAGGCCAGCCTGGTCTACATAGTGAGTTCCAGGCCGGCTAGGGCTACAGGAGACCCTGTCTCAAAAGGAAAGAAAAGGAAGAACATAATGCCATCGCCACATTAAAACAATCCCTTGATAATTCCTCGGTATTAACAAACACCTGCTTATGTCAGATTTCTCTAATTACCTCCTAGTTTACCTTTTTTTTAATGACATTTATCTCTTTAGGTGGTACTGGGAATTGAATTTAGGAACTCTGCCACTAAGCTGTACTCCGCCCAGTTTTTCTTTAAGAAGTATTTTATTATAATTCAAGTTTTTAAAATTAGAAGTTGTAGTTTAGCCAAATAATGGGTCTCTTTATGATGTTTAAAATTTTTAATTTTTATTTTATGTATATACGTGTATTGCCTGCATGTATGTAAGTGCAGTGCCTGTGGAGGTCAGAAGAGGGTGTTGACTCCCCTGGTACTGGAGTTACAGATGGTTGTTAGCTGTCATGTGGGTGCTAGGAATCGAACCCAGGTCCTTTGCAAGAGCAGCAACCACTGAGCCATCTTCTCCAGCCCCCTCCACCTTATTTTATTTTGTTTCTTTGTTTTTGTTTTTGTTTTTAACCCCCACTGGCCTGGAACTTGATGTGTAGACTGGACTAGCCTGGATATCACAGAGAACTGCCAGCCTCTGCCTCCCAAGTGCTGGGATTAAAGGCATGAGCCACTGTGCCCAGCTCCACCTTGTATTTTTGAGACAGGACCTGGAACTCATCCATTTGACTAGACCAGCTGGCCAGTGAGCTCCAGGGATCTGGCTGTAGTATTGTCTTTGCTCTTCCCCAAAGCCTGGGTTACAGATATGTGACCCAAGGCCAGCTTTTCATGTAGGTGTTAGGAACTGAAACTGGGTCCTCATGCTAATGTGGCAGGCACTTAATCTAGTTCCCTGACCCCCTTTTACATATGTATAGACTTTTGAATCGGTCTCTGTCAACTTAAACTTTCTCACCTTATACATCCCCTGTCCTCTTTTCTTTCCCTGAAATTCACTGTAGAAGAAACCAGACCTGGTGTCTTTTGGATTCTCCTGAATTTTTCCTTTCCCAGTGGTGGCCTGTGCTGGTGTATTAACAAGGTCTTTTCTTCCTGGAATTGGTACTTAAATCCAGATCTTAATCTAGCTCAGTCTTCTGTTATGTTGTTTGTGTTTTGAAACAGGATCTGCTTTGTACATCAGGCTGACCTTGGACTCTCAATCCTCTACCCTCAGCCTCCTGAGTGCTAGGATTACAAACATGTGCCACCTACACCTGGCCTTGGTCTTGTTTTCTTGAAGAAGGGCGAGGCCACTTCACCGACCAGGTTGTCTTTTCCCAACAGAAGATGCTTCCCTCTCTTGTGAGGAATCCTGAGTTCCTGTGAGCCGAGAGAGGCAGTAGTATGTTCTGTCAGCTACTGGCCCATCTTTAGGGGGCATACCCACCAGGCTGTGCTTCCAGCTCTCGCCTCCAGGGGGCGGTGGAATGGGGGCAGTCATCATAGAGGCAGAATTGAGGTCAATGTTCTTACTCATGACAAGGTGACCCTGGACAAGTTCACACTCTCCAACCTCAATTATCTTTCTGTTCAAGTGGAGCTAGTACAGAAGCCACTGCCTGGGTGTTTATTGAGGTGATAACTAAGTAAACACTCAGTACAGTGCCTGACACTTAGCTATACTCAAAAAACGAGAGGCCTGGCCTAGCATCAATCACACAAGCCTGTCTGAAATGACAAGTCAAAAAACCTCTCTTCTTACCTTAAAGAATGCAGAATTCTGGCAAGCTGTTCCCGACCAAAACTTGGTGATAGATACTAGATATCCATTGTATTATGTGTCTGCTTTTTAAATGTTTTAAAATTTTTATTTTATGTGTATGAGTGTTTTGCCCACTTGTGTAAATGTACCCATGTGTGCAGTTTCTGTGAAGGCCAGAAGGGGACATTCAATCCTCTGGAACTGAAGTTTCAGACAATTGATAGCCACTGTAAACCAAACCTAGGTCCTCTGGAAGAACAGAAAGTTCTCTTAACTGCTGAGCCATCTCTTCCCCACTCCAGTTTTTTCATTTTAATTATGTATGTATGTGCATGTGGGTGAGGATGCCTGTGGAGGCCAGAGGTATTGGATCCCTGTAGAGCTGGAGTTAGAGGTGTTTGTGAGACACCTGACCTGGGTGCCAAGAACTAAACTCATGTCCTCTAGAGAAGCAATGTGTGTTTAAACTGCTGAGCTGTGTCTAGCTTCTACATGTCTGCCTTTTGTTGTTATTGGTGGTGGTGGTGGTGGTGGTTTTTTGAGACAAGGTTTCCCTAAAGCCCCAGCTGTCCTGGAACTCACTATATAGACCAGGCTGGCTTTGATCTCATATAGATCTACCTGTGTCTGCCTCCCGAAGTGCTGGGACTAAAGATGTGTTCCACCACATCCAGTACTTCCACCACATCCAGTATGTGTCTGCTTTTTTAAATAATGATGATGGTGGTGATGGTGATGAATTTATGCTGCTGGAGACTGAAACTGCAGAGCCTTGTGCATGTTAAGCACAAGCCCTAACCCCACTCCTACTGTGGCTAGTTTCTAGTACCCCTCTGGAGGTCCCCTCCAGGATAGACTCCAACTGAGCGTCTTTGGAGCTATCCCATGCCACAGAGGCCAGATGTGCTGACCCCCTCTCAACTTATTTTAATTTTTCAGGTTTTAGTGCCCTGCAAAGGAAGCCTGTCAAGCAACATTCAGGCCACTTGTCAGTTTGAGTCCTACATTTTGATACCTGCGGAAGGACATTTTCAGACCTTGGATGGAAAGGTATTCATGTCTTGGGTGGCCATTCAAGTGTTTAGAGGAGCAGGTAGGGCCTTTGGCATTAAAGATTAGGGTTTTTGGTGTTGTTTTGTTTATTTTGTTATTTATTTTTGTTTTTGTTGTTATATTTGTTTGGGCTTTTTTTTTTTTTGGACAGGGTCTCCCTTGTCCCAGCTCACCTGGAAATCACTATGTGGACCGGGCTGACCTTGATCTCACAGAGAGCTGCCTGCCTCTGCCTCCTGAGAGCTGGGATTAAAGACATTTTATTTATTTTTTTGTGTGTGTTTTGCCTGCATATATATATATATATATATATATAAACTACAGAAGTCTGCCTGCAGAAGTCAGAAGAGGGTGTCAGATCCTCTGGAACTGGAGTTATGGATGGTTGTTAGCCACCATGTAGGTGCTGGGAATCAAACCTGGGTACTCTAGAAGAGCAGTCACTGCTCTTAACTGCTGAGCCATCTCTCCAGCCCCTAAATGTCAGTTTTGACACATATACAGTGGCTTTGGGAAGGGTTATGGGTCCCCTTTCTTTGTTGGGGAGCCTTGGAGACAGGACATGGTAACCGTGGGACCCAGGCTCTTCCAGAGCGGGTGAGGTAGGGCTAGTGTGCTTCCCTCCACCCCTCAGCCTAGGGGAGTCTACCTGTAGGTTGGGGGTCTGAGCACATGTCTTCTTATCAAGGTCTGTGTCACCCTGAGCTATTTCTTTCCAGTGCTCTCAAAGCCCCTTATTTCTTGACTGAATATTTTGCATTTTAAAATATTTTGGCTTTTCAAAATTTCCTTTGCTTTTTCTTGAGACAAGCTCTTCCGGTATAGCCCAGGCCACCCTTGAGACTTTTCTGCCTCCTCCTTCTGAATGTTAGAACTTAAAACAAAACAAAACAAAAAACCCTTCTTCCTGGGTACCGTGACATGTAGATAGGAGGCAGAGGCAGGAAGATTGTGAACTTGAGACCATCTTGAACTATGTGGCAAGACACTGTCTCAAAGACCAACCGAGAGAGAGACGGACTGACCGACTCCCATAACAAAACCCAAAACCCAAAGAGAACCTCGTTTAAAATAATCTCAAATGCACAGAAAGCTGTATAAAGTACAAAGAACTGTTACACATTCTTTCTCCTGCTTGGCCAATTGTTAACATTTTTTATTTTGTTTTTAAAATTCCTTTCCCTCGATGATGTCATATTTTTTGTTTGTTTGTTTCTGAACCTTTCTCAAGTTTCTGGAATCAGTTTTGGACACTGAGCCTTTCCCCCAAGATGTTTAGGTGTGACCTAAATGAGACCAGCCATTGATAGAACATAACTATAACACAACAGCCTCGCCCAGAGACCTTCATACCGATAGAACCAGCAGTGGGAACATTGTCCTGCTACTTGCGGTTCTAACCACATGACACTATTCTAGAACAGAAGCTATCTTAAACCCAGTGCACTTGGTTAATAATCTTTTTACTGTCCTTCTTTTGGTTGTTACTGTTTCTTTGAGGCAGGGTCTCTCTGTGTAGACCAGACTGCCAGACTGACCTCGATCTCACAGAGATCCACCTGCCTCTGCCTCCTGAATACTGGGATGAAAGTCATGTGCCACTCTGCCCAGCTTATTTTCATCTTTTAATTTTTGTTTCTTTATTAGTTAAAATTTTTTGACACAGGGTTTTGCTGTGCTTCCCAGCCTGGCTTGGAACTCATGATCTTTCTGCTGCAGCCTCACAAGTGTTGGGATTACAGACATGAGCCACTGTGTCCACTGTGTTTACTTTCATTAGAAGCTGGTAGGGTCTGAGAGGTGGGCATACCCGTGGTTGGAAGACCCAGGCTACACTTGCCTTGGCAGCTAAGGCCTACGGGCACTGTGGCTGAGGGAGGAGGCCTAGGGGTTACCAGTGACCTGCTCAGGTGGTTGGCAGCCCTGTGGCTCGTGAGGCCTGATATGGCTTTCCTGCCACAGATCTGCTTAGCACAAGGGCTCCATGCTTGCTAGTCATGTGCCCAGGAGACCCACCACGGGGTGGAGCAGGAAGGTCCGGCTAAGGGATGTATGGGGAGGAGGCTTTGAGGGGGTTTCAGCCTTTGGCACCCTCTGGTCCAGTGACACTTTTTCATTACAGAATGTCCTTATCGAAGGGAACAGGATTAAGCTAGGAGCCGGCTTTGCCTCTCTTCTCTCCGTGCCCATCCTCTTTGAAGAGACTTTCTACAATGAAAAAGAAGAAAGTTTTAGTGTCCTGTGCATAGCCCACCCTTTGGAAAAGAGAGAGAGTTCAGGTACTGTGAACAGACACCCTTTTCCTGCCTTAGAGGAGTCTGCCTGTGGACTTTCCTCCTGGCTTAGCTATCAGATGCTTGGATGTCACAAAGAATGATAAAGAGCCTACTACAAAACCAGCAGAACTATACAGTAGCCCCCTCTGACCCTGGGACTTGAGCAAAAGAGGTGTGAGTTAGGGCTGCTGTGTATGGTGGCCCGTGCTGGACATTATTCAATTCCAGGGGGCACCTTTTCTAGAATCCTCATGGTTCCTGTGCACATTGCCCCTTGAGTTGTGCAAAGCTGGAGCCCTGGCTTTGCCTCTGGGGCTCAGGCTGAGGTTGAACCTTAAAGCATTATTCCCTACCCAGCCCCGCTGCCGTGTCTCTTTGAGAGCTCATTATTCTTCCTAGATTGTTCAGTTGACCTAGGAAACTGCTTAGTCCATGTGCCAAAGGCACCATGAAGCTGTAATCATCAGGAAATCAGCTTCGCCCAAGCCCTGTGGGTCATACCTAGAGTCACAGATGTGTTCCAGGAAAAGGCTTTGGAGTGTCGCTCTGGACCCCAGACTGTCGTGCACTGGGCTGTTCTTGAACAGTATCTTGAAATAAGAAGATTCTCTAACCTCCTTCACCTGTCCCTGGCCATCTTCTCTTGGAAGACGGGGTTCTAGACCCTGTGGAAACAGAGCAAAGAATGTAGCACCTTCCCCCGCTCCCCAGACACGATTAGGAAATCTTGAAGGCTTTACCCATCCTGACCCTGGGTCTCTTTTTTCAGAAGAGCCTTTAGCACCTTCAGATCCCTTTGCCCTGAAAACCATCGAAGACGTGAGAGAATTTTTGGGAAGACACTCGGAGAGATTTGATAAGAACATCGCTTCTTTCCACCGAACGTTCCGAGAATGTGAAAGGAAAAGCCTCCGTCACCACATAGTTAGTAGCTGCTTCGTGTTATGCCCAGCTGGCCTGTCTCAGGCTGGTTCAGGGCCACTAGTTGTTGTCAGTCTGCTCTGGAACTTTACTGGGCACTGCTTCCATGGCTGGAAGTTTTGTTAAAAGGTTTCTATAAAAGTAGCATATGCCACTACGGAAACGTGAAATTCTTAGGTCTAAACATGAGTATCACAAACAAACACACCTCCTTGGTTATTGTTACTGTCTCTGTTAACGCAAAGGGGACCACTTTTCCTGATGTATACATACCTAAAAAAAAGTAGAGAGCTGGGGGAAATGGCTCAGCAGGTAAAAGGGCTTGCTTGCTGTGCAGGCCAGATGATCAGAGTTCAGATCCCCAAAACCCATGTAAAAGCCAGATACAGTAGCATGTGTCTGTCATCTCATCCATCTTATAGCAAAGTGGGAGATGAGACAGAGGAACCCTCCAAAGCTCATAGGTCAGAGTACATAGTGTGATAACAGAAACAAGAGACCCTGCCTCAAGCTAGAAGGTGAGGACAGACACCCGAGATTGTCCTCTGACTTCCAGACTCATGCCGAGGCATGCACATATACATATACAAATAATTATTTTTAAAAGTTGCGGGGGCTGGAAAAGTGGCTCAGCAGTTAAGAGCACTGGCTGCTCTTCCAGAGGATCTGAGTTCAGTTCCCAGTACCCACGTACAGTTAGCGACCACCTGTAACTCCAGTTCAAGGGAATCTGATGTTCTCTTCTGGCCTCTACAGTCATTGCATGCATGGTGTACTTACCTATATGTAGGCAGAACACTCATACATATAGAATAAAAATAATAATAAATTAAAATGTTGAGGGCTGAAGAGACGGCTCAGTAGGTAAGGACACTTGCCGCCAAGCCTGAAAGCCTGAGTTCAATCCTGGAACTCACATGGTGGAAGGAGAAAGCTGATTCCCGCAAGCCATCCTCTGACCTCCATCCATGTAGCATAGCAAGCTTGCCCCCAAGAAAAACACAGACAAGACAGATATACACCAAATAAATAAGAAAAACACAGACAAGACAGATACACACCAAATAAATAAGAAAAACACAAACAAGACAGATACACACCAAATAAATAAATGCAATTTTAAAAAAAACTTTAAAAGTTGGACATTGGTCTTAAAAGACGATTTGCTGAAGCTTACACTGCCCGAAAGCCCGTTGCTTTGGTGGTGAGATGGGCCTCCTCTCTGTGTGTGCAGGACTCAGTGAATGCCCTCTACACCAGATGCCTCCAGCAGCTTCTGAGAGACTCGCACCTGGTAAGGAGATTTCTGCAAGAAACAACTGCACAGTTCACACAGGTGCAGATCCAAGCTATTTAACTCGAATCTGCATTTCTCTTGCATTCTAGAAGGTTCTTGCAAAACAGGAGGCCCAGATGAACCTGATGAAGCAGGCAGTAGAGGTAAGGAGACTGTGGTGAGCAGTGGCTGGGAGACCGTCTGTCCCCCAGTGCACACCCTGAGCTTGGGTCTGTTGATTCCACAGATGTACGTCCACCATGATATTTACGACTTGATTTTTAAATATGTGGGCACCATCGAGGCAAGCGAGGTAGGTTTGCAGTTGTCGTCCTGTAGGATGCAAGCCTTACATGGCCTATGCTGTTTAAGAAATTTGAAGCTTGGTTCGATCTGTTGCTAGGATGCTGCCTTTAACAAAATCACAAGGAGCCTTCAAGACCTTCAGCAGAAGGACATTGGTGTGAAACCTGAGTTCAGGTATGTATTTTCACGGCCTGAGCAGCTCGGTGTCTCTGAGGCCGGGACACTGTATCCTCGCCTCAGTGGCAATAGTGGCCGCTGATTTGATGTGGTTACCACTGAGGTGTCGTGTGCTTGCTTGCAGCCGAAGAGAGATGCTGAAGTTGACTCTTAACTGCCTTGTATCTGTCTCCTCTGGAACTCATGGGCCAGGGTGTCAGCTGGGTAGGGGCTAAAAGGAGCAGGGTTTAGTGTACCTGGTCTGCAACTCACTCAGCCGATCCCTGCCCATCTGAGGGAACCCTGCCGCAGGGGCCATACCTCTCCAGTTCAGTTTTAATAAGGAAAAATATGTTTGAACTATTGATGTCTAACCTCTTTCTCTGCGTGGACCGTTTTCCTCTCTGATTTAGGACTTAAAAAAAAAACAGATTTATTTCATTCTTTAATTTTTTTTTGATTCATTGATTTTTATTTTGTGTGTATGAGTGTTTTGCTTGCAGTGTGTAAGTGTACCATGTGCATGCAATACCTGTAGAGACCAGAAGAGGCATTGCATCTCCTGGAACTGGAGTTACAGATGATTGTTAGCCACCATATGGGTGCTGGGAATTGCCACAGTTCTTAACCAGCAAGTCAGCTCTCCAGTCCCTTTTCTTTTTGATCGTATGTGTGTGTGTGTGTGTGTGTGTGTGTGTTTGTGTGTATGTGTGTGTATACGTACCTGAGTGCAGTTGCTCACAGAGGCCAGAAGGGGGCATAAGATCCCCTAGAGCTCGAGTTATAGGCAGTTGTGAGTTGTCTGATGTGGGTGTTGGGAACTGAACTTAGGTCCTCTGTAAGAGTAGTACATACTCTTAACCACTGAGCCATCTCTGTAGACCCCCCAGGCTTAGAACTTATAATGTATTTTTTAAAGTTATCTATTTTTTGAGACAAGATTTCACTGTGTAAACCCAGGTGGCCTTGAAATTGTAATGTCCTGCTTCAGTGCTGAGATGACAGGCCTACACCACCAGGCCAGGCTCTAGGGTTTTTTTTTTTCTGAATTTCTAGTGGACTGAAATTGACCACTGGCCAGAGTCAAAGTACTTCTCTGTCTCTGTTTGTGTTGGTTGTTCTTGAGTTTGTAAGAAATGTAGGTACAGATGTTAACCAGGACCAGGAAGCAGGCTCCTTCACTGTGGTCTGAAGCTTTTCGTTTTCCAAATACAGCTTCAACATCCCTCGCGCTAAAAGAGAACTTGCGCAGCTGAACAAGTGTACGTCCCCACAGCAGAAGCTACTGTGCCTGCGTAAAGTAGTGCAGCACATCACACAGTCTCCCAGCCGGAGAGGTTGGTGCCCGGGAAAGGGGCCGGGTGGGCCAGGGTGCAGAGGCAAAGTTCTGCAGGGGAGGGGCACCCCACAGGGACCGAGATTGTATGGTATGTGGCCTGAGGAGCTGGGCTAGGCACAAGGAGGAGGAGAAAGTAGAGAGAGAGAAGCAATGGCCTTGACCTAGACAGGCTGGGGTTTGAAGATTCAGCTGTGTATTAGGCTGTTCTCCAACCCCACCCCAATTGAGAATATGAAATTCTCCAAGCCAGATGTAGTAACACACACCTTTAGTCTCAGCCCCCAGGAGGCAGAGACTGGTGGAACTCTGTGAGTTTAAGGCTAGCCTGGTCTACACAGGGAGTTCTGAACCAGCCAAGGATACATAGTGAGACCCTGTCTCAAATAAATAAACAAATAAATATTCCCAGTGTTCAATGTAAGACAGTTTGTGAGGTTTGGAAGTGTAGCTCTCTGGTGGAGCACTCAGTGTACATGCTCTGCCCCTGCCTTTACTCTGACATCTGTCCAGGACATCGTAAAGGGAACTGAAATAATTTCTGCCTGGTGTGGGTCTTCCCATTTGTTTCTTTTGGTTGTCTGGAGAAGAGTTTGTGGTTTTGCCTGGTGACTGGTAGGGGAAACTTCGTCCCCTGGTCCTTTCATTTGGGTCTCACGGTAGCTTTGGCCCTGTGTTCTCCTTGCAGTGAACTTGGAGACCATGTGTACTGATGATCTTCTCTCAGTGCTGTTATATCTGCTTGTGAAAACAGAGATCCCTAACTGGTAACATCTTTCCATGGTCGTTAAAATGCTATTTATTTCATTAAAATTTATTTATTTATTTTTACGGTATGAGTGTTCTGCCTGCCCATATGTAAGTGCTCATATGTGTGTGATGCCCAGGGAGTCCAGAAGAGGGTGTCAGATCCTTTGGAAGAGATTGTTAGCCATCATGTGGGTGCTGGGAATGGAACCCAAGTCATCTGCAAGAGTAACCAGTGCTTTTAACCACGGAACCATCTCTCCAGACTCTGTGTGTGTGTGTGTGTGTGTGTGTGAGAGAGAGAGAGAGAGATGTATATGTATATTTACATGTCTCAGTGTTTTGTCCGCATGTATATAAATGCACCCATGTGTGTACAGTGCTCGTGGAGGCCAGAAGAGAGTGCTGGATCCCCTGAAACTGAAGTTATGTCCATTGTTAGCCACCGCCTGGGTACTGGGAATGAAACCCAAGACCTCTCCAAGAGCTGCCAGTGTTTTTAACCATTGAACCATCTCTTCAGTCTCTAATTTTATTTATTCATTTGTTTATTGGTTTGTTTATTGAGATGTTTTTGGAGACGGTCTCCCTGTAGCCCCAGCTGGCCTGGAACTTGCTACGTAGGCCAGGCTGGCCTCCATTTTACAGAGATTTGCCTGCCTCTACTTCCTGGGTGCTGGGATTAAAGGCGTACACCACCACACCCACCTATTTATTTTTGTTTGTTTTTGAGACAGGGTTTCACATGTAGCCCAGGCTGGCCTCAAACTCCTCATCTTTCTGCTTCAGCCTCTGCGTTTTGGGATAGCAGGTGTGCAATATCTTGCCTGGCATAAAATGCCTTTAAGATATGTGAGGACTATGTATTTTCAGTTCATCTCCAGGAAAACTACCCTTAATGATGCACCTCTTAGGAGCCAGGTACCATGCTTAGGAGCCAGGTACTATGCTTCCCCTCTACCCTAAGGTGTTGGCTCTCCTTCCATTTACAAATGGGGAAACTGAGGCCTGGAGAGCTTCTGTTTCTTTCTCTACAGTATGTGACTAGTCTGTTGCTGAGCAGAAAGCAGACTCCGGTTCTTTCTTCTCGCAGGAGCCCATAGTTCACTTTACTGTACCCAACTTTCTCAAAGCCAGCCTCTTCCAGGACAGGAACAAGTAGTTTTAGTTGTCCTAACCATTCACTTCTGCACAGGGGTCAAGGGGCAGCAACAGTTATTATTACCTGACCCACTGTCACTATTGAATAAACCTGCTCCAGGTCTTTGATCAGCTGTCCAAGTAAATGTTTATTAGGTACTGGAGAGATAGCTCAGCGGTTAAGAACACCTACTGCTTTTGGGTCACAGCACCCACATGGCAGCTTACAACCATCCATAACTCCAGTTCGAGGGGATCCAATGTCCCCATCTGGCTTCTGAGGGCATTACGTGCTTCGCCTGCTGCACTTACATACACGCAGGCGAAACACTCATACACATAAAATAAAAATCAAGCGATCAAAGATATTATTAAAAAGTGTTACTTCGTTGTCCAATGATAACACTTTTTTCTTCTTTTGTTTAGGATGGCAAATTTGAGTTATATCAAAAACTTCAGGTTTAGCAGCTCGGCCAAAGATGAGTTGGGGTACTGCCTGACCTCAGTGGAGGCTGCCATTGAATATATCCGACAAGGAAGCCTCTCCATGAAGCCGCCTGTAAGATCTCCCTGCTGTCCTGCCCTTCCTCTCTGGGTATCCAGGTTACCTTTGATAGGGGGCTGGGAGGTGGGAGGGCATCCTTCTATGGTCTCCCAGGAATGGAGCCACAGCTCTTTGAGGATTATGAAGCTTGAAAAGCACTCAAGAAACTGCACATTAAGCCTTTAATTGATTGTGAGAGCTGTGTGTTATCAGTGGGTTTCACACTGTTAATATCCTGCTTCATTAATCCCTGTCATTTTCAGAAGCATGTGTATGGGAAAGGAAGCCAGACATGGTGAATCTGGATTTCTTGAGGATGATAGGCAGGAAATGATTATTAATGTGTGCAATTTTAGGACTCGGTGCTCTTATTATTGTTTCCTTGGTTGACTGGTAAGCTTTGGCAAGAGCAGTTGGTTTTGTTTCTATGGAAATTGTGAGAGTCTTGAGCCAAGATTTCACTGTGGGCCTATTATCCTACAGGGTGACTCTGAAAAGGAAGAACCTGATAGAGAAATCTCAAAGCTGAAGTCAGTGAAATAAAGTGAGCAGGCATGGTGGTATACTCCTGTAATTCCAGCTCTCAGGAGCTGAGGCAGGAGGATTGCTGTGAGCTTGAGGCCAGCCTGGGCACAGAGTGAGTTCCATGTCAGCCTGGGCTATAGGCTGAGACTCTGTGTCAGAAAACCAAGTAAAAGGAAAAATAAATAAAATTAGGGGTTGGAGAGATGAATCAGCAGTTAAGAGCACTGGCTACTGTTACAGAGGATCAGGGTTTGGTTCCCAGCACCCACATGGCAGCTCACAACCACCTGTAACTCTAGTTGCAGGGAATCTGATGTCCACTTCATCTTTACATGGTTTGTTTACTGTCTTGCTGCTTTTATTAATTAATTAATTTATTTATTTATTTAATGGTGATGCCGGAAATGGAATTCAGGTCCCTGTGCATGCCAGGAGGCACTGTATCACTGAGCTACATTGTGAGCCCTTGTTTTGTTTTGTTTTCTGACGTCTAACCTTGAGCTCTGAACTCTCCTACTGAGATGACAGGCATGCCCCACCAGACCCAGCTCTGAGTTCCCAATAAATAGCGGATGCTTCTTTCCCACAATCCTTTGCGTTGTCTTCCGAGCACCTGTGCTTCCCTGAAGTTTCAGCCCTACAAGCCCTGTCTTTCATCATTACCCTCCAAATAGCATCCGAGAGTTGAGGAGAGAGCCCGGATCGACCTGCTCTGCAGTGTCTCGGCTGTTTGTTTCTTTGTCCTGAACTCTCAGCTGTAAGCCACCGTGTAAAGCAGATTGATGGAGCTTTACATAGCACAAGGCAGGGGCAGAAACAGACCCTTCTGCGGTGCTGGCAGCAATTGTGTGTCACATTAATCCTCCTGGAAGGGAGCAGGTGTGAGGAATGCTGCGTGGTGAAGGACTCCAGAAATGGTCCTTCCTTCCAGGTACTGTTGGCCACGTCTAATGGAGAGGGCGGTTAGAAAGAGCCTCGTCCTTCTCCTGGCAGGGTCTTGTGAATTTCCAGGTCCACCTGTCTGGAAAAAAAAATTTTGCTTTACCTCGCACCAAGGTTCTTTATCAGGGAGTTAATTTGTCATTGGACCATTTGTTGCTGGGGCCCAAGCGAGCATGGAAGCATTTTGCTTGAAATACTTTTTGTAAAAAATAAAAGCACAGGGCTGGGGGTGTGGCCCAGTGGTAGAGCACTTGCCTGGGATCTACCAGTGAGGGGCTGGGGGCGTGACTCAGAGGTAGAGGACCTGCCTAGAATCCCCCCATGAGGGACTGGGAGCTTGACTCAGTGGTAGAGCACGTGTGCCTAGGATCCACCAGTGAGGGGATTGGGGGTGTGGCTCGGTGATAGAACACATGCCTGGGATCCACCAGTGAGTGGGCTAAGGGCGTGGCTCAGTGGTAGAGCAGAAAACTATAATAAATAATTAAGCAAGTGTGAATTTCTAGATTTTATTCGTTTAGATTTTGTTTTTATTTCTGTGGTATGTATGTGTGTCTTTGTATCTGTCATGTGTGTGTGTGTGTAAGTACCTTCTGAGGCCAGAAGAGGGCATCAGAGCTGGAGTTTACAGGTGGTTGTGAGCTACCTGATGGAGTACTGGGAACTTAAGTCCTCTCAAAGAGCAACATGTGCCCTTAATCACTGAAAACATCTCTCCAGCCCCAAATTCCTAGATTTTTGTGTCCAGGTAAATAGTACCTTCGATGTGAAGATCTAAACTTATTAATTGATTAGTCATAGGAGGTGAGGGACTCTATCAGGAATTCTTCCTGCATTTTCCTAGATTTTTCTCCCAATGGATTTGTCCAATGTTTTCATGAGTAGGTTCACAAAACAAGACACCTCCTGGTGCTGGATACTGGGAAGTAGAGACCAGGGTGGCAGATTGCTCTGTCCATAGTCCTGGTTAATGTGGCAGGGGCAGGGCCATGCAGGCATTAGGAGGGAGGTCTGATGGGAGAGGAGGAGGGGAGCACAAGCCAGGCTTCAGTTTGGAGGACGATGGCACATGGGTGACACATTCCATACCTGGGGTGACAACTTCCACACCCTGAAGTCTTGTACCACCCTGGGCAACAATCTTCAGAGCCTCCACTTACAAGTGCTCCCGCTCTCTGTTCAAGAAGGGTCTGCACATCAATCTCCACGAGCAGATCAGTGAGGGTGAGATCCCTTGCTGGTCACATCCTTGGATGAATGACAGGGACCGTAGGGATTGTGCCTGGGCCCGTGATGTGTGATGACCTGGTATGTCCTGTTTCCCACAGGAGTCGGACGGATTTGGTGATAGATTGTTCCTTAAACAGAGGATGAGCTTGCTGTCCCAGATGACGCCAACGCCCACTGACTGTCTGTTTAAGGTAAGACACCCGGACGTCATTACAGGTGAAGGTGTGTGAGGATTGCTCCATCTTTCAGTGTCTGTAAAATCCCCCAGGGTGGTCTGCATGAGTACTGAAGTTCGTGTGTGTTCTGTCTGAACGGGTGATAGGAATACTAAGGTCTTCTGTTGGGTATTGACACCTCTGCAGTCTTCCCCAACAAGTGCTGTGCCGTAGCCACTCTACATCTCACACTGGGCCTCAGAACCTCTGCTGGGGCTGTTTGTCCATTCTTCAAGGCCAGCTCAGGGGTACCTCTCTCTGGTACCTGATCGAATTGATACCTCTCCTGGGCTCAAGTTCCAGTGCTCTTGTGGGTATGCTTGGGCTGAGAGTGTAGCTAGCATCTGATGCTGGGCACAGGGACCTCTGCTCAGCAGATTCTCACTGAAGTGGCCTCTAGCTGTCATTGACAGCTGCCCAAGGGTAGACTTTCTCCAGGCGCCTGCCGGTGCTTCTAGGCTTCCTGGAGCCAGAGTAGATACTGTGGAGGAAACACATCTGTGAGTCACAGAGGCCAAGCCCTGTGGGTTTATGTGCGGTAGGGCCTGCTGCTAATGGCAGATACTTCCTTTCCCCTAAGCCCAGGCTCCACTTAATTACTAGGAGGATAGCACTGAAGCTTGCTATTTCTGCTTTCCTCCCTCCCTCTTTCCTTCCTTCTCTATTTTCCTCCTCTTTTCTACTTTGGTGATACTGGAGATTGACGCTAGGACCTTATGTATGCTAAGCAAGTGCTCTACCACTGAGCCACAGTGAGGATTCTAGGCAGGTGCTCTACCACTGAGCCATGCCCCCAGCCCCTCACTGGGGGATTCTAAGCAAGTGCTTTCCAACTGAGTCAGGCCTCCTGCTCTTGGTGTTTTGTGACAGCTTCTAACTATGCAGCCCAGGCTGGACTTGATCACATGATCCTCCTGCCTCTCCCTCCTGAGTCCTGGGATTACAGGCTTATGCTACAAGTCCTACAGGACTGAAGGTTTTGCTAATGAAGTGTCAAAATCCACACGTAGGTTTTGAGATGGATGGCGTTCCTCTCCTTAGTACTTTGGAAACTTTGTTAGGCTTTTTTTTTTTTCTTAATTTATGAGAAACCTGTATAATTATAGCAACAGTAGTCTAATGTGAAAACAGCCTTTTAGTTGTCACCCAGGCTTGTTTCATCTCCGTCCCCAACCTAGTGTCCCCATCTTCTCAGATAATCCTGATGCAGGTCCCAGAGCAAACCATTTCAGCCATAAACTCATAGGTAAGTGCTTCTGTGAAGACTCAGCAAGTGTGGTGGTACAGGCCTGTCATCCCAGCTGAGGCAGGAGGATCAAGAGTTGGAGGCCAGCCTGGGCTACAGAGTGAGACCCACCTTAGCAAAACAAAACAACAACAGAACTCTAGACCTGGTGGCACAGATCTGTTATTCTAGTACTTGAGAGTCTGAGGCAGGAGGATCAAGAGTTCAAAGCCAGGGGGCAGGAGAGATGGCTTAGAGGTTAAGAGCACTGGCTGTTACAATGGATCTGGATTTAGTTCCAGCATCTACATGATAGCTAACAACCACCTTTAACTTCATTTTCAGGGGATCTGATACCCTCTTCTGGCTTCTCTGGCCACTACACACCAGCCAAAAGATGGAGGGCCGGAGGAAGGGAGGGGAGGGAAGGACAGGGAGAGAGAGAAAGAGATAGCCTGGGCTACAGAGTGAGACCCTGTCTCAACAAATTAAAACAAAGCAAAATCTAGGTCTAGTGGCACAATTCTGTTATCCTAGCTACTCAGGAGACTGAGGCAGGAGGATTACAAATTCCAGGCCTGCCTGGGTTACAGAGTAAGCTCAAGGCCACCTTGGGAAGCAGTGAGACCCCATCTTAAACTAGAAAAAGAACTGGGAGCTGGGTGTGGTGGTGCGTACCTTTAATTCCAGCTCTCAGGAGATAGAGGCAAACAGATCTCTGTGTGACTGAGGTCAGCCTGGTTTATATAGTGAGTTCCAGACCAGCTGGGACTACAGGGACACCCTGTCTCAAAACAACAACGCTCCCCCAAAAAAGAAAGAAAAGGTAAATGACTCGGGTATAGTTCAGTGATGGAGAGCTTGCCTAGTGTGCAGATGTCCTGGGTTCTAGCCAATTACTGCAAAACTAAACCAAACCAAAAACCACTTCTCGGAGAACACGTGATTCCTTAGCGTTAATAGTATTTGGAATGTCGATCTTTAGCACATCGCATCTGGTAACCAAAAAGAAGTGGAAAGACTTCTGAGCCAAGAAGACCAGGACAAAGATGCCATCCAAAAGATGTGTCACCCGCTATGTTTCTGCGAGAACTGTGAGAAACTCGTCTCTGGGTAAGATGGCCTTCAAGGCACAGAGAGCCAGGCCTAGGATTTCAGTCGCACTTTTGACCCAGGGCACGGTGGTCCCTTTTCCTGTAGCTAAGAATGAGGCTGCCTGATCGTTCCTAAATGGACTGTGACACTGGCCTCTTTGGAGTGTCAGGTGGAACAGAAGCTGTAAATCTCTGCATCCTTCTCAGCTCAATCCCTGGGCCACTGATACAGGGTCTGTCCCAAGCCTGGCTAAGGGGGTTTTAGGATTGAGGGGGTACCAGTTTCTTATGGTAACATTTTTGCCTTCCTATTATCTCCATGGGCAGTTTTTCTGGGTGTCATGGCCTGAGGGGCTGGTGGGCGAGGACAGGACACTCCGTGGTGTGGGAGAGGTGGCTGCTTGATCCTGGGACAGTGTGAACAAGTGTTGAAGCTTGTCTGTGCTTCTGCCCTGTACAGCCTGGCAGAAAGAGGGTCTGATACACTTTTTATTATTTTTTTGGAGACCCTCCAGCTCTAGCTGGAACTCACTATGTAGACCAAGCTGGCCTTGAACTCACAGACATCTGCCTGCCTCTGCTCCCAAGTGCTGGGATTAGAGACACGTACCACCATGTGCGGCTTAGTTTTCTTTTGCAGCATTTTTCTGTGTCTTCTTTGCCTTTCAGGAGGTTGAATGATCCGTCAGTTGTTACTCCATTCTCCAGAGATGACAGGGGTCAGACACCCCTCCACGTGGCTGCTCTCTGTGGTATGTGGCCTTGGACTGGCCCTCATTGGGTTATTGAGACCCAAGAGTAGGGTACCTAGCACCCAACAGAAGCCTGATGATGGGGTAGGTACAGGAGCTGTATCATGGGAGCATCGCATAGGAAAGAGAAGACTGGCAAGCCGGTGACCCCCATCACCACCACTTATTGGATGCTGCCATTTCCCAGGCTGGAAGAACACTCGTGTAACTCACCAGGCTTGGACACTCTGCTGGTCAGAATGGACAGGCTGGAGTCCTCGCTAGGAAGATGATTCAGATTAGTCAAATTAGGGTACTCAAACCTGCCTTTGAAAATAATGTTGCGTCAAGTGTGATGGCGCAGGCCTGTAATCCCAGCCGCTCAGGAGGCTGAGGCAGGAGGATTATGAGTTTGAGGCCATTCTGTGCTATATAGCGGGTTCCAGGTGAGCCTGGGCTGCAAGTAGTGAGACCCTGTCTCAAAACAAAAATGTTTTTTAATTGCCATTGAAAGCACACATTCAAGGATGAAAACATGAACTCCTCCCACATCACTGGCTATTCTTCTGTCTCCCTGAGATGACTTTGTTTTCAGAGTGTCTGGAATTTCTGCATGTCTGTACATATACATGTATGAAATCCATGATCTTCTGAGGCTGGTACGCTTCTGCACCATACTGTTTGCCACATGGAAATGTATATCACCTTTCAGTATTTTTAATGACTGCATGCTTTTTCTCCATATAAACTGTGCTATGGAGCATTTCCGGCTCTTCTCCGTTGCCTTTTGTTGTTGGGAGCGGACATGGGCGAGGTATCTTTGTGGGGCACCCCGCAGTGTTTTGAGTCTGTAGTGCCTCACTCGGTGTTAGCTCTGGCTCCTCTCTAGCTGAAAATGCTTGGTGGGTTTTGTTCCAGACCCTATGAAAGTGAGCTAGAATTGCAGGTGGAGACCTCTCTCCTTTCTCCACCATTGAGATGTCCTTCCATTCTGTAGGTCAGGCGTCCCTCATTGACTTCCTGGTCTCCAAAGGTGCCATGGTGAATGCCACAGACTATCACGGGTCCACTCCACTCCATCTGGCATGTCAGAAAGGCTTTCAGAGTGTGACGGTGAGTGGCCGGGCGATGGCGGTACGCATTGGCAGATGAACTCTGCCTTGCCTGGTGACTTCATGGCCATGCTGGGTGCCATCTTCCAGTGCTCTATGCTGCTGCCAGGAAGTGAGAACCTGGAGGCCAAGTCACCTGCCTGGGGCCAAACCCATGGGTTGAGATGAGAAACTTCCTAGTCACCTCAGGGAGCCAAGGGCGGAGTTCTAGACATTTTCCTTTACACTCTAAACTTTTTTAATTGATTGATTTATATTTTATGTGTATGAGTATTCTGCCTGCATATATGTAAGTGCACCATGTGTGTGCAGTGCCCACAGAGGTCAGAAGAGGGCATCAGATCCTCTGGAACTGTTATAGGTGATTGTTTTCTGCGATGTGGGTGCTGGAAACCAAACTTGGATCCTCTACAAGAGCACCCAGTGCTCTTAACTGGTGAGTCCTCTCTCCAGCCCCTAAACTTTTCTTTTGACAGGAAGTAGTGGTATGATTTCTGTGTGTGTGTGCGCGCGTGTGCGTGTGAATGTGCATGAGTGAGAGAGAGAGAGAGAGATGTATTTTCACATATAACCCACGGTGCACATGTTGAGGTCAGAGGACAACTTGCACGAGCTGGTTCTCTCCTTCCAACATGTGGATCCCAGGCATTGAATTCAGGGTGTCTGGCTTGGTGTATTTTTCCCCACTGAACCATCTAGCTGGCTCACAATGGCCTAATTTTAATAGTGATATAGGTTGAGTATTTCCTACTTTGGATTTTGGATCATTTTGGATTTTAGAAGATTGGTACACAGCTTGACGATGGGACCCAAGTTCAAACACAAAATTGATTTATGTTTCTTTTTTATTTTATTTTTTAAAATTTATTTTTTTAATTTTATGTGTAAGTATATTGCCTGCATATATGAGAGTGCACCCATGTCATGCAGTGCCCACTGAGGTCAGAAGAGAGCATCAGATCCTCTGGAACTAGAGTTACAGATGAGGTCAGAAGAGGGCGTCAGATCCCCTGGAACTAGGGTTACAGATGATTGTTAGTCACCATGTGGGTACTGGAATCCAAACCCCAGTCCTCTACAAGAGCAGTCAGTGCTCTTAACCACTGAGCCATCTCTCCAGCTCCAATATTTTATTTATTATTTATATTATATATATATACATATATATATGAATATATTACCTGCATGTGTATAAATGCACCCATGTTGTGCAATGCCTGCGAGTTTAAAAGAGGGCATTGGATCCCCTGGAACTAGAGTTGCAAATGGTTGGTAGCTGCCATGTGCATGCTGGGAATTGAACCCGGGTCCTCTGCAAGTGCAGCCAGTGCTCTTAACCACTGAGCCATCTCTGCAGTCCTGTTATTTATTTTACTTTTTAAAGACAGGCTTACTTTGTAGCCCAGACTAGCCTCAAATGTGCCAAAATATTCTCAACTCACCTTTCTGGGTGCTGGGATTACAGGCTTAATTTAGTTGTGTTTGTTATACACCTTAGACACATAGCCCAAGGTAATTTCATATAGTATGTGTGTGTGTGTGTTGAGACAGGGTCTCCCTGTAGCCCCAGCTGGCCTGGAACTTGATATATAGACCAGGCTGACCTTGATCTCACAGAGATCCGCCTCCCTTTGCCTCCTGGGTGCTGGGATTACGAGTGTGTGCCACCACACGTGGCGCATATAATATTTTAAATGTGTCTCTGCTTTGGTGACACATACTGTTGTCACATGATCAGGTGTGGAATTTTCTACTTGGGTTGTATCACGCCCAGTAATTTTCAGCATTTGGGAGCTGGGGATGTAGGTTAGTGCTAGAGAATCTACCTAGCATTGGGGACAGGCTGGATTTGATCCCTAGTACTGAAGAGAGAAAGAGAGAGAGAGAGAGAGAGAGAGAGAGAGAGAGAGAGAGAGAGAGAAAGGAAAGAAGGAAGGAAGGAAGGAAAAGACCGAAGTTTTGAACTAGGCGTTCTCAACACAATTTAAGATGTGAGTAGTGATTCCCCTCCTCACCAACACGGAAGGAGACACTCTCTGGCGCTGAGGCCCTCTGTCCACTGTGCGGCTCACCTGCCGTCTTCTCTCCTCCGCCAGCTGCTGCTGCTGCACTACAAGGCCAGCACCGAGGTGCTGGACAACAACGGGAACACCCCGCTCCACCTGGCCTGCGCCTACGGACACGAGGACGTAAGTGGTGCCTGCCGCCCCCCAGCTGCGGTTCTCACTCTCCCACTCATGGGGAAACCGGAGCAGCTACCTAGTTCAATATTGTGTTTTGTGTTGATGATTACAGCGTTGGATACGCAATTTAAAATTCTTATTTAGTGCGTCGTCTGAGCTTTGCATGCTTGTTTTAATGCACTTGTGCATGTAGTGCCCAGGAAGACCAGAAGAGGAAGACAGAGTCATCCGGAACTGGAATTATGGATGGTTGTCAGCTGCCATGTGGGTGCTGGGAACTGAACCCAGGTCCTCCGCAAGAGCAGCCAGTGCTCTTAACTGCGGAGTCATCGCTCTAGCCCCAAATATGTAATTTAAAAAATATATTATTAATCTTTACTATCAAGTATGTCTATGATGTGTGTGTGAATTCAAAAATTCAAAGTCTTTTCCTCCCTCCGTCCCTCCCTCCCTCCGTCCCTCCTTCTATGTCTTTCTTCCTCCTTTTCTTCTTTGTATGTGTATGATGGGTTGGCATGTGCGCATGGCATGCATGTGGAGGTCCGAGGGCAACTGTGTGCAGTAGGTTCTCTCTCCGCTTTTACATGGCTTTTAGGGATCAGACTCAGGCCATCAGGCTTGAATGGCGAGTGCTTTACCCGCTAAGCTATCTTTGCTAATCCTGTAATTTTTTTAAAAAAATTAAAACATGTTGAATGTATTACAGATGCTATATCGAGCCTCAGAAAATTCTAACATGTAATTGCTCATGATTTTACCTTGAAATTAAACCATTTTACTCATCCCTGTTTCCACCTGGCTCTTAACTTCGTACATACTGCATTTTATGGCAGTGTCTAGGAATTCTGTGATTTCCCGTTTTTCTTGCTTCTTTAATATGCAAATGTTAGTTTAGTTGAACATATTTCCGTCCCCTCTTCAGACTATACAGAGAGAGAGTTAAATGCATATAGAGTTTAATCTGGGTCTTGTGGTTGGCATATAAAAAATGGGATTATCCTATACATCTCTTTTGGGGGTGGTGTTGGTGGGGAGGATGGTCCCATGGTATAGCCCAGGATTGAGCACCCAATCCTCCTGCCTCGGTCTCTTCAGTGAGTGCTGGGATCAGAGTAGTACACCAACATGCCCATCTAGAATCTGAGATGTATCAAAACTTACATAATTGCTCTTCATAGGAAGAAGAGTCATTTCCAGATTACAGCTTAGATTACCCATGTGCATATGACTTTCTTAATAAATTCTTGTTTTCCCCTCACTTGGAGGCTCATTTTGGATGGTTCTGTAGTACACTGTACAATTTTGTTTCGTAGATATTTTTCCAATATGTATGATTAATTTCTGCTTGTCCACAGCACTTCTTTTTTCTTGCAAGCTTGAAAAATTGCTTTCTATTTTTGGTGTTTTTCTGGGGGGAGCAGGAGGGCTTTCTGTGTAGCCCAGGCTGGTCTCAAACTCCTGTTCCTTAAGGCTCACCTTACCAGATGCTGAGTTTATAGGTATAAGCCACCCATTTCTTCTTGATTAGCACTTGGTGTTATTGGTTTGTTCTTGTTTTGTTTTGGTTGGTACTAGGAACTGCCCCAAGACTTCCTTGAATACTAGACAAGGAGATAAGAGTTCTACCCCATGAGCCACGCCTCCAGCTCCACACTGTGGATTCTAGGCAGGTGCTCTACCACTGAGCCCTGCCCTCATCCCCTCACTAGGGGATTCTAGGCAGGTGCTCTATCACTGACCCAAACCCCCAAGCTCCTCACTGGAGCTGTACCTCCAGCCCCTCACTGGAGAATTCTAGGCAACTGTTCTACCACTGAGCATACTGAGTTCTTTTGGAAAAAAAAAATGAAGTGTCCTGATCAGGAAATGTGAAACTCTTGAATTATAACTGCCTGCTTCTGTACTTGGGCTCAGTTAATTGATCCTTGGTTAAAGCAGGATGTGGTTCAGGCTAAGGCAGGCATAGACACTCCCCTGGACCCGGATGTTAGGGAACGGTGCTTTCTCAATGTCTCCACAGTGTGTGAAGGCGTTGGTTTATTATGACGTGCACTCCTGCAGACTGGATATTGGTAACGAGAAAGGAGACACGGCCCTGCACATCGCCGCGAGGTGGGGTTACCAGGGCATCATAGAGACGCTGCTGCAGAACGGAGCGCCCACAGATATCCAGAACAGGCTGAAAGAAACGCCGCTCAAGTGTGCATTGAATTCAAAGGTAGCCCTTTTTCTGAGCTGCAATGTGACTGTAAAAAAAAATCAGAGTTCATAGATTGGCTTTTCTGCCCAAGTGTGCGTTACACTAGGGGGCAGCACTTAGCCTGCATCCTCTCCGCTACATTTGTTTATGGGGTTTCCTTACTGATGTGATTCTCAGTTTTATGGACAGTTTTTCTCAATGTAGTTGTCAGAGCGGCTAGCAGCAGAGTTGGCCCCGACCCTGAGCGCTAGGGATGGTATGAAAATGGACCAGTGGCTCTGGACGTGAACAGCACAGACGGAAGTGGAGTTCAAAACACTACAGAGCCAAACTGTTTTGTGTCACCTCACTTCTGCTTCTAGAAACTTCTAATCTGGCCAAAAATTTAATTAATTAATTAAGAGTCTAGGTCTCACTATGGAACCAAGGCTGGCCTTGAACTCACAGGGATCCATCTGCCTCTGGCTCCTAAGTGTTGGAATTAAAGACATACACCACCATGCCCAGTCCCCTGCTATTTTTAAATGACATTTATTCATACCTGATGTCAGTTTGTTTCAAGCCTGGTGATGTTGGGTTTACAAAGGAATTGCCCACTAATTTTATCCTAGTTACAATTTTTCTTTTTAATTAGAAATGATTCTTTTGAATAGATATTTTGAAACCCCTAGAATATTCTACTGCAGATCAAACTTGCCCACACTAATTTTAGCACCTGTTAAGATGGTGATGATTGTGATGGATGCTGAATGCTGATGTTCTAATCTATTATTCCTTTTACTTTGGCAATTTACATTAAAGTTTAACAACAAAAATGAACCTTAAATGACTGGAGAGATGGCTCAGCGGTTAAGAGCACTGGCTGCTCTTGCAGAGGACTCAGGTTCAGTTCCCAGCACCCACATGGCAGCTAATGACCATCTATAATTCCAGTTCCAGGGAATCAACACCCTCTTCTGTCCTCTGTGAGCATTATACACATGGGTGCACTTACATACAGGCAGACAAATAGAATATCAATTTTAAAGGGACGAGGAAGAGTCTTAAGTCCTGAAGCCTTGTCATACCCTTGGGCAGATGGGAAAATCAGGTCTTCCTCTTGTTCAAGAAATCAGACTGAGGCTGACATGGTGGTATAGGGCTATCTATCATCCTAGAATTTGGGAAGTTGGTCTGGTCTGGTTCAAGGTCAGTCAGGGCTACACACTGAGACCCTGTCTCCAAAAAGATAAAAAGGGAAAAATTTCAACAATTACTTGTTTTTAATTAGCTTTACATCTAAAATTTTATTTTGTGTGTGCATGCATGTGCAAGTATCACAGCATGCGTGTGGAGGTGAGAGGACAACTTGTGGGAATCAGTTCTTTCCTTCCACCGCATGGGTCCTGGGGACTGATCTCAGGCTATCAGGCTTGGTGGCAAGGGCCTTTCCCCAGGGAGCCATCTCACCGACCTCCTAAAATTAGCTTTAAAATTTATTTTTATTTTATGTGTACGAGTGTTCTGCCTGCATGTACCCATGTCATGCAATGCCCACAGAGGCCAGAAGAGGGCATCAGATTCCCCTGGAACTGGAGTTATGGATGGTTGTTAGCTGCCATGTAGGTGCTGGGAACTGAACCTGGGTCCCCTGTAAGAGCAGCCAGTGCCCTTAATACTGAGCCATCTCTCCAGCGCATAAAATTGCTTTTTGATGGATCTACAAATCTTGCTGTTCTGACCTTCCTGGGGATAGGCGCAAGGGGTGCTGGGGATGCCAGCAGCATATGCGGCGCATCTCATTCTGTCCCTGTCCTGTCCTTATTGCCCTCTAGATTCTGTCTGTAATGGAAGCCCATCGTCTGTCCTGTGAAAGGAGACAGAGGCCTTCTGAGGTAAGTCCACAGGTCTGGACCCATCGGTGACCCTGGAGCTCAGCACCTCTCCTCTGGGCCTGACGTGGCCATGTGCCCATGTCCCTTTTCTTGTCTGGGCTGCCTTCCTGCAGGTCCCTTCGCAGTCCCCTCCATGCTCCACGGATTCCATCAGCCAGGGCTCCTCCACCTCTAGCTTTTCCTCTATGTTGACGAGCTCCAGGCAAGAAGAGATCAAGAAGGACTACAGGGAGGTGAGCCTTCTAGGGGGCAGGACCCCAGTGTTGTGGCAGCCAGTTAAAGCATTGTAGGCTTTCCAGAACTGCCTGTCGGCCTGCTTGCCAGGTCCTGGACAGCTGGTCTTTGTTTTGAGTGAGGATCTCTGCCTTTCAGCTGCACCCAGCTGTGTCTTCTGTGGCTTGTCACCTTTTCTGGATCTTCTAGGGTTCTTCAGTAGCTGTGTGTCTGATGGAGTGTATGTGTATGTGAGACAGAGACAGAGACAGAGAGAGGCACGCATACACACACACGCACACAGAGAGCCAAGAAACAGACAAAAAGACTATGTTCTAAGAAAAATCCAAGTGAAACTACCCAAAGGTCCTGATTTCAGACTGTTCAGAGCATGTCCTCTGTTCTCTTTCCCTGTCCCATGAACGCCACTGTTAATGAGCTGGTGTGTGTCACTCACTCCTTATAGTTTATATAAACACTTGCACGTAGACATGTCACATTTTGGAATAGCTGATTTATAGTCTTTTTCCTTTTGTCTTTTTAATTTTTGAAATTTTATTTTATGTAGGTGAGTGTTTTGCATGCATATATATATAAAATGTGCCACGTGTGTACGATGCCTGTGGAAGCCAGAAGAGGGAGTCCGAACCCTTGGAACTGAAGTTATGGATAGTTGTTCGCTGCCATGTGGGTGCTGGGAATTGAACCCAGGTCCTCTGCAAGAGCAAGTGGTGCTCTTAACCACTGAGACATCTCTCCAGCTCCTTTTCCTTTTGTCTTAACGCTTGCTCGATCTGTCTTATTTTGCAGCACAGAACCATTGTCTCTCTGTTCCACAGCTCCTCTGTGCGTTCACTGACAACCCCAGTCACCACCCCTAAAGTGTGGTGCTGGTGGGGGCATCCAGCGAGCTTACCTCCATGCACAGGAAAAAAAGAAAGCCAAGAGAGAAGGTACCCGGTCTAACAGACCTGAAGTTGTTCTTGGGAGGCGTGACCACCCTCACAGCCTCTCAGTTCTGAGAGTTGAACATATGAGGTTTTGGATTAAAGTAGAAAGAGGCTGGGCGTTGAGCTCTGTGGTGGAGCATGTGCTAGAATGTGTGAGATCCTCGGTACCTCAACTCCCAAGACCCCCTAACAAAAGCAAAGAAGTGAGGGGCTAGAGAGGTTCCTCAGCAGTTAAGAGCTCTGACTGTGCTTAACCAGAACTCAACATGGTTTCCAGTACCCATATGGCAGCTAAAAAAACGGCTGTAACTCCAGTTCCAAGGGATCTGATGCCCTCTTCTGGCCTCTGAAGGCACTGCACACATGTGGCACACTTTTGTACATGAAGACAAAACATTTATATACATAAAAATAAAGAAAAGGAAACAGTGATGCCGTGTTAGGGTCATGGCCATCTCACCTCACAAGTAGTCCGTTCTACTTTATGTTCCTAAGTGGCAGTGACTCTGTGCACATGAGCAGCTTTCAGAGCACTGAGTATTTACAGTTTTAGGGGCATGTTTGAAAAGTACTGAACTGTCAGAACACCACACATAGAGAGGCGAATGAGGTTTTCAGAATGCTTGTTACTTCTGTTGTTATTTTATTATTAAATTCTTTCTGCAGCTGGAGAGAGGGCTCAGGGTTAAGAGCACTGACTGCTCTTGCAGAACATCCTGTTTTGGTTCCCGGGACCCATATGGTGGTTAACAATGGTCCATAACTTCAGTTCCAGAGGCTCTTAAAACCTCTTCTGGCCTCCATAGGCATTGCATGACATAGGTGCACTTACATACATGTGACAATGCACTCATACACGTAAACATAAAATAAATAAGAATTAAAAATAAATTCATTTTGGGGACTGGAGGGCTCAGGGGTTAAGAGTGCTTAATGCTCTTGCAGAGGACCTGGGTTTGGTTCCTGCACCCGTTTTGTGGCCCCGACACTCTCTTCTGGTCTCCCAGTCACCAAGCACACACATTATACACATACAAACATGCATGCAAAATGCTTCTATATAAAGCAAAAGTAAGTGAATCTATTAAAAAACCATTTTCCTAACTTCCTTTTCCTTCCATTAAGGTAGAAAAACTTCTGAGAGCAGTTGCTGATGGAGATCTAGAAATGGTGAGTTTTTAGAAGAGGGTTTCATGTTCTCATTGCTGTGACAAGATACCCAGCAGAAGTCACCGAAGAGAGGGAGGTTTTACTTTGCCTCATGGTTCCGGCAGTCCATCATGGCAGAGATGACCTGGCGACAGGAGCAGGTGGCCGCAGCCATTCCCATGGGGCGGACCAGGAAGGGAGAGAGACCCAAAAGCCAGGATAACCCCCAAAGGCAGGTCCCTAGTGAAGGACGACTGTCAGCCAGGCCCGGCCCAGACTCTTCAAGGCTCCACAGCCTTCAAAGTGTGAATAGTACTACTAGTTAGTGATACCTTTAATTCCAGCACTCTGGAGGCAGAGACAGGGGGAACTCTGTGAGTTCAAGGTCAGCCTGGTCTACATAGCGAGT
The DNA here is from genome assembly GCA_035773235.1 of Eospalax fontanierii. Classification (NCBI taxonomy): domain Eukaryota; kingdom Metazoa; phylum Chordata; class Mammalia; order Rodentia; family Spalacidae; genus Eospalax; species Eospalax fontanierii. The sequence continues at coordinate 20,102,937 of CM069554.1, read as the reverse complement.
TCCAGGCCAACTGGGGCTAAGGGAAACCTAGACTCAAAAAGACCAAAAAGAAATTAGATAGAGAAATAGAGCGTGAGAGAGTGAGCCTGTGCATTGGGATTCAAGCCCTAGGAAGAGCATTTTCCAAACCTCGCTTTTAATGTGAAGTTGCACTGTTTCTTGCCTCTATTTTAGCCTCTAGTTTTGTGTTCAGTTCCACCAAGTATGGTTCATTTAGCGCTTTTTGCCCAGTCAGGACGGGCATAAAACGTCCCTGCATTTTGGACATTCCTGTTCTGGGAGTGCAATGAGATGCTGGCAGGTCTCTAGACCAGGGTGATGAGAAGAGGAGGAGTCGGGAAGCCAAAGACCCAAGCTGCGTGGGGCTCTGTGGCAGCTGTGGAGACTTGGGGACTTCCCAGCCTGCAGGCTGAGGCCTGAGGCCCGGGGCTCCGGGGTGTTACAAGCAAGGGACGAGAGTCACAAGGATGTCTGCAGCCCGAGACAGTCTTCTTAAGGTTTCCGTGGGCAGTTTCCATTGGCTTTCTGAAAGGAATATGTCTCCATTCTTCACAGAGCAGTAAATTAGGTTCTTAGCAAATTAGGAGCTCTGAAGGAGTCATCTTCCAAAGGCGTGTCATAGCTGTCAAGAGTGTTTTTCACTGATGATTGAGGGAAGTTGTGTTAGTCTTTTCATTGTCACGGTGACAAAATACATAGCAGGTTCAGCTTGAGAGAGAATAGATTGGTTTTGGTTTATGTTGGTTTCAGAGCACTGACCACAGTCACTTGGCCCTGTGCATTTGGGCAGAACATGGTGGCAGACACTCATGTGCGGCAGGAGATGCTTCTTCATCTGCGGTGGACAAAAAGCCAAGAGAGGGGACTGAGAGATGGCTCAGGGGCCTTGCCGGGCCTCTCTGTTACCATGATAAACTTGAGGAGAGAAGGGTTGATTTCATTTCACAGGTTACACTTCATCATCAAGGGAAGCCAGGCAGGAACTGGAGCAGTGACCGCAGAAGAACGCTGCTCACTGGCTTGCTCATCTACTCTTTATTATTTATATTTTATGTATATGAGTGTTTTGCCTTCATGTATGTAAGCATGCGACATGTGTGCGATGCCTGCAGAGGCCAGAAGAGGGTGTCAGATCCCCTGGAACTGGAGTTATGGGTGCATGTTAGCTGCCATGTGGGTGCTTGGACCCGAACTCAGGTCCTCTATGAAAGCAGCCAGTGCCCTTCACCACTGAGCCATCTCTCCACCACCTCAGCTGCTTTTCTTATACAGCCCTCCTTTCTAGGGATGGCATTGCCCACAGTGGACTGAGCACTCCCACATCAATGAAAAATTAGGAAAATGCCCCACAGACCCATGGCCACAGGCCAGTCTGATGGAGCAAATTCCTCAGTTGAGGTTCCCTCTTCCCAGACGATTCTAGTTTGTGTCAAGGTGAGAAAAACTAGCACCCCCCCCCCACACCTCCAGAAGGCTGGTAATGTGAGTTCAATCCCTGGACCCATGTAAATGTGGAAGGAGAGAACCAACTCCATAAGACTGTGCTCAGCTCCAACTCCAACATGTACGATGGCATGTGTGTCCATGTCCTGTGCACAGACACTAAAAATAATAATAAATTGAATGTTTTAAGGCAGAGAGAGTTGGAGGTTATATATTCCCCCAAGCCCTCACCAAGGACTTACACAGTGACCCACTTCCTTCAGCTAAGCCCCACCCCTAAGCTAAGTATTTCCAGCACTTCCTGAAACAGCTTCTAGCTGAGCAGCAAACAGTCACTATGTGAGCCTGTGGGGAACATTTCCTACCCAATCCATAGCAGAGGTGGTGAACAGGAATTACTAGGTCTGACTCTTTCAGCCGCTGCCCATCAGAATGGCACATGGCATCTGTGGAGGACACAGGGGTCTGTGCCTAGTTGATGGTGGGGTGCTCCTCCCACAAAACCAGCCCCAGGAGGGAAAAGCATTCTGTGTGGACACAAAAGAAAATGTCTTTAGACATTAGAGCCATGGACACGGTCTGTGCACAGAAGTAACAACTATCCCAGCGTATGACCTGTGTGCTCTGCCTCCGTCCTTGGGGGAGTGGGGCTCAGGCCACTTGGAGATGAACAGTGCCAGCCTGCACAGTGCCCCGCGTCACCATCCAGCCGACCTCCTCATCGCTTGCATCCCAGCCCCATCCACAACCACCTGCCCATTAGGTTCCCATCTTATCTTGTTCCTCACGTCCCATTTGAGATGGGCAGTCAAATGCTCTAGGCTGAGCTACGCCCCTGCCACTGGAGATGTGAGCCAGCTTGGTCTGGTAGTTGCCACTCCTGCATAGGATATGTTGGGCCCTGTAGGAGGATTGGCATTGACAGGGTCTCCCTGGAAGCTCCGTCCCCCTTGCAGATCTGTGCTGACCCCTTGACACTGAACAGCATGGCCTAGAAATGTGCTTCTATTGCTGCTTTTCTCAAATGTGTTATTATTGCCGATTTTCTTTTTGGAGACAGGATCTTACTGTGTAGTTCAGGCCTGCCTTGAACTTGTGATCCTCTCACCTCTGTCTCCTGAGGGCTGGGATTCCAGGTGTGTGACACCATGCCTTCACTCTTCTCCAGTTTCAGATCCTAACAACCAGCCTTTTCTAGAACCTGCATGTGGCTTATCCAGTGGTTGCTTTTACGTACATGCTGGTATGGGGTCAGAGAGCCTGGGTGTGCTCTGGAACATGGCGATGAGCTCACAGCATGAGCTTGCTGAAGATGGCAAGGGAGAGTTTGGAGCCACCCTGTGGGGTGTAGGAAGATACCGACTGGTTAGGTGTCATAGGAGTGTGTACTCTAGGCCAGGTTCAGAAAGCCTGCTCCCCACACAGCCCCTCTTTAGCTTGTCTTAAGAGAGGGTGAAAGGGCTTGCTGTGGTGGCACATGCCTTTAATCCCAGCACCCTGGAGGCAGAGGCAGGAGGATCTGTGATCAAAAGCAGCCTGCTCTATATAGTGAGTTCTAGGCCTGCTGGGGCTACAGGGAGACCCTGTCTCAGAGGGGGAAACAGGAGCATGCTGGAAAATGGTAGGGTTAATCCCTCCATGTGACCTCAGAGACGTAGATCTGAACCTCGGTAAACCCCAGCATCCTTGTCAGAGAGCAGACACCTCTTCAGTGACTGATGACTCAGGAAGGAGTGAATTTGGGAACAGCTCAGTGTGCCTGTGTGTGTGTGTGTGTGTCTATCTGTCTGTCTGTCGTCTGTGTCTGTCCATCTGTCCATAGCTAGAAAGGAAGACACCACAATAATTTAGAGTTCCTATTCTTCTTCACATCCCGTCACCAGGTGCGTTACCTTTTGGAGTGGACGGAGGAAGATCTGGATGGCGTGGATGGTCCTGTCGGCACGGCGGGTCTGGAATTCTGTCATCCCCTGTGCCAGTGTCCCAAGTGCGCTCCGGCTCAGAAGGTTTGGCATTGCCTGTGTCTGTGGGGTGAGCTGGGGCGACTGGCACATGCTTCTTTCTGCTTCTGGCGGGGCTAGGCTCTTAGTGGCTGTGCTCAGACATTCCCTGAGAGGCTGGGGTTAGTTAGCATGGTGTTGCAGTCTTGCCATGCGCTGCACTGAAATGTCCTCCCCACATTGTCTTGATTGTGCCTTTCAGTTGACTGTGCATCGTGTGAATCTATGTCTGGATTCTCTACTTGGTTCTGTCGATCTGTGTGTCCTTTCTCCGCTGACCTGATGGTTATGACTCTTGACACGGGGTTGTCAGCCTTAACACTAGGTGTAACCACTCCCTCTCACCTGTTCTTTGCTGGGTCATTGTAGCTGTGCCTTTCCATGGGCTTCTTAGAATTAGTTCATTGGTGTCTATAAGAGCACACACACAGAGCTGGAAAAACAGCTGTCTGCTCTACTGGAGGATCTGGCTTCCATTCCCAGCACCCGGAGGGTGGCTGACAACCAGTCACAGCTTCAGTTCCAGAGGATCCGATGCCCTCTTCTGGCTTCTATGGGCATTGCACCCATGTGACACAGGTGCATGCAGAACACTCAGACGCAAGAAAAAATTTTTAAAAGAACACAAAAGCACACACACACTCTCTCAAATATAAAGCAAAATGAAATAGAATATTTTTTAAAGAGAACAAAGATTAAAGCGTTTCTATGGTGGTAGCTTTTGCATTTCTGTGGCACCTTCCAGTTTCCAGTTTCCAGTTAGTGTGCTTGGAGTGAGGGCTGATGCACAGCGTTTCTGCAGCTATCCACTGCCCAGCGTTATTTACTGGTAGGACATCACTGTATGTTGGGGAGCTTGCTTTATTAAAAATAGGAGTTAATCTTGTGCTCTCTCGTACCTTTCTGAGCAGCAGGCGTTACTTCTTGGGCAGTGTTGAGTCTGGGTACCTCTGTAATCCTGAGCTGCATAGGAGTGGACTGTGGAGGGCAGATGACTTCCATCCCCACAGCCTGACCTCTCGAACACTAATGCCGTTCGTTTCTCCTAGAAGCTGGCCCGAATTCCTGCCACCGGGCTTGGTGTGAATGTGACCAACCAGGATGGCTCTTCCCCTCTGCACGTGGCTGCTCTGCATGGCCGTGCGGACCTCGTCTCCCTCCTGCTGAGACACGGTGCCTACTCAGGTGCCAGAAACACAAGCCAAGCCGTTCCACTCCACCTGGCCTGCCAACAGGGCCACTTTCAGGTACGGGCCTTGTCTCCTGGACAGCCGAGTGGGTGACCCTCATTTAGGGACAGTACATGACTCGGATGGGGCAGCAGGGGAAACTCAAATGACCGGACATTCCCTTCCCACACACTATGACTCTGGGATGCACAAGATGCGACCCTGGTTGTGTATGCTCTCTGGGGGTGGAGCTGGTTCCTTCCCTGTTTTGGTCTAGGAGGCCCAGGGCTGTCATTGTGATACTGACCCCGGCAAGAATTTGTCTCCTGGGGCGTTGGCCAGTCACCTTACTACCTTTAGGTCTGTGCCAAACAGTTTAGTACTTTATGAAGTGTAGTCAAGGCCCTGATGCCACAAGAAAGAATTTCGGCATTATTAACTTTTTGTTTTGTTTTGAAACAAGGTAGCCCAAGCTGGCCTCAGACTCCCAATCCTCCTACCTCAGCCTTCCGAGTGCTGGGATTACAGGCCTGGGCCATCCTACCTGACTTTGGAAAGATTAACTTCCTTAAAGTCCCATTTTTCTTTGGGAAGTGATCTGTATACATTTTTTTTCCCCGTTTCCCTTGAGCAGTTCCACTGTGCAATTTTTTTAAGATTTATTTTTATTTTATGTGTATGAGTGTTTGCCTGCATATATGCAGATGTAAGTGTGCATACCTCCTGCCTGTGGAGGCCAGAAGAGGGTGTGGGATCCCCTAGAACTGGAGTTACAGACTCTTGTGAGCCACCATGTGGAGTCTGGGAACTGAACCCAGGTCCTTTGCAAGAGTAACTAGTACTCTTAACTGCTGAGCCATCCCTCCAGTCCCCTCCACTATGTGTTTAAGAAACTGTTTGATCTGTTTTTATCTTATGTGTATGAGTGTGTTGCCTGCGTGTATGTGGGTGCACCCATGTATACAGTAAATGCCCTCGGAGACTAGAAGATGGTGTTGGATTCCCTGGGGCTGGAGTTACAGATGGTTGCTAACCACCATGTGGGTACTGGGAATTGAACCCAGGTCCCCTGCAAGGTCAGCCAGTGCTCTTAACCACTGAGACATCTCTCCAGTCCCTCTATTTCCAAGTTTTAGTTAAGGTTGATATTTTTTCCTCTCTGAACTAGGTGGTGAAATGTCTGTTAGATTCCAATGCAAAACCCGATAAAAAGGACCTCAGTGGGAACACCCCGCTCATCCTAGCCGCTTCTGGTGGCCATCATGAAGTCGCTGCGCTGTTGCTGCAGGTAAGGCCCCTTTCTGCCACACCAGGCCTTTTTTTTCAACAGTTCTTTAAAGTCTTATTTTATTTATTTTATTATTATTTTTTTATGAGTGTAAGTATCTTATTTCCATGTATGTAAGTGCACCATGTGCATGTAGCACCTGTGGAAACCAGAAGACGGCATCAGATCCCCTGGAACTGGAGTTACAGACAGTTGATTGCCACCATGTGGGTGCTGGGAACGAGCCCCAGTCTCTAGAAGAGCAGGAAATGCACTTAACTGCTAAGCCATCTTTCTAGCCCTAAGCTTATTTTTTTTGTTACTCATTTACTTATTTATTTTAGATAGGGTCTCAGTGTGTTGGCTTTGACTGGCAGGAACTTGCTATGTAGACCAAGCTGGGCTCCAACTCACAGAGATCCACCTGCCTCTGACTCTCCAGTGTTGGAACCCCCAGAGTTAGGGTGACAGGAGTTTGTGAGCTGCCCAATGTGAGTGCTTAGGACCAACTTGAGTTTTCTGCAAGAGAAGCAAATGCCATCTCCCTGGCCCCCAGAGTTTTATTTTTGTAACTGTTACCATCTATTTAAGTGACCTTTGTGGGTTGGGGGCGCTATACTTTCCAAAGCTATAATGAACATCTTTGTTCATAAATCCTTTTTGCTTAGTGTTTCTTTTAGTCACAACCATTTAAGATATATTTTTTTCTTTTAAACATAAAAAATTGTTACCTAAAATCTTTGATCTTTATGAAGAAATTGAAAAAATTTAATAGCGAATGACATGCCTGTCATCTCAGCACTCAGAGGCTGAATTTGAAAAGCCAGTCTGGGCCTCATAGCAAGCTTAACTCCAGCCTGGGCTACATAGTGAGACCATCTCCAAAGAAGAATTTTATGGGCTGGGGAGATGGCAAAGCAGATGCAAGTGCTTGTGCACAAGCCCTATGACCTGAACTCCATCCCTTAACGCACATCAAAAGCCAAATATGGCGTCTCATGTCTATAATCCCTGCGCTCCTACAGTGAGATGGGAGGTAGAGACAGAAGAGGCTTCGCCTCAGAAACAAGACGGAAGGAGAGAACCAACTCCCGAAAAGTGGTCCTTTGACCTCCACAGTCCTAGAGGTCTCTGTCTCTCTCTCTCCTTAAATAAATAAATAAACCTTATCATTTTATTTTATAGTAAACACTTTCTCTCCGCAGCATGGGGCCTCCATCAATGCTTCCAACAACAAGGGCAACACAGCCCTGCACGAGGCTGTGACCGCGAAGCACGTCTTCGTGGTGGAGCTCCTTCTGCTGCACGGAGCGTCGGTTCACATCCTGAACAAGAGGCAGTATGCGGCTGTCGACTGCGCCGAGCAGGTAAAGAAGAGAGGCTGAGACGCGTAAGGCTAGCCCGGGCTAGCCCATGCTCCCTGAAGCTCACCGTGGATTTCTTGTGTTCAAACCGGATCTGAAATGGCGATATGTAGCGTGATCTTTGGTTCTCTCTGCAGAGCTAAGTGAGTGTGGTAGGCGTCCTCTGGCACGGCTGGACCCTTGGTCATTTGTCACCTAGTTGGTTGAGGACGTGGGTGTGTTCAGAGTGCCTGGGATCAGTTTTTCTGGGATAGTTTCAAAGCGTGGGTGAAGGTGCTCCGTCTACCCGTCAGCTGCCCCCAGGAGGCCCTCTGGTCTGGCACAGGGTGTGTGCAGACAAGTCCTCAGGGAAGGTGGCATGTTAGACGCTACTCTGGGTTTGTCAGCCCTGTAGCATGATGTGTAGCTGTTTAGTTTGGGGATTTAAATTCCTCCAATTCCGAGAGAACTTGACTCACCAGCTTACACTCTTTCCCATGTAGTAGTTCTGTCTTGGAGAGTGATGAGTTTGAAGGTTCTGGAGGCCCTGTTCCCGTCTCCATGGTGAATCCTTGCTTTCCTTCTCAGAGTGGACAGCTAGTTGGCTGTTAATTAACCCAACTGAGATGTTAAAACCCCTGTAAATCCATCCTAATTATAGATTTATGTTAATTTTAGGGATTGAGGTATAGCTCAATGCTACAACCCCTTGCCTAGAATCCACCATTGAGGGGCTGGGGGCATGACTCAGTGGTAGAGCATTTGCCTAAAATCCCCCTGGTGAGGAGCCAGGGGTGTGGCTCAGTAGCAGAGTGTTTGTCTAGCATGGGCAAGGCCCTGTGTTCCATCCCTAGCATCACACGCGCACACACACACACACACTACAAAAAACAAAAAGGCTTCCAAGTATTGTCTCCAGTGACATTTAAAATCCTGGGTATTATCTTCATCTGCAGATTAAGTATACTTTAAGATGTGTAATGTGACGAGAGGGAGAATATGGTGACTAATTTTAGGGTCCCCTTGGATGGGCTGAGCTGTACTCGGTTGGTTGGTGGAGAACTGTTTCTGGATATGTCTGTGAAAGTTGATAATTTTTAACAAAACCGAAGCATTTTGAAAACTTTTCATCTAGCACTTCAACTGATGATGCTAGATTCTGTTGAGAAGTGGGTGGTGGCTCCTTAGTGACCTCCTGATAAAGCCTCTGTACCCGATCCTGTTCATAGCCAGTTGCATGGAGTAGCTGAAGGTCCCAGCCACAGTACCTAGCGAAGGCCAGAGCATCTTCCAAATGAAGAGCACAGTGTTTTGGAGACAGTCCCACTGTCCACCCAGGCTTGAACTCCTGAGCTCAAACCAGTCTCCCGCCTCAGCCTCCCAAGTGCTAGGACAATAGGCATGTGGCAGAGCTTTAAGGCTAGGTCTGTGGCCTCCTGGGGGAGGGGTTAGTGCCATACCAATACTGGGATTTTGATAGAAACCCAAGTTTTTTAAAAAAAAAACTTAGTGACTTGTCCCTTTTAAAATTGTAGAATTCAAAAATAATGGAGTTGCTTCAGGTAGTACCAAGCTGTGTTGCTTCGTTAAATGACATCGATGAAACAGACCACAAGGAGTGCGTGACTGTAAAGATCAGGAAAAAATGTAAGCATTTCTAGTCTGAATCCTGAAGCTGGGTTCATTTGGAAAGCCACGGATAGTTGCTGGGTTTTTAAATTTTGATTATTTTTATTTTATGTGTATGAGTGTGTTGCCTGCATGTGTGTAAGTGTACCTGTGTCATGTGATGCCCTCAGAAGTCAGAAGCGGGTGTTGGAGTTCCCGTGGAACTAGAGTTAAGGACAGTTCTTAGCTGTCATGTAAGAGCTGGGAATCACTCTTAACTGCTGAGCCATCTTTCCAGTCGCAGAGTTACTGGTTTTTGATGCGTGCATGCCTGTGTGTGTGTGTGTGGTGTATGCGTGCCTGTGTGTGTGTGTGGTGTATGCGTGCCAGTGTGTGTGTGTATGTGTGTGTGTGTGTGTGTGTGGTGTATGCGTGCCCGTGTGTGTGTGTGTGTGGTGTATGCGTGCCCGTGTGTGTATGTGTGTGTGTGTGTGTGCTGGAACGATCCCGTGGCCTCTTACTTGCCACTGTTGAGCCACACCCACAGCCCTGGTTTTCACTAACTGTAAATGAAAAATGTAATTATCTTTATCAGTGGGAGAGGTCGAGGGACCAGACCTACCATGCTCCGTTCTGATTCTCAGATGAGGAGCTTTGTTTGAACTCTTCTGGTTGATTGTAATAATGGCTCCTGGGGAGTGAGATGGACACAGTCAGCACTGGCTTGACCGTCAGGCTCTCTTTGCCAAGTGGAGAGTGCAGCTGTCTTCGAACCTGCTGTCCTCGTGTTCTAAAGCCAAGCTTCCTGCACATTTCATCCAGGGTGAATGATCGCTTCCTTAAAGGTTGTTTTTTTTTTTTTTTTTTTTTGCCCCTTTCGGTTTTTCATCTGCAGGTGCATGTAGTGGTGGGAATAAATATTTTCTTCTTCTTAAAAAGCGATTTAAGGGTCTGAGACATGACTCAGCAGTTAAGAGCACTGACAGCTCTTGCAGAGGACCTGGATTCGGTTCCCAGCACCCATATGGCAGTTAACAACCATTCATAATTCCAGTTCCAGGGGATCTGATGCCCTCTTCTGGCCTCGGCAGGCACTGCAACAACACAGGCAATACACTCCTACACATAAAATAAAAATAATAAAGTAAAACGTTAAAATAGAGTTTCAAATGCCGTTGTAATAACTTGGTTGAGGTGGTGCTGCCATAACTGCCCATGGCTGGGGAATATCAAGATACTGGGAATTTGTCTTTGTGTCAGGAGGGTTCAAAACCAGCTATCTACCAGGCTTTTAAAGCAAATTCACTGCTTAATTTTCTAAATTTTATTAAACTAAGAAACCAGAGAGTTTGTGTGTGTGTATGCTGCAGCCTTAAAACCACTTTTCTTTTTTTGGAAGTTTTCAGATGTTTTATTTTTTTTTTTATTCACAGGGAACTCAAAAATGTATGACTTGCCGGATGAGCCTTTTACGAGGCAGTTTTGCCTTGCTCATTCAGGGAGTCGTTTTCCGTGAGTATCTAGTTCATTATCTTCTGTGATTTTGCCACTGTGGTTTGCTCTCCTTGGAAGCTGGCGGGGGGTGGGTACTTGGGCCCCTGTCATTGGTTGTACAATGCTGCCACCTTGTGGCCAGCCATTAACCCAACTACTTTGGCTTACTTTGGATTCATAACTCAGTTCACACTGGGTTTCAGGGAAAGGACTTCGTGGGAGATCATGGCGAGGGACCGAAGTGCACCTGATCTTACAGAAGGGTCTCTGCATCAGGTGAGTTATTAAACATCAACTTATAATTTTTGATTTTTACAGACTAGCTTTCTCTAAAGTGACAAACAAACAAATGAAGATGACAGTCATCTTCATTTCATTAGCTCCATCATTGAAAGCATTAACAATTAAAGACACAGTTTTTCAGCAGGGCATACAAGAGAATGGTGGAGAGACACTGCCGTTCTGGATGGGTGTGGTGGCCATGCCTTTGATCCCGGCCCTTGGTAGGCAGAGGCAGGCAGATCTCTGTGAAACTGAGCCCGGCCCAGATAGTCTATCTACATAGGGAGTTCCAGGCCAGATAAGGCTAGAAGGAGACCCTAGAAAGAAAATTACAGTTCTGAACAGAGAACGTGAGGGAGAAATTGAAAAAGTCATGGCACGTGTGGGAAGCAATTCAGTGTGTGCAGTAGGTATAAGAATGAAGATTGAAGATTTTACTGTTGTTTTAGTCTCTTTTTTCTTTTGAGACAGGGTCTCCCTGGAGTCCCAGCTGGCCTGGAACTCACTATATAGACCAGGCAGGCCTTGAACTCAGAGATCCTCCCACCTCTGCCCTCCTGGGTGCCACCATGCCCGGCTTGATGTATTTTTGTCTGCAAGGAACAGTGTGTGTACAGGCAAGCGGCCCCATCCCCAGTGATGGTGAGACACTGCCCACTGCCCACAGCTCTTCCTGTGGCTGCCTCCGGACTGGGCTCTGAGTCAGTCAGTGAGTCGGAGAAGCCCTGGTTTACGGTGCGTCGAGTGACTTCTCAGTCTCAATCGCAGACGACAAAGCAATGGGCAGCATACACGCCTTGCTTTGACATTTTAGAGAATTCAAGTAATTCTGACTGGTATGGTAAATTGTAGCAAGACTTTTTTTTTCCTTTTTTGGAGACAGTTTCATACTGTAGCTCAGATTGCCCTCAAACTCATGGCAATCCTCCTGTCTCAGTCTCCCAAGTACTAGGATTACAGTTGTGGGCCACCAAATCTAGCTAGCTTGACAAATTTTGATTTCATATTTCATCTTTAATAGTTTACTTATATATCTGCTGCTAGGTGGAAACCATGAACTTTGAAATCTCACTAATGTTCAATCAATTACACACTCTTTCTAGCCAGGCATGGTGGTGCACACCTTTAAACCCAGTACTTAGGAGGCAGAAGCAGGCAGATCCCTATGAGTTCAAAGCCAGTCTGGTTTACATATGAGTTCCAGGCCAGCTGGGGCTACAGGGAGACCAGGCCTCAAAAACAAACAAACAAATAACCCCCCCACCAAAACCAACCAGAACACACTCTTGAGGTGTGACTTAGATGCTCTTACGGTGCTGATCCTGTTTCCGTGGTGGGAACAGCAATAGCAAGTACTCCTTGTAATATACAGATGTGGAAACATGCAGAGCACTTTGTATTATACATTAAACACCATCATCGCAGGGGCACTAGGATGGCCATTGTGCCTGTAGCGTTCTGAGCCCCGGGTCGGACACCCTCGGGGTAGCTGCTATGTGGTTGTTGGTGGTTTAAAACATAGTGTAGGCATGAACTGAATTCTACCTTTTCTTCAGCCAGAGAAGCAGAGCGTCATGGGGAAGCAGAAAGACTTGTCAAAGCAAAGCAGATGTCAGGCTTCTGAGGACGGAAAAGAGAGGCCTAGGCTGAGCCACACTGCCGCTGGATACGGGCAGATGCTCCGCAGGCACACCGTCAATGATACAGCGGTACCCCAGGGCCCAGAGACAGCTGGCCACCCAGCCACACATGAGGCTAGTGTTTCCCAGTCTTAACAGTAAGAAGGGACTGGTGAATTTGCTGCTGAGGAGTGAGTTTGCAGGAAGAAAATGCTGAGCGTGAATACAGCGTAGAACTAAGTACACTTTTAAGTAACCAGCTTGAGACTGTCCTCAGCAGAGAGGAATGAAAGCTTTTCTGTGCCTGGGTGAATGAATGCAACAACAAAGACCTTACCACTCTGTGTCCCCTGGTCACAACTAACCAGTATACTTGAAAGGACTGGACACAGCCAATCCTATTCTAAGTGTTCAGATTTCTTCATTAGTGGGCAGATGTTTCCCCATCAGATTCTGACCTCCCTCGACTGGAAGGTGCTAAACTTATGTGGTGTGGATAAGTTAGCAAACCCTAAGCTAGAGGCATCTGGAGGCAGTCGGAGAGGCAGTTTAGGCTTGTGTTACTGTGGACGCCAGGCAGAAGCATCCCCTTGGAATGAAGAAATGGAACCTGGAAACCTCCCCTGCAAAGCAGCACTTGAACCAGATGCATACCTGCCATGCCGTTCACGTCAGTGAGGCCCTGTCGGCCTTCTTCCACACTGTGCAGAAGGGATAGCTGGCAGCAACTTTTCTTCCTGCAGTATACAGACACTCAGTCGCTGCATGCGTGCACCTGGGGCGCCCCCTTTCCACACCTGACCGATGGTTTACTAGAGAGCAGATCTGGCACATCTTTCCTTTGTCTTTCATTGAAATTCAAGACTTAGAGAACAAACCAGGTCAATGTTACTTTCAGTTAGAACTTATTACCATGTATTCCTTTTTATGAATTTCTAGAGATTCTGTTATTTTTTTCATGTTCCTGATTTAGAGCTGCAGACATGACTTCGTCCTGGGTACATTTGCAGCTAACTGTCAGAGGGGAGTGGTTCTGTGCACTCCCATGGGGATACTTGTGTGTTATAGAAGGGAGGGCAAGACTGTTTTTCTACAAAGTAATTTATGATTTCTATTTTCTAATGTGCCTTGGAAATGTGCCAAACGATGGAAAAGAAACAGTAAAGTCTATGATTCTTGAGTGTGTCGGAGTACGACTTTTCTACTCTGCTGCGGTTTTCCAGCCTCTTTGACATAACCTCCTGATGGATATAGTTTAGTATTTACAGATGTGCAACTGAGACACACAGCTTGCTCGAGGCAGAGCACTACCCGTCTACCTGATCAGGGTTGACATGGTGTAGTAGACATGCTGTCAGTGTCTCACGAATCTTTGACATGCCCACAAAGACATCTTATGTATGTGTCATCAAGTTGAACAGGCGGGTCTTGACTCACTCTGTAACTCAAGCAGGCCTTGAATTATTGATCCTAGTCTCTCAGCCTCCTGAGTAGCTGGGATCGCAGGCCTGTGACACCCCTCAACTCCAAATCAGAAGGATGGCAGCCTCCCAAAGAGAAAACCAGCTCCGGGTTCTGCTCAAGTTCTTTCTTTTCCGTCCTTTATGCATGTGCGGCGTGCTGGCTGTCACATCCCGGTTAGCGAACTGTCTGCCCTAGTTTATCAGCGCAGACTCAAGGTGCAGAGATGCGTGTGTTCAGATTCTGCAGTCGGTAGTGGGATACACCTTGATTATTTTTGTGTTTTCTTGGTTGCTTTCTCTACTTGAAAGAAACAGTGTGGCAGTTCAGAATCTGATAATGCTCAAGTTCTCATTCTCTGTAGAAATGTTTCAAATTCAAAGCCTGCCAGGTCACTGGTTTTAGGACTCATGACTCTGTAGGAGGAAGCTAACAGATTTTATTGGGAACTATCTTTCTAGCATTTTATAGAAATGGGTCTTAAAGCAAACATTAACTGTAAATGGGAATTTTTCAAAATCCTTCAACAAATTTTGAGTATGACAGTGCTAACCTTAAAAAGAAATGGATATTCTTTTCTTTGAGAATGCCAGACACTTATTCCAACACTGACTTTCTTCATTAACTACAGTTAAAACATTTCAAAAATACCAGGACCTCAAACACAACCTAAATGTGTCAGCAGAGTGCTAAGGGCAGTGTGGCAGAGGCTGGGACCGCACAGAACCTTCCCACTACCACAAATCCTGCTGTGTATGGAGTTATTCCTGGGCGGGTCCTGCAGAACTAAGACAGTTAAAAGTTTATACCAAACAGCCTAGTTGATGTTTATGATTACATTTCTGCATTTTCTAACCCTACTGAACGCAGAGTAAAGATCCACACCTTCACCTCTGAGGAGCCCAGAACAGCCTCCCACAATGTGCAACTGCCAAACTATCTCAAATGAGACTGACGCTGGGAAGTAGTCCCCTTTCCATCTCTATGCTCGCATGTGAGCGTGCAGGACGGGGTACGTGTACATGAGCAGGTGCCCATGGAAGCCAGAGGGCACTGGGTCTCCTGGAGTTGGGGTTAGAGGCTGTTGAAAGCTACCAGATGTGGGTGCTGGGATACGAACTCCGGGTCTTGAGGAGCCGCCTCTCCCGCCTCCCCTATTTTTCTGATTGACACATTTATAGTTGAATGGTACCACGGGATGGCCTAGTCGTTTTGTAGGAAGTATGACCCTAGTTGTTTGGGGTCACAGAGGTATTTGATAGACAATTCAACCTCAAGGCCTTTGAATGAAGTAGATTAGTTATAATGAAAACCTAGGAGTATGTGTGTGTCCATGCAGGGCTACCTGCAGGGAGGGAAAACGCCCCTGGCTTTAGCAGTCTGTCGTAGGAATCCTGCGTGTGCTCGATGCTGAGTGGGTTAGCTGCCCAGGGCTTGCTTCCTCTCAACATCACTGGCTTCTACACGTGTTCTGTCTCCACTGAAGCATGTGGACACAGCTTCTGTCTCAGCACGTTTCTCTATCTCACACATGTCCCAGCTGCAAAGGATAAGCTCAGGTAGCCACACATTTAACAGCACTTGGTAGGAAGGGAAAACAAAACGTAGATCTTCTTGTAAGTTGCCTGTGACAGGGAAACACCCACAATGCTTTAGTTTGCATAACAAGTTTATTTTTTTTTCAAAAGGCATATATAGACATTAACAAAGTAAACATTTAACAGATCACAGCCACCCTAGAAAGCGCTCCAGTAAGTCTCTAAAGGTTTATCTTAGTAATCGTCATCTTCATCAGAGTCCATTACTTTTCTTCTGTTGAACTAGGGGAAATTAAACGAGTGTCAGAACACATTTAATAAAGCCTAGCACAGGCTTTCTGAGAAGAAACATTTTTACTTCCTCAAGGCTTGTGTGTCTCTGAAAACAACTTGGTGAGTTAAGAGGGAGATCAAGAGGCAAGAACCTTAAAAATCCCAACCCTCTCCACACAGCAAGCCTTCCTTCCCCATCCACGCTACAGAACCAAAGCATCACAAGCCCAGACCCCACAGATGCATATTCAAAGCTTAACAACCACAACCTTGTCTTCTGCCATGTGCATTCAGGGAAACTTACTTTAACTGTGGTTTTCTTTTCTGTTTGTTGGCTTACTTTCTCAAGAATTTCTATTAAACCTTGTTCTGACACCTAAGATAACCAGAAAGAAAACAGTGTTTTAAAGCAAAGAAGATCCCTAAGGAGACTGAATTACTGTGCAGTCTTTCTAGGTGTGGGGAGAGGTTAGGAGGGAGGAGTGGAGGGACAGTTCAAGTTAGCAGGAAAAGCTCAAGTTAGCAGGTTTAAGGTCATTTTTGTCACTGATACAAAGTAATAGTAACCACTGTGTTAAGGGTCCCAGGGACAGGCATAACACACCTCTACCCACAAGAAGCCTAAAATCACCCAGAGATATTAACGTCAATAAAGATCAACTTGTGGGGCATGGTGCTGCATGCCTTTAGTCCCAGCACTCAGGAGGTAGAGGCAGGAGGATTTCTGTAAGATCAAGGCCAGCCTGGTCTACATAGCAACTTCCAGGCCAGGTGGGGCTACAGGGAGATCCTGTCTCAAAGGATCACTGGTTCTCTCCCACTTGTGGGAGGTCTCTGTCTGAGGGGCTCAGGTGGCAGCAGAAAGCTGCAAGTGCAAGCTGGACTTGTGTGGATGCTGATGCTGGAACAGCGGCTTTCCCAGAATATAGCCCGCAGGGCTCTATAACCACACACATGCAAACTGGAGCATTTTAGTCCCACCGCACACGTGCAAAACAAGCCTAACTGCTGCACAAACTGGCCGTCGTTTAATTGCTACTATTGACAAACCCTGTTTCCAATGTGGCAGTTTAAGCCAGGTGACCCTAACAGTCATCGGCTCACACAGACACCCACAAAGTTCCATGTAATGCCGGGAAGGAGAAAGGCAATTATTCAGATTGGCAGCAGTGGTGATCACTTTCTCCTTAAAATCTTCTTTCACAGTAACAAGAATTCAGTATTCAGATATGGAAAGGACTTATCAAAGTCTTTAAAAAACTTTATGTGTATGTGTCTACCACATGTATGCAGGTGCCTGGAGGCCAGAAAAGGGTGTTGGATCCCCTGTAGTTGGACTTACAGGTGGTTGTGAGCTGCCCGACCTGGGTGCTGGGAAGGGAACGCAGGGCCTCTGCACGAGCAGCTAGTGCTCTTACCCACTCAGCCATCTTTCCAGCCCCCAAACTAAGTTTCATTCCGTGGGGGGCACTCGGCAGGCTGGGGCAGTTGCTTACCTTCCCACCTAGTTGTCCGTATCGGGCCATCTGTATAAGGTAATTCTCTACTGCTTTAGTTTTTTCAGGCTTTACAAGTGCTAAGTTACTTACTAAAAAGAAAAGATACATAACAAAAAGGGATCAAGACCAGATGCGCTAATTACACCTTAACACCATTCACCAATACCTCCAAGGTACTTCACAAGTTTGTCAACAGTAAGAGTTAGACAGCACAGGCAGTAGTTATCCCTCTTTAAAATGACAACAAAATTCAGCCATGTGACCTTCAGTCACAGTCAGTCAGTGACAGGGGTGGAGCCAGGATTAAACTTGAGTTCTCAATTTCTAAACTCAGTGCTTAGAACTGCGTGTAAAATGACGGTGTGATCGGTCTACAGCTGCCTCTTCTAAACTCAGGATGGCTTCAGTTACCGTGTAGAAGATGCTAGCTGAGGCTGACTGGCTCCTTCTCTTTCTTTTCTACATGGTTTTCCTTTGGGATTTTACTATGAAAAACTCTGAATGCAACACTAAAACGGAACATACCATCAACCCCTCAACTCCCCATCACCCATGCCAACTAGCAACACTTTGTGACTATTTAAGAGATGGTCCTTCTAAATTTTTACTGAAAACATACTTGAGGAACATTTCAGAACTGAGCTGTAGTTTTAACAACCATTTGTCTATTTCTCTAGGCTTATAAACCTCACACTTCTTACAAATAATATATACTTCAAGCATCCCTAAACAAATATTTAATCTACAGATAGAAATCATCATACATATGTATCTACTCATACAACTACCTTAAGCCAGTTTTATGGGGATAAAGGAACCTGAAGATGCTTACACCTGGCCCGGGCTGACTGATCCAGAACTTGGGCTAAGATACTGTTTCTCATGTCTGCTTCCCTGTAACAAAACACAGGTCAAGCAAAATTAGAACTACTCTGCCAGTATGCTTAATGGATGCACAAAGTCATTTATCTAATGCTTCCTTTACAATTTTACATTTATTTACTGGGGGTGGGGTGGGGTGCCATGGCATGCATGGTTGGAGGTCGGGGAGCAACTTTCAGGGCTCAGTTCTCTCCTTTCACCAGGTAGGTCGAGGAGCTTGAACTCAGATCCCCAGCACCTCTACCAGCTGAGTCAGCTAGCCAGCTGCTTACAAGACACCTGTGGCACACACACTACAACACTAGTGCTTTCGACATCTAAGAGCCAGCTGTAGGTGTAAATCTACCAACATGGCAGGAAATTACTTTCATAACGCACCTTTTCAGTTCCAACAACATTTATAGTATTACACACCTACAGTAACAAGTATCACGAATCTCTAGTCGGGTTCCAAGCTATCAGAAGCATAAAGGTGTCAAGCTGTGTACCTTCCTTATCAGGGACAGGAAGAGTTATGCAGACTATGAAAAAGCAAACTGTGGCCCAGCAAAAGCAGACCCTAGTGTAAAGACCTGCGATTCTGTTTTCTGGATAGAGAAGGGAATGAGATTCTACTCTGTATCTAGTCTTGCTTCTTCCTACCTGCTCAAGAAGAAACCAGGAGACACTGGTTTCAAAGTTTTCTAGAGACAGAGTCTAGTTATAGAGACTCGGCTGGCCTCAAATTCACAGAGATCCACCTGCCTCTGTCTCCTGAGTGTTGGGATTAAAAGTCTATGCCACTTTGCCCAGTAACTGGCCTCAAACGCCTGCTCTTCCTTCTTTGGCCTCCTGAGTGCTGGGGCGTGCCACACTCTCTGCTCTCACACTGTAAGTAGGAGACATTCCTTAAATTTCCCCAGTGCAACACTTTAAGGAATCTAATACACGAAACAGACAAAAGCAGAGACATTCTGGGTAAACTAAAGGGAGCTCTGGGGCTGGCTGTGCCCACTATCTAGGGTTCCTGGAACTGGATTTCAAGTTTACTCCCAAAGGTCATTTCCTCGTTGCTCCTGAATGTTTCAGCCTGGCCATTAACTTCTACTCTTAACTTCCCTTGAATCTAAGATACTAAGGCTTTTAGTAAGAAGATGTACCAGATGCCTTTGTTCGTTTGCAGTACTAGAGACTAAACCCAGGACTTTGCTTATGTTAGGTCAATTGCTCTACCACTGAGTTTAAGGCCAGACATGGTGGCACACACCTTTAATCCCAGCACTCAAGACAGATCCAGGCTGATCTCTGTGAGATGGAGGCCAGCCTGGTGTACACAGCAAGTTCTGGGCGAGCTAGGGCTACAGAACACCTTGTCTAAAATAAGTAAATAAATAATTCAGTTTGAGATGGATCTTGCTAAGCTGCCAAGGCAGGCCCTAATCCTTGAACTTGTGATCCTCCTGCCTTAGCCTCTCAAGCAGTTGGGAATACAGGCATGACCCACCGCTTCTAACTTTATGTACCTCAAAGAGTGAAAAAGTCATCCCAGATGAGGGAGGTGTAACAAGAAACTCCCACTCATAGATGAGCTATTCAGAGTGACAGCACTGGTGCAAGGTAAACAGTAAGAAAGGAGTAATGAGGAATCTTGCAAGCATCTGACCCTGAGTGGACAAGAAAATTCCTCTGAGAACCTGAAGATCTGATTCTGCGGGCTGCGACCTGGACTCGTGTTACCAGGGAAGCGGGAGGGGAGATCCTCAAGCAGAGAAATTAATTTTAAAACCTGCTCAAATCTGAAGTATAAGACAGAAAAGCCAGTCCTCTTCGGAAGAGCCCAGGACAAGAACATGGATTATAAAACACACCCGAATCTCAGAGGTAAAGGTGTGAGCAAATGTACTTCTGAGAATCAAGGAATTAAATTGAGTCATGCTCATCCTATCAGGATCCCAGGTCCCTGACAATCTATTTTCTCCTGAGGCTTTTCTACCTTGCCCATCTACAGAAATGTCTGCAGCAAAGTAGCTCAGGAGAGAGCTGGGGGGCGGAGCTTCATCAATAAACCCAGTTTCAGTTCTAGGCATAGAAAAGTTCTAAGAGCTGTTGCACAACAGTGTAGACAGAACAAACACTAATGAGCTCTACACTTTAATGGTTGTGACAGTCCATTTCATTTGTGTAAAAAGCTAGTGCAGCAGGGTGTGGCTTGTTGTCGGGTAGCAAACTGACAGGGAATGAATGTCTGGACGTGTGTGAGGTGCTCTGCTATGTGCCGGCCTCAAACAACAGTCTGAACAGTACAGTAGAAGTGAATAGTTACTGAACGAACTTAACTGTGAGGCACTGAGCCCAGAAGTCCCTCTGAAGTAGTTCTATCACTATGCTTAGAAGACAAGCAGCAGTGTGTCACTTTAATACAGGGTAGTAAGTGGAGCTCTGCACATTTAGTGAATTAAACTAAAAAGGGAATTACCCGGCTGTGGACTTATAGAAAACACACTATGTCAGGAAAATCTTTTAAGAGCCACATACCTATTACAAGTACTAAAAAAAAAAGAAGGAAAAACAACAAAAATCCATGTGAAACTGCCCTGCAAAAAACGTCCAGACTTCTAGCCCATACCTTTGTTTGGCCTCCTGCTCTGCTGCATCGCCAGGATCCTGAAAAACATAATTTTACCTTTTACTAGGGTGGAACTTCAGGCAAGGGAGAAAAACAGGAGAGACTGCAGGGCTTGGGTGGCACACATCTGAAACCTCATGGGCAGGAAGATCCCAAGTTACAGGCCAGCCTGTGTTATACAAGGAGAGTCTATCTCAAAAATAAAGTAAAACAGAAAATAAAATGGAAAAAAAAAAAAGGATTCTATTTTTCTTTTTGACATAACAGGCTCCTGTGGTCATTGAGACGGGGCGGGAGGGGGGATTAATTGAGATGGTTTCCAGTTGCAATGTTGTCTTATGGAAGTGCTGAGGATGCACCCCGGGAGGGAGGAGTGATCATGCAAGCTGGGCAAGCTCTCCATCTCCCAGCCCCACACTTAAAAAGTGTGAAGAAGCTTCTAAAGTCACCATCTAGTAGAATGTCTGAGAACACATGAGGCCATGTATTCAGGAGCCCTATTTTTGGAGTAGGAAGGAGGTCTGGAAAATGAAACTCTGGGCCCTGGTTGGAGTGACGGTGATGAGTCGATCAGCGCATCCTCGAGGCTACCCACCCTAAAGCTCGGTTACACCCGCTCCTCCCCTCAATCACCCCGCAGGAGTGGCGATAAGCGATCCCCGCCATGTCCCCAGCATCCAGGGCAGAGGACCCGCTCCACGATGTGACTTCCGGTCAGCGCTGCTAAACTCCAGAATGCTGGACGCCGCGGCCCCGGGGAGCCAGTGCTGGGATTTGGGGCGACACCGAGAAACGCACACAGCCCCGGCCCCGCGGGCCCCGGAAGCGGCCGCCGCGGCCCCGCGAGGCCAGGGCAGAGCGTGGGAACCGCAGCCCACGAGCAAACGCTCCGGCCTCCGCGCGGGCCAAGGGCGGCTCCCCGCCCGCCCGCTCACCCCGTGCTTGGCCTGCAGCTCGGCCAGCCTCTGCTTCCTCAGCGCCTCCAGCTCCTCGTCCGCCATGGTGCGGCCGTCCCGCGTCGCGCACCCGCCGCCACCGCCGCCCTCGGGTCCACTCCGCGGCAATCTCCTCGGTTCCTCGGCCTGAGTGCGGCGGCCGCTACTGCGCAGGCGCGCGCGCGGCGTTCAGGCATCGGCAATCGAACCCCGAGCTCCGGCCGTAGCCTCTGTCAGGGCGCCGCGGAGAAGCCCGACGCCGCGATGGTGGGAGCCGCTGGGGTGACTGTGGGCCAGAAATAGTGCAAGAGCCTTTCTAGGACAGCGCGTTTCCAGACGCCCTTTGAGACACGTTAAATTTTTTCTCTAAATTGTCTATTTTTTTCTCTTGTTTGTGATTATGGTGTCATATCCAAAAAAGCAATTGCCAAGTCTGTCATAAATTTTCTTCTCTCGTGTTTTTCTATAAGTACTGCGAGTGAGCTTATGTTTATGGTCCAATTTGAGTACATTTTTCTGTGTTTTTAGCCAAGGATAATATATATGTATATTATAGTGTGTGCGCATTAGCTATTTATATATTGCATGCTGTATTAGGTATTTTTTCTCGTTTCTGTGATAAATACTTGACACAATTTAAGGAGAGAAGCGTTTATTTTGGCTCAGGATTGTGTATAGTTCACGACAGGGAAGGTTTGGTGGAAGGAGTGTGAGGCAGCTGGTCACATTGCATCCACAGCCAGGAAGCAGAAAACGATGGATGGTGGCGCTAGACTTGTTCTCTCCTTGTTACTCAGTTGGGACCCCCAACACACGGAATGGTGCCACCCATATTCAAAGTGGATCTTCTCACTTCTGCTAAGCCCATCTGGAAGCACCCTCAAAGACACACCCAGAAACTCTCTCCTAGTCTGATTCTAAAATCCCATCAGGTTGAAAACCAAGATTAACCATCATATATGTAGATATATAATTTCCCAAGAACTATTTATGGAAAAGACTGTCTTTTCTCTCTTGAATATGGATGGTTATTTGTAGGCTGTGGAGTCTATTCTTTAGTCTATGGTCATTATTCACAATAAAAACATGGAAGCAACTCATGTCTGTTTCTGTGCCAAACATTTTGGTTACTGTAGTTTTGTGGTAAGCTTTCAAATCAGGAAACATGAATCCTCCAACTTCGTTCTTTTTCAAGTTTTTTTTTTTCCTGTCCAGTGACCCTTGAGATTTTATATGAATTGTCAGAGTTTTCTATTTTTGCATAAAACATCATTGGAATTTTTTGACAGGATCTCCTTAGCCCCAGCCCACCTGGAACTCACTATGGAACCTAGATCTCACAGAGATCCGCCTGTCTCTGCCTCTCAAGTGCTGGGATTAAAGGTGCACATGCCCAGGATTATCACTGGGTTTTAAAAACTCAATTTTTAATCTTTCTGTCTGTGTGGTGTGTACATGTGTGTGTTCATATGTGAGGACACAGGCATGTCATGTGAGAGAGAGAGTGTGTATACATGAAAGCTGGCAGGAGAACCCAGGCTTTGCACAGGATAAGCAAGCACTCTACCACTGAGCAGTAACTCCAGCCCATAACTGCTAGATTCTAGGCAAATGCTCTGCTGCTGAATCATGTCCCCAGCCCTTAGGCTCTTACCGCCCCAGTCAGAAATGTCTATGGTTGGCTGTGTTCGAAGTCACTGTCATTATCCCTAATGGGTGGCAGCATGTTATTTTTATTTTAAATTGTGTGTATGTGTATGTGTTGGGGTGTGTGCACTTAAATGCAGGTGCCTTAAATGCAGGAGGCCAGAGGTATCAAATCCCCTGGAGTTGGAGTGACAGGCAGCTGTGAGCCTTCTGGTGTGGGTCGGGAACCGAACTTGGGTCCTCTGCTAGAACAATATGCACTCTTAACCAGTGAGCCAACTCTCCAGCTCCCATCAGCAACATTTTTCTCTCTGCTCTTTTCTTGAAATACCGCTCCCTCAACTTTGCCGTTTTTATTTTGCAGAAGTTGCTTCTCTATTGATGGATTCACTAGTTCCGCCTCTGGCCTTTCTCTGTAGGATTCCTCACTCTGGGCTCTGCCCTCTGCCCTTACCACCCTCCATCCCTGGCAATCTCCCTCAGCACTGCGTGTGCACACGGGTGCATCTTAAATTCTATGTCCATTCCATTCCGTTAGAATTCACGGAAGAAACATCTCTGTCCCCTCAGCCTCTCTATAGGTCTAACAAGCCCCTGAAACTTCTCATGTGAATCCTTGACTTCTTTACTAACTTCCCCCTTCCCGTGTCACGATCTTAGTAAAATGGTACCATTTTGTAACTGGGTCAGACAACAGGGACTTGTGGCTGAGAAGATGGCTTAGTTGGTAAAGTGCTTGCTGCACAAGCATAAGATGCTGAGTTTGGATCCCTGGCACCCACATAAAAAAAATTGCTACAGTGCCATGTCTAGAATCACAGTACTGAGGAGGCTGAGACAGGAGGGTCCAGGATCCCCAGGGCTTGCTGGATGACCAGCCTGGCCAACTTGATGAGCTCCAGTTTGCATGAGGAGATTGTCTCAAAAATGAAGGTGGAGAGTGCATACATATGTACATACACATGAGCATGTACATATACAAACAGGAAAGACAGAGAAAGGAAAAAAGATGGAAAGGTGCATTTGGTATGAACGCAGGAGATGTGGACGGGTACCCTGTGGTCTCTTTGTAGTTTTCCATTGCTTCCAGTTTATGCTCCCTGTACAGCAGCAGGATAGCAGTCCCAGAATCTGACACGGGCGATGCCTGCAGGACCAGACGGTTCCTCTGCCACGTTGACTCCTGTCTTCCTTCCCTCTGGACAGGCTTCCTTCTCTGGTCAGTCCTGGAAGCCCCAGGTACCAGAATCTTGACTATCCCCTGTCAGCAGCAGAGGGAGCCCACACTCTACTGAAAGCGTTGATGTTTCTCATTATAATACAAAGCAGAAAAGATCGTAATTGTTGCTTTTTTGCCATGCAGTCTGTCTTTAACGACAAGGCTTTAATCTCCATCGTACATCTCTGTTGCTGTAAATTCATGCTCCATTATGATCCCATATGTGCAGATTCACTCTGAGATAGCCTCAGCCAGCTTGGCTGGTGAGCCGGGGCTTCAGCACTGTCGTTGCTGTATGCAGCCACCTCCCACACTCAGTAGTTATAACTTCATGGATTGCTTTCTATCAGTTTCTTAGCCACCGTCCTTCAGCTGATTGGTCATGTCATGGAAAGACACCAATAAGGACAAGATGCAAGCGGCAGGAGGATTATGAGTTCAAGGCTAGCATGGTCTACATAGTGACCATGTCTCACAAAGCCAAAAACTACAAAGAAAGAGAGAGGAAAATATTCAGAGAAATAAAACAGAATCCAGTGGTTGGATGTGCGCCTGCTATCTAACTGTTATCCATCTCGTCTTCTGTGTAAAGTAGCAGAGCTTGATGGTGCTTTACTCCCACAAAGCCCATTTTACATACATACAGCTGTACATAGAAACAGAGAATGACATTTTTATTTGCTCTGTTAGAATATTTAAAAAATATTATTAATTTTATTGTATATGTATGAGTGTATTGCCTGCATATATGTGAGTGCACCCGTGTCGTGCATTGCCCACGAGGCCAGAGGAGGCCATCGGGTCCCCCCTGGAACTGGCATTACGGATCATTGTTAGCTGCCCTGTGGGTGCTGGGAATTGAACCCCGATCCTCTGGAAGACCCAGCAAGTGTTCTTAACTACTAAGCCATCTCTCCAGCCCCTAGGATATTTTTACAAACCCTTCTTATCAAATTTTTGTGATTTTCATAAATGTAGTTTAATGATATTTAGATTCCCTCCCACTGCCCCTGTTCAATCTAATGTACTCCCATAAATAAATATATATATATATATGGCCTATAGGGCCTGATTTTTTTGTCCCCAAATGTCTTTCCACTGGGCCTACTAAGAGTCCCATCCCTGTGAAACATTGTTGTTCTCCCATCAATTGAAAAGTTCCTCATGTTGGACTGGGATTTCCCGGTGCCTATGCTGAGATTTCGCACAGGACTTGTGCATGCTGTCACCATTGTTGTGAGTTCATATGAGTAACTAACCAGCTGTCTGGAAGACTCTGTTTCCTCGTAGTCATCCACTGCCTCTGGATCTTACAGTCTTTCTGCCTCCTCTTCCACAATGATCCTTGAGTCTTGGGAGACAACGGTTTGAGATAAGTTTCCTATTCAGGGTTCTCTGCACATTGGCCAATTGTGGGTTTCCGATTTAATCACCATAGGCTGTTTTGTGATATAAGATGTAACCCAGGCTTGTTTTAAACTTATGATTCTTCCCGTCTCCCGAGTTCTGGGATGGCAGGCAGGCATGTAGGCCCTTTCCCAGAATGGCATTCTTTTCAACATCCTTTGATGGTTAATCTTAAAGCCCGGCCCCCTGGCTGACTGTGAGGACCAGGATCATTACCACGGCTGAGCCACACCAGTGTTGTTCTTCTGCCACTTTTCACAGAAACATGTTTGCTTTTTTAAATTTTGTTTTATGTGTATGAGTATATTGCCTACATTAATGTAAGTGTTCCCAGGTCTGTATGGTGTAAGGCAGGATGGGCCTTAGCCAGGCTACCTGCCATGAGGAATAAGGGAATGGCTCCTCTGGCCAGGCATGACAGCAGCTTCTGCCCAGCGTCTGGAGAGAACCTGCAGTGAGATGATCTACCTGGGGACAGATTACTATTGGCTGCAGTTGGGAACCACCCCATAGGGCAATTGGCTATCCAAACTCATAAAACCTTTTGCACTTCCTGAATAAACTGAGTTTGCAGGGCTTTCCAACCTCATGCTTTTCACCCAGCTCCCGGTGTCTATGTTGACTCCAACACTCATCCCCTCACGGCAGAGACCCTGTGACCGGCTCGGGACCGCCCGAGCAGAGGGACCCCAACACATGTCATATAATGCCCATGGAGGTCAAAGAGGGCATCAGATCCCCTGGAACTGGAGTTAGGATGGTTGTTGGCCATCCCTTGCTGAGAACTGAACCCAGGCCTGTGGGTGGGTCTCCAACTCCAGCACAGCTGTTGTGCTCCAGCCATCGCAGAGAATGGAGGTCCTCGGTTGGCTCAGAGTGTGGTGGGAGAGATTCCTGGGATACTGCATTGGTGGGCAGTTCAGTTATTGAGACCAAAGTAGGGATTTATATACGGGGCCTTTCTGGCTGTTACAGAAGGCAGGAAAGTTAAAGGTGGGGTCTTTAGGTAAAGGCAGGAAGGTTGTAGGGCTGACGTGGAAATTAGGAATGAGGAAACGAAACCCAAAAACCTGGTTCTGGTCTGGGGTGATCTTTGTGGCGGGGAAAGATGAAGCAACTGCTGAGGCCAGCAGTGGCTTCCTGGTACCTAGGCTATCACATCAGGCAGGGCAGGCCAGACTCCTACCATCCCTTCAGGGTATCCAGGGTTGCTTGGCTTGCTCAATACCTTTTACAATAGACCCAGACCCCACACAGGCCCTGTGCCAGAGCAGCCAGTGCTCTTAATCGCTGAGCCATCTCTCCAGACTTGCGTGTTTGCTTTTTTACCGAAACACTTCCAGTTCCTGGTTTTCCTCCAAAGCAATTGGCCGAATTCTGAAATGCTGCCCTGAGATCAGTTGTCAACTATGCTTAGTAGAAAAGGGAATCCTACAGGAACCACGTAGACAAGATCACCTAAAACCAGCTACAGAGTCTTCAAATTTAGAAGAAGCTATGTAAAAAAATTTTGGCCACATGCTAGGATTTGAACATCCTTGTCACTCTGAGACCTCTACGCAGGAAGGCAAAGAGATGCTAAAAGCTGGCCAGGCCTTTCTTCTGGCTAGAAATCTTCCAAACAGAGGACTGTGTTAAGCACCTCCCTGACCCCTTTACTATCTGCTCAATATAAATACAATATAAATATAAAATAATATAAAATACCCAGGCAAAGAGAAATGGACTCCAAACCACATCAAATAGAATGTATACGTAGATAATCAATAACAACAATAAAAGACCAAGATGCTAATTGACAAATGTTTCCTTCAACTCTGCAGGCTTCCCTGGAAGATAGTGCGAGTTCAGTTGTAGATCACTAGTGTAAAGCAAATACTGCAATAAAACTAGCCATGTGATTTGTTTCCCAGTGTGCATAAAAGTTATGTTTATCCTATAACATCATTTGTTAAGTATACAATAGTACTGTATCTAAGAAAGCATGCCTTGATTAAAAATACTTTATTGCTATCAGGGTGTGGGTTAGTAATGCCTGCAATTTCAACACTCAGGAGGCTGCGGCAGGAGAACTGAAAGAGTTCATGGTTACTGTGGGTTATATAAGAAAGCCTTCTCCTGAAGGTTGCTAATGGTCATATGAGCACTCTTTGCAGGCTTGCCACAAAACTTCAATTTCTAAGAAATGCAGTATTTGTCAAACTTAGTAAGATGAGATATCTGTGTTAACTATGCCAGCTTATGTTCTGTGACTGTGATAAACACCAGACCAAAGGCAAGTTGTAGGTTTTGGGTAATCACTGGAGACCTCTGGGTACTTTTAGAGAGTCTTGGGGACTTCATCTTGCAGATTACAGTCCATCAGTGAAGGAAGCCAAGGTAGAAACTCAGGGTGAGAACTTGAAGCAGAAACTATGGTACAGAGCTGGGGAGGTAACTCAGCAGTTAAGAGCGCTGGCTGCTCTTGCAGAAGACCTGTATTCAGTTCAGCACCTACATCGTGATTCACAACCATCCATAATTCCAGTTCCAGGAGATCAGATCCCCAGGAGTCCAAGACCTGCCTGGGCAGCATAGAAAGACTCTGTCTAAATAAATTAATAAACAACCATTTTTAGGACATATATGGTAGTGCATGTATATAATCCTAGCACTTAGGAAGCTAAGGCAGGAGGATCATGAATTTGAGGCCATTCTAGGCTACACAGCAAGGGCTAGGCCAGCCTGGGCTACTCAACAAGGCCCTGTTTCAAATAATCTAGATCTAAAATAAATGAATGAATGAAGGGAACTACTTTAAGTCCACTGAAAGTCGGGCAAGTTCTTATCACTGGGGACACAAAGGTAAAGAGTACTCAGTATGTAAGTGACTCTAAATAGCACAGAGTCCCTCAGCTTCTCTGTTTCACTGAGCATTCTTTATCCACCTCCCAGGAGTCTACTTTCTGCCTCCAGAGCCTTCTCAGATATTCTTGGCTCTTATGGGTTGAATTGTGTCTCCCCATAAGTTTTGTATGCAGAAGTTCTAACTCCAAGTTCTTCTGACTATGACCATATTTGGAGACAGGGTCATTAAAAGTAAACCAGCGTGGGCTGTGATCCAGTGTGATTCATGTCCTTCTCAGAAGAGACTGGGACACAGACACACAGTTAAGAAATCACTTTTACTAAAATGCACAGACTCTTCACGGAGGTCCCCAAGACTCTCTAAAAGTACCCAAAGGTCTCCAGTGATTACCTAAAACCTACAATCACCTTGGGTTTCAGAAACAGGGACTGACTGATGAGAACCCTTATGGTAAAGGACTAAATCTACCCCCAAGGAACACTAAATTCTCAGACAGTCCAGTCCCCAAATGAGGGCAGTGGTCTTTAATGGTGAGTTTGTGTCTGCAGCTGGAACAATATTCACTTGTTCCCTAAAGCAATGAGGAATTCTTTAGATCACCTAGTGTTGCTTGGAGAGATGTAAAGACCATCCATCCGACTCCTCCCAGGATCCCAGTGACAAACTGAGGTATGATTCTACCAAAGTGGACTCTGGGAAACCAACATGCTTTATTGCTTTATTGGGCTTTCTTAACAGAGCAATGGGTAAGGGGTTACTTATAGAAGTGTGGGTGGTCCTCCCTAAGGCCTCATGGGACAGTCTTCACCCCAGCCATAGCCACGTAAATAGAAAGCCCCCATCTCTCGGTCTTTCCCGCGTATGTACTGTGGTTGTTCCCTTAGGCCATGTGCAGTTAGGACCAAATTTCCTGTCGTGGATTGGGAGGTGTGCCTGGATACCCAGGGGAGGGTCCTGTGTTCTTCTTGCCCATCTTGTGCCAGAGTGTCAACAATTAACAAACCCAGCTGTGATCATCCTTGGCAAGAAGGCACAGCTGAGCTCAGGAAGATGGCATGTGTCTGACGGGGAGGACAGTCTTGAACAACACAGAATGAGACAATGGTCATCCACACCACACCTAGCTCAGGCTGGTTAACTACGCAGGACTGTCTGCCTCTCTCACCTGCCCTGATTCTTCCTCTATTTAAATGTAAAACTTATACCAGTGCCCAGAGATGTGTCTGGATGTCCTGGGTCCCTTCATCCGGTCCTCCACTCATGCCGCACTGAGCAAATCACCTCCTTGGACTTTTTACCATTTCTTATCTCTCTAACTGGCCTGCTGAGATGGGACACCAATGTGTTTTGGCTGAAACTCCAGCACCAGGAAGAAGGTAGAGACACAGAAGGATCGTGTTAACTGCCAGCAAGGAGAGTGGTCTCAGTGGAAATCAGGCCTGCTCACACCTTGATCTAAGAACTGTAAGAAAGTCATTTCTGTGGTTACATCACAGGGTCAGTGGTTTGGCCCTAGGGGGCTCTTCCTCAAAACACTGGCTGGGGATGGCGTTGTGGTGAGTGGATGAGTGAGTTGGGGCCTGGAGGGGAAGGGACAGGAAAGAGAAGACCCTCAGCCAGCCCCTCTCACATCTGTTGGGAGGCTTTGGTCAAAGGACAGCCTCGTGGTCCACCTGCCCACAACATCTTCAGTCTCATTTCTTCCTAATCTACCTTCTCCAGGGGTAGGTGGATTAGTGAGTGGAGTTTGGGGGCTTTTGCTGGGGGTGAAGGTGTTGGGGCTTGTTGAAGGTGGGGGGCTTCATTCTATTGGCAACTACTCAGGGGATTTTCTGTTTTTTTCTAATTAAGGTTTTTTTTTTTAGTTAGCTTCTGCAGTAATGGGCTTCTCTGTGGCTGTTTCATACATACGCATCATGATAATTTCTTCGGTTTTAAAAACAAATTTTGTGTGTGTGAGGGTATTGTCTGCATCTATGTAAATGCATCCATGTTGTGCAATGCCTGAGTTGATCAGAAGAGGGCAATGAATTCTCCTGGAACTGGAGTTAAGGATGGTTGTTGGCCACCATGTGGGTACTTGGAATTGAACTTGGGGCCTCTGCAAGAGCAGCCAGTGCTCTCAACTGATGAGCCATCTCTCCAGCCCCTGATTTTATTTATTTATTTATTTATTTATTTTTGAGACAGGACCTCCCTATTAGCTTGGGCTGCCCTGGAACTCAATATGTATACCAGGCTGGCCTCAAAGTCTTAGAGGTCTTCCCGCTTCTGCCTTTGAGTGTTAGGTTTAAAAGCATATTCACCTTACCCAGATTGGGGTGATTTTCATTGTGTGGCCTGGCTCATGACCTTTGCTACGTCTTCTATGGTTTGAATATGGATAATGTCCTCCAAATCTGCGTGTGATGAGGGCTTGGTGCCCAGGTGGCAGTGTTAGGAGGTTGGGGGCAGGTCCTTGACGGGGATTGTACACCCCACCCCAGCCTCTTCTTCCTCTTCGCTTCTCACCTTTATCTCAGCTATTTCATGATCATAACGGAAACCTTCCATTGACCGACCGTTCAGACCATCCGCTCTGCCGGAAGTATGTTAATCACGTTCCCATCGCTGTGATCAACATGGCCGGCAGAAGCAACTTGTGAGATTTCTTTTGGCTCATGGTTTCAGGAGTGGCAGTCTGCCACGGCAGGGAAGACATGGAGTGACCCAGTGGGTGACACCAGCAGCACAGGACTAAGGCTGATCACGCCATGGTGGACCGGGAAGGAGAGGTGGGACCAGAACGTGAGATGGGCTTCACCTTCAAAGGCCCATCCCTAATGACTTACTCCCATCCCCCACCTCCTGTAAGTTTCACAACCTCCCAAAATAGCACACCAGCTGGAGGATGTGTGTTCAAACAGAGAAAAGCATGTGAGACATTTCAGATCCAAACTGTAACAGAACTCTCCTGCCATTCACCAGCCTCGCTATTGTTTAATTCACTCCACCCCATAAGAATGGGCTACTATTGGGGCTAGAGATGGCTCAGAGGTTAAGAGCACTGCTTGCTCTTGCAGAGGACCCGGGTTCGAATCCCAGGACCCACATGGTGGCTAACAACTGTCTGTAACTCCAGTTCTAGGAGATCCGACACCCTCTTCTAACCTCTGCAGTCACCAAACTACACAGTTGCACTTACATACGTGCAAGCATACACACACACACACACACACACACACACATACATGAGTGGGCCATTATCTAGCAACGTGTAAAAAGACTTTTGGAACATAACTGATTCATTATGTTAGCTGCTTTCCATGGTATAAACATGCTCACTTTCCAGTTTCAGGCTGCTATGTGGGGCCATTCAATGGGCAGTTGAATTGGGAAGGGCATCCCACAGCACAGTGCTAGACTGCATTCCCACTACTTCTGGACAGTCACAAGAGTAAATATGAGCATACTACAGTGAAAAAAGGATGCTGTATTTATTACCTTTGTGTTTATTTTTAATTGTTATTATGTGTGTGTGCGGATGTCTGTGTGTGGATACCCAAGGAGGCCAGAAGAGGGCATCGGAGCTCTTGAAACTGGAGTTACAGTTGCTTATGAGCCACTGGGTGTGGGTGCTGGGAACTGAACTCAGGTCCTCTGGAAGAGCAGTAGGTGCTCTTAACTGCTGAACCATCTCTCTAAGCTCCTATCTTTATGTTTTAACATAATTTGTTTACTGATTAAAGCAATCACAATTTCATTTTGAAATTATGCTTAAAAATAGTTTGCACGTTTTCAGAAGGTTTAGTAGTCAGCTCTTTTGTTTTCAAGGCTGGGGAAGAAGCCCAGAATCTCGCACACACTAGACAAATGTGCTACCGTATCCCCAACCCCAAACCCAACAATGGACTCTCGTTTTATAAGATTTATTTTCTCTTTAGTCATGTGTATGGGGGGAGGGTATGCGTATATGAAGCAGAAGTGTTGCATCCCCTGGAGCTGTAGTTACAGGCAGTTGTAAGCTGCCTGATTGAGTACCCAGAACTGAACTCAGGTCCTCTGCAAGAACAATATACATGTTTACCCACTGAGCTGTCTCTTTAGCCCTACAGTGGGTATTCTTACAAGCCAGTAGGAGCTGGCCTCAGCAGGTCCATAGCCAAGGTAATTCTCTGGATAACACGGGACAGTATGAAGCAACAATGGTGGATGTAGGGAGTAAATGACCCTATTTTGACTTCTGGAAGCTTCTGGTTGGGATGTGTGAGTAAATACCACCAGGGCAAGAAAACAGTTCCAGTTTCCTCCAAAACCCTGTGGCTGTGCCCGATTCCTGGACCTTCCTAGGCATTGTCTTCTTGCCCACATCGTGTATCTTCCGCCGGGTTCTAAGTGGACCCTCCAAGTGGCGGTGGCCTGGCAGTGGACTGTGTCATCCTGAAGTGCACAGCTGTCTTTCTTGGCCCAAGGAGCATGCTTGTGGGGAGCTGTGTCCAGAAGTGCTGTTAGACAAGGACAGCAAAATTCTGTGCTGGAGACCTCACTCCTCTCTGGTGTGATGCAATGGCAGGTGATTTCGGGGACTCCATAGTCTTCTTTACAGTTCCCCCAGGTCTGTTTCTTCCTAGGAATGTGTTCAAATGTTAGAATTCATGAAAAATATGTTTCTTATTCCCTAAGTAACAATGCATCATCCACAATTATTTGCTGTTATAAAAACAAGCTACATCGATTCAAGACTTGTTCCTCAGGCTTGGTGGCAAGGTCTGTAACTGGAATTCAGTTACTGGGGAGGCTAAGGCAGGAGGTTCACAAGTTCAATGTCTGTATGAGCAGAGTAAGTTCAAGGCTAGCCTGATTTACACAGGGAGACCCTGTCTCAAAATGAAAGGGACAAAGGACTGATGATGTAACTCAGTAGTGGAGAGCTTGCCAAGCACGCACAAGACCTTGGGTTCAATCTCGGCACTGTAAACAACAGGTTTATTAATTAATAGTCTCTGTGTGATCAATTGGCATCAGAGTGAAGACCCAGAGGTCATTTCCAACACAACCGTTCGTTCAACCAGGATAGCAAAAGAGTGAGAATTTCCAGCCACATGCCTTCTTTGTTGGGTCAAGAAGAATATCACAGGAACAGTGAGTGATTAAAGAAACAAAAAGCAGTGAATCTCCATCTTTCTAAGAAACAGCAGAAACACACAATCACGGCTCTAAAAATGTGTCCTGATCTCTTACTGGCTGTAATCCCCAGCCTTTTGGTTTGAGGTGCCTACCATAAGATTAGTGGAAAGA
Source organism: Eospalax fontanierii (assembly GCA_035773235.1). NCBI lineage: Eukaryota > Metazoa > Chordata > Mammalia > Rodentia > Spalacidae > Eospalax > Eospalax fontanierii. Next base: position 20,069,121 of record CM069554.1, on the reverse strand, counting down.
TGTGTTATCTCTTTGAGGCTTGAGGATTATTGTATAAGAGTTTAAAAGAAAAACTTCAGGGCAGGCAAGGTGTAAATCTCAACAGATGCTGGGAGAAGGAGAATTTGGAGGGAAAATAAGCCATGTAGTTTAAGTTAGCCTGCGTGGAGGCTGGCCACGTGGCAAGGAGGGCCGCTTTAGAGAAAATGAAGCCCAAGGTGTTAGGGAAAGCATACTTAAATAGAAAGAAGAGAGGAAAGTTAGCATTTTCTGAATAATTCAGAAAAGCAGGCAGACTTGGAAAGATTTTAATTCACAGAAATAATAGGTAAAACCATTTGGTCCTTTCCCACAAGTGTTTATCTTGATTTGAAAGCTTGTGCATATAGATACACATTCCTATGCATATATTCCTATATGACACAGTTGGCTTAATTATGAATGAGCTCATAGATAAAACTTGTTAGAAGTCGCCTCACACTGAATTGTAATTTTCTCCAACTTAAATGAGATTTAGATCAATCTCTTGTCTTTGCTAAATACTTCTTTTTAGTACTGGGGATCAAACCTAGACTTCACATGCTAGACAAGTCCTCTCTCTCTGAGCTACATGGCCAGACCTTGGATTTTGGGGGAGAGTAGTAAGTGCCCTTAACTGCTGAGCCACCTCTCTAAGTTCCTATATTTGTATTTTAATATAATTTGTTTACTGATTAGAGCATTCATAATTTCATTTTTTAAGTTATGCTTTAAAATAGTTTGCACATTATCAGAAGGTTTAATAATCAACTCTTTTGTTTTCGAGGCTGGAGAAGAAACCCAGAGCCTCGAACATACTAGGTAAATGTGCTACCAAATCCCCAACCCCAAACCCAACAATGTTAAATGCATTAAAAAAAAAACATTTTTTTAAAGAGATGGTTCAGTGATTAAGAAAGAGTATTTATTACTTTTGAAGAGGACCCGAGTTCAATTCCCAGAACCCACATGGCAGCTAACACTTCTCTTTATCTCCAGTCCCACCAGTCCCAGGGGATCTGACGCCCTCTTCTGGCCTCTGTGGCCATTGCATGCACATGGTGCGCTTACATATAGTCAGAATCTACATATAAAATAAATGAAATGTGAAGAAAAAATTCAAAAATTATATTTTATTTATGTGTATGAGTGTTTTTAAAGGTGTGTTGAGTCTATTTTGTGTGTGTGTGTGTGTGTGTGTGTGTGTGTGTGTGTGTGTGTGCTTGCATGTGCCTGTGGAAGCCTGAGGTTGATGTTGGAATCATCCTCATTGAGGCAAGGTATTTCAATCAAACCCAGAGCTTGCTGATTTAGCTAATCTCCCTTGAAGCTTGCTCTGGGGATCCTCTGTGTCTGTTTACTAAGGTTGGGATTACAGGTGGGTTGCCATGCCCACCGGGGTTCTGGGGATCTGAATTCCAATCTTCACACAAATGCCACAAGCACTTTAACTGTGGGGCCATCTCTTCAGCCTCTCAACTTATATTCTTTGTCTGAAAGGTTGATGACTTATAGGTGGCCCAAAATTTTTGTGTCAAATGTTTGGAGAATTACAGACTTTCCTTTAATTGAGTTTCTCATTTGAATTAATGATTTTCTAAACTTAAAAACCATTGCCTGTCTTTGAATCTTTTCACATATCATTTAACATTTTGTTTATATTAATGGGGTTGGTTTATAGTTATTCATTTTTCTTCATAAGAATACCACCAATGTGTTTTTTTCAGAAGTGTTTGGATGAAACTAAAAACACAGACTTTCATCGTCGAAAATAAAATCTTGTGTGGTAATATATCGCAAGATTATTTGATTATGAAATATTTGGATGAAAAGTAGAAATTTCAGTGGGTTGTGTGTTAGTTTTCTGTTATTGTGACAAAATATTTGAGAGAATCAACTTAAAGGAGGAAAAACATGTTTTGACTCATGGTCTCAAACCCTGGTCATCAGTTTTCTCTGTTGCTTTGGGGATTGTGCCAGCAAGACTTTCTTTCTTTCTTTCTTTCCTTTCTTTTTTCTTCCTTTCTTTCTTAATCATTGTGACAAAATATTGAACAGAAAATTTAAGGAAGAAAAAATTTAGTTCATAATTTTCAGATGTTCATGGCGCAGAGGCTGCAGAAGAATAGTTCTATGCTTGGTGGACAAGAAACAGAACAGAATGGAACTACAAAGGAATCCAGACAAGGAACAGTCCCAAGGACACGCCCCCAGTGACCGACCCCCTCCAGCCAGGCCTTACCTACCAATTCCACTACCTCCAATTGTCTATTCCAAAAGAGATCAAACCACTGATTATATCAGAGCCCACCACTTTCCAATAGTCCTCTAAGCTATGAATCCAGTGGCTAGAGAGATGGCTCAGCAGTTAAGGGTTTGTATTATTCTTGCAGAGGGCCTGAGTTTAGTTCCCAGCACCCACATCTGGTGATTCATAACTTCCTATAATTCAAGCTCCCAGGAAGTCAACGTCCCCTTCTGTCCTCTGCAGGCACTGCACCATGCACATACCCACAAACAGACACACATAAGCATAGTTTAAAAAAATCTTAACCTCTTGAGCAAGAGTTAGGGGAGAAGAGGATGATGGGAGGTTGCTTTTAAAAAAGATGGTGTCTTCTTAAGCCCATTCTGTGGGCTTTTTTGCAACAGTTACTTTTACCAAGGTTCACATGATTGGATTAATTGTTGCAAATCACCAACGCCTGTTCGCAGGGAAAGGGAGCTCGCCTAGTGGGAGTATACCAGGTAAAACCAATGAGAGAGAAAGAAGGAAAGGAGGGGACCCCAGGATCCTGTACCAGACCCAGAGTTCTTGCTGGGAACAGCCAGGTCTAGGGCTCCCCTCAGCCCAATGGGAGATATCAGCTACAGTCTGCAAATAAAGTTTGTAGTTTCTCCCTTTCTCTGGTTAATGCTTAGCTGTTCTCACTGCCAGTCCCTCAGGTCTGACCTCTACTGTCTGGTATCTGTCCTAGTGCTTTTGTGTCTGGGGAATCTTTTTCCAGGCAATTGGCTATTCTCTCTCTGTTGATACTTCCAGCTTGCTAGGGCAACACACCTCCCCAGTCACATTAGACATCTCTGACTTCTCTCTCTCTGTCCCTCTCTCTCTCTGCCTGTCAGCCTTGTTTCTCTGACTAGCTGCTCCTTCAGGAGGGATCCCATACTCCTGTGTGTGAGTCTTCTGTCTTTCCCAAAAGTTCAATTCTTTGTTTATCTCAAACAGGACAACCGCCCCTCATGGCCAAACGCCACAACACTATGAATCCATCAGTAGATTGACCCGTTGATGAGGCCGGAGCCTTTAGATCCAATCACTTCTCCAAAGCTAAACCCCTGAACACTTCAGATTAGGGACAAAATCATCAACAAATGAGCCTCTGGGGACATTTCAGACCCAACCTGTAACAATCCTTGAGTCATTGGTGTGTTGTTGTAAAAGGATATCAGTATCTCCAAGGACATCAAAGGACTTATGAATTACAAAGAGAAAAAAGTCTTCTTCATAGAGTGATCTTGCAGATAACATTTTAACAAATGATCCAACTTTACCATCAACCAGGGACCAACTGACACTTGGACCTCCTCAGAAGGGCTCTTTTCTTTTATTAAACAATGTTTTATTTATTATTTTTATGTTATGTGTACGAGTGTGTTAACTGTATGTAGGTAAGGTGCATCCGTGGCATGCAATGCCCATGAAAGTCGGAAGGGGGCGTTGGATCCCATGGAACTGGAATTACAGATGGTTTTTGGCTGCCATGTGGGTGCTGAGAATCAAACTTGGGTCCTCTGAAAGAGCAGCCAGTGCTCTAAACTGCTGAGCCATCTTTCCTGCCCCCAAAGGCTCTTTTCTTGTAAGTACAGAACAGCCTGGAAGTTGCCAAAGATGTTGAACTTAATCTAGTCATAGGAATCAACTGAAAACCAAACTGAGGAACAGTCTATAAAGCAGCATGCTCAGATTCTTAAAAATGTAAACATCAAGAATGTCTGAGATGGGGCTGGAGAGATGGTCCGGTGGTTAAGAGCACTGGCTGCTGCTTTTGCAGACACCCAGGTTTGATTCCCAGTAACCATATGGTGGCTAACAACCATCTGTAATTCCAATCCCAGGGGCTCCAATACCCTCTTCTGACCTCTGTGGGCATTGCACACATGTAGTGCACTCACATACATGCAAGCAATATACTCATACACACATTAAAAAAAAGAATGTCAAAAAGGCTCAGTGGTTAAGAGCAGCTGCAGCTCTTGCATAGGACACAGGTTTGGTTCCCAGCACACACATGGCAGTTCACCACTGTCTATAACTCCAATTCTGGGGAATTCAATGTACTTTTTTGGTCTTCACAGGCACTACTTGCACGGGCACACTTACATACATGTAGGTAAAATACGTGTACACATAAAATGAAAATAAATAAATCTAAAAAAAGAATGTCCAAGACAGGACATTCTGAGATGGCTCAGAAGTTAAAAGGGCTTGTTGCTCTTACAAAGGACCCAAGTTCAGTTCCCAGCACCCATGTTGGGCAGCCTACAATGACTTGTAGCTCCAGCTCCAGGGGTCTTGATGCCCTCTTCTGACCTCCATGGGCACCTGCACACATGCGCACACACGTGCACACACATAGAAGTAAAAATAAATTTTGAAGAATGTTCAAGACAGTTTTAGAAAACTACTCAGTGGTAAGAGACGAATAAGACTTCATAAAAAAGAATAAATGTCTTAACTAGACACATTAAAACACCAAAAATGCTTATTAGTTAAATAGTAAAGTTATTTTTGGAGCTGTGCTGAAGGTGGATCTCAGGGTCTCATGCCTGCTAGGCCACACTTCAACTACTAAACCACACCTGCAGACCTTAAATTTCTTAGTTGAAATAACACAAGGCTGTTCTCTGAGGCCACAAGCTAGTGATTAGGCATAACAAGTCATGGTGCCTATATCTAAAGGCCTGGATAATTTAGTATAAAAATTGTGTAGATGGATCAAAAGTGGCGAAATATCAACAAGCAGTGAGTTTAAAAGGAAGTGCTAGAGAGATGGCTCAGCAGTTAAAAGGATTTCCCGTTCTTGCACAGGACCCAAGTTTGGTTCCCAGCATCTCCATGATGACTAACAGTGGTCGTTAACTCCAGTTCCAGGGGATCTGATGCCCTCTTCCGACCTTTATGGGCATTGCACAACACAGGTGCACTATACACATGCAGGCAGTGTACTTATACACATAAAATGAAAATAATAAATAAAATATTTTTAAAACTAAGTAAATAAACAAAATGAAAGGTTGAAAAGAAAATATGATTAAGTCCCTGTTACTTTGTCCATCTAAATAGGTTGAGTCTTAAGAAAGTAACCAATTTATTTTTAAATTTTTTATTTATTTTGATTTTATGTATCTGAGAGTGTTTCCTGAATGTGTGGAAGGGCACCCGTGTTGTGTACTGCCCTCAGAGGTTAGAAGACAGTGTCAGATTCCCTGGAACTGGAGTTACAGGTGGTTGTTAGTCATCATGTGGGTGCTCGGAACTGAACTCGAGTCTTCTCCAAGAGCAGCCAGTGCTCTTAACTACCGAGCCATCTCCTCAGCCCCTAATTTTATTTATTTTTCAGAAAAGCTCTCAGTATGTAGCTCTGGATGGCCTAGAACTCACTATGTAGGTCAGGCTGGCCTTGAACTCACAGAGATCTGCCTGCCTCTGCCTCCTGAGTGCTGGGATTAAAGGTGTGCACCACCCTACCCAGGCTGAATTTACTTTTAAAAACAAGTTATTTTTAAAATGCCAATATCACTGTAATAAGATTTACTGTTCTTCGATTCACAGCTAATTAACTTTTGTATATATTTAACTTTTAAACAAAAACACGTTCACATGGTTTAAAGAAAGGTATATAAAAATTTTTCCTTCCGTCTTTGTTCCCATCTGCTCTGCCTCCTGGTCTCAGAGGGTTCTGTTTCTGGTCCTTGGGCAGAACATCATGATGGTAGAAATGTGGGGGAGGACAGCTGTTAAGTTCATAGCAGATATGGAGCAGAGAGAGAGAGAGGAGGGGATTTGGGACTGGTACAGCCTTCAAAGGTACACCTTCGGGGATGTGCCTCTCTGGCTAAGCCTCATTTCCTAAATAGAGGCTGGAGAGATGGCTCAGCGGTTTAGAGCACTGACTGCTCTTTCAGACGACCCAGGCTTGGTTTCCAACACCCACATGGCATCTAACAACTGTCTGTAACTCTAATTCCAAGGGATCTGATGCCCTCTTTCTGGACTGTACGACGACATGGGTATATTCATATACCCACAAGCAAAACACTATTCATATAAAATTTTAAAATCAAATAAAAATATTGTCACCAGCTGGAGACCAAGCCTTCAAAGGCCCCTGTGGGGCCTTTCCATAAGCAAGTCATGACGGCATTGTACTTCTGGGTTTGCAGAAAGGTACAGTGACATGTGTCCCATGTTACATGATCATGTATCTTTCCTGATCTATAATCCTCTAATCCTCTGTGCTCTATGACCCCATCTTCTTCCTACCCAACCCATGGCAACCAGTGATGTTTCTGCTGTTGTCATAGGTCTGTCTTCTAGAAAGGCATATGCCTGATTGGAATTGTATACTTGCAGCCCTTTCAGACTGGCTGGTCTGAAAGGTCACTTAGTGACCTGAGATTAAGGTTCCTCCTTGTCTTTTCATAGTTCAATCATTTTTTAGCACTGAATAATATCCATAGTCTAGATTCATTTATCATTATTATTTTGCTTATTGTTTATTAGTTTTTTAAAGTGATTTCTTTTTATTTTATGTGTATGAACTTGTATGTATGTGCACCACATGCATACAGTACCTGTGGAGGCCAGAAGAGGGCGTCCGTTCCCCTGGAATTGGAGTTACAGGTGGTTGTGATCCGCCATGTGGGTGCTGAGAATCAAACTTGGGTCCTCTGCAAGAGCAGCCAGTGCTCTAACCACTGAGCCATCCCTCTAGCCCCATGAAGTATTTTCTTTCTCTCTCTTCCTCCCCTTCCTGGCCACCATAAAATGGGCAGTTTTGCTGCCCCACATGCCCCTTGCCATGATATTCCTTTTCAACCCTTCTCGGTAACATCAGAGCCAAGTGACCATGGGCTGAAACCATAAACCACAATACATCTCTTTCCTTGAGGTTGATTTCCTCAGGTATCGTGTGACAGTGAATAAACTGATTAGCATACCAACACCCCGCAGTCCAGGGATGAGGTCTAAATGGGGCACAAACATCACCCACCATTTGTTGTCATTGGTTCAGAGCATAAAGCATCTTCTGAGAGAGGCAAAGTCCCACCAGGGGGTCTTCCCGGATCAAACTAAACATCTCAAAGCAGATTGCTGAGTGGTGTTAGTCTTCCCTACTGGATAGCTTCAGTTGTCAAGTTGACACACTTAGAAAGAAGGAACCTCAATTGGAGAATTTCTGCCATTAATTGGCCTCTGGGCATGTCTGTGAGGCACTTTCTTGATTGCTGAGTGAGGTGGGGGCCCAGCCTACTATAGCTGGTGCCAGTTCTGGGTAGGTGGCTCTGGGTTGTATAAGAAAGCAGGCTAAGCCCAGGCCAGGGAAGCACATCATCACACAGTGTACCTCCATGAGCTGCGCTTCAGTTCCTGCCTCCAGGTTCCTGGCCTGAGTTCCAGCTCTGGCTCCCCTCCATGATGAGCCGTAAGCTCTAAGGTGAGACATATCCACCCCTTCCTCCTCAGCGGGCTTTCGGTCAGTGTTTCATCTCAGCAATAAAGTAACTAGGACATCTGCCCTGAAGACGTTAGGAGAGAAGCAGTTAGTGTCCAGCTTTTCCTCTTTAATCAGGAGACCTGGGGACCCTTCCTGCAGTGCCTCACCTAACATCTAGGGGCTCTTTCGGTCCTCTGGATGACAATTCAGGAACAAGACATGAACTTCTTTTCTATCTGAGATTTGCCCTGGGTGGGGAAAGCCTCGGGCCTCTTAAGAACCACAACCTTTTGTAAGAGGTTGCACCTCGTCTCCTGCCCCTTCTCTGTTCACTCTGCTCTGCTTCCTGGCTGTCGTGAGGTGAGCAGACCTGTCCTGCCATGCCCTTCTGCCTCCGCAGTAAACCCCCTTCACACAGACCTACACAGCGGTGAGACCACGGAGCCATGAACTGAAACCTCCGAACCCATGGTGATACATAGTGTAGTACCACCCAAGGTGTCAGGCTTCAACTAGGGGGTTCTTGGAACCCATTTCCTAGGACATGGAGGGTGGGGAGAGGCACAGGCCTTCCAGTTATTTGGTATATATATGTCAAACCAAGAGGGAGTTGAGTAATTGTCTGGCAGCCTATTGTGCGTGAGGCCCAAGGTTCAATTCCTGGTACTTCACAAAAACAGGTACACAAAATCCCCTGCCTATACACAAACTTTAATTAGAGTTGCTTGCCCATGCACGGTTCTCAATAGGAAGCTGATAGCTACATCTTTTCTTGTGGATAGAACACTCAAATTAAGAAGCTGGACCTAACGTCGCTTGAGAACTTTATAAGATTTTAATGTCTAAGAATCTGAATTAGCATGTCTCTGTCCAAGGGGTGTGAAAAACTAATCTGACTCTAATGATCAGATAATGTGATCCGGGAGCAGGGACCTGAGTCAGTGGCTGAGCAGGTGAGTTATTAAGGTGTGAGGGCATTAGCAGACTCCATCAGTCAGAGCCTAGTTTTCAACAGTTTACCAGAGTGGCTCGCAGGATGACCCTTGATGTCGCCAAAGGCTGACATCTTTACAGCAGGGTCTGCAGAGCGACTGTCTGCTTGGAGCTCTGAATGCATATGCACATTTAAAATTCTGATTTCAGAGGGTTCAAAGGGAGACGCTTGTGCGTTGAGTGGCAGGAGGGGGCCCCTGGGAGGGAAGAAGCCCGAGAGTCTTGATTGATGCCACCCCTCCTTCCTCTGTATGCCTGTTCCAGTTCCCCAAGGGAGCTGACCTGTGTGTCTGTCTGAGTCTAAGGGGTGGGCCGCTTCTAACAGGGCATCAATAAGCCTTCAGGATAATTAAGTGCCCAATTGAGTGTCGCAATTCAGCTGAAGCAATTTATGCGGAGTCTGTCATGTCTGTGGTGCCGTTTCCTCTTACATGTGAATGACATGTACTTTCTCTTTGTATGTGTGTATGGTGTGGGGTGTGTGTATATATTGTGATGTGTATGTGTATGTGAGAGTAGTGTGGTGTATGATATATGTGGTATATGGTATGTGGTGTACATGTATATGTATTTGTGGTATGTTTGGTGTGGTGTATATGTGTGTGGTGTGGTCTACGGTATGTAGTGTGTTGTGCTGTTTGTGTCTGCATATGTGGTATGTTTGGCAAATGTATATGTATGTGTGTGATACGTTATGTGATGTAAGTGTGGTATGTGCTGTATGGTATAGTGTGTATATGCGGTATCTGTGTGTGGTGTTTATGGTGAGGTATGTGGTGTTGTGTGTTTGTGTGTGTGTGTATATATATGTTATGTGGTGTAATATATATGTGTGGTATCTGTGTGTGGCATGTATGGCAAGGCTACAGACATGTGCAGCCAGGCCCAGCTTCTCAGGCAGGTGTTGGGGATTTGAACTCAGGTCCTCACACTTGCAGAGAGTGCTTGTATCCACTGAGCCACCTCCCCACCCCTGTGATATTTTTGAAACACACTTTGCTTCTGACATTTTTTGAGTTGGGGTTGTGCTACCTTTTTCAGAGTTGTAGCTCTGCTGGGTCGCTGTGGCCACACTAGGTAAAAAATAAACACAGCAGAAACTTAGTACACAGGAAGGTGAACAGGGTTTAGAGATGCATTTGGAGAAGAATTCATGGGAATCCATAGGCTCATTTAGCACAGTTGGCCTGAGGGAAACCCCAGAGCATTTACAATATTTACACTTATTCCTGTTCGTAAATGCTTGGCTGTAGGTTGTCGGTCGTTTTACTCTGTTCTGGCTATTAGAACAAGACATCATAAGTGACAGATACTTTGTTTTCCAGTTCTGGAGCCTGGAAGTCCAAGATCAAGGCTCTGACAAACTCTACGTCTGGAGTGATCCCAAGTTTTAGTTTAAAAATAAGGACTAATAAGAACACTCTACATCTCCCAGATGGTACTTTCTAGCTAGGCCCTTCCTTGGCAGAAGAGGCTGGGCAGCTCTCTCTGCTGTCTGTCTGTCTGTCTCTCTTTTATCTCATGGTGCTAGGTTCAACCCTGGACCTTGCGCACGCTAGCAAGTGCTCTGTCACTAAGCTATGTGCCAAGCCTGCTTCCACTTTCATAAGGGCCATTATCCCACACCCCATAGGTTCTCTGTCAATGTTCCAGTCACCTTTAGAAGGCCCCGACCTCATAGTACCACCACTTTGGGGTCTACAGGAGGAGCACACAACAGACTGGAGTGAAAATTATTTCTTGATAGATTATTTTTTTCAGTATGACTTTGACTACAAATTGGTTGGCATTTTGAGACAGGGTCTCCCTCTAGCCCCAGCTGGCCTAGAACTTACTACGTAGGCCAGTCTGGCCTCTATCTCACAGAGATCTGCCTGACTCTGCCTCCTGAGTGCTGGGATTAAAGGTGTGTGCTATCATACCTGGCCAAATTACTACTTTTTTGATAGTGTCTTTGCTCTGGTTCCCGCCTATCCAGTTCAACATTCATGAGTTGCTTCCGGTATTCACTGTTTCAGTATGGTTCTGGATCCCAGATGTCAGCTCAAGCCTTCCTCTCTGACTTTGTTCTCCTTATAGCTGGTGTTTTGACACCTCAGATCGTCATGGGGTGCCAGGCTGGAGTGAATGGGACTCACCTCTGTGCCGGAAGTCTTCAGAGCTTTAGGGAGCACAATCCATATTGCTGACTTCTCTGTTTCACACAATTCAAGAATTAAAGTCTTCCTCAAAGTGCCCAGGCTGCAGCCTTCTGGTTGAGAAATGTATGCTTAAATGTCTTAGAAGGGATGGTATGGCCAAATTAGAGCTTTATTTTAAGACAGAACAGCACACACATCATTTATAAAGTTAAGATGTGTTGTTTTCTGTGTTAGTGAGCCTTCTATTGCTGTGACAAAATACTTGGCACCAGTGGCTATCTCAGCTCATGGTTTCAGAGGTTCCTCTTTCTGATAGACCGACTCCACTGGTATGAGATAGGGGCAAGGAGCATGTGTTAGAGGAAGGTGATTATCTACTAGCAGCTGGGAAGCAGGGACAGTCAGGGAGATAGAGACAGAGACAAAGACAGATAGAAAGAAGGGACCAGACCCAATACATACCCTAAAAAACACACTTCCTCCAGTGAAGCTCCACCTTCAGCAGTTCCTACCATATCCCAATAGTCCTTTCTGTTTAATTTTTACGTTTGAATCATTTATTTATCTTGTGTGCATGTGTGTGCCCACATGTGTACCGCAGCATGCATGTGGAGGCCAGAAGACAACTTGCAGGGATCTCTTGTCTCCTTCTACCATGTGGGGCCCACAGGTCAAACTCAGGTCTTCAGGCTCAGTCACAAGTGCCCTTACCTGCTGAGCCATCTCGCTGGTCCAGCTGATGGTCTTTTCAATTATGAATCCATCTATTGATGAAGTCAGAGCTTTTCTGATTCGATGACTATTTCAGAGTCCTGCTGTGCATACTGCTGCACTAGAAACCAAGCCTTCAAGATAGAAGCCTTTCGGTGTGTGGGGAGGGGCTTTATATCTAAGGCATAGCATTTTTATCCCAAGTCTGGCTTTAATATAAGAAAGATCCAATGTATGTTCAAGGTGATATTTACAATTCTGCCTTGTAACTATTTTCCCCTAATCTGTTTAGAGGCTAATTCAAAAGCTAGGTTCCAGCTAGGCATGGTGGTACATGCCAGTAATCCCAGCACTTGGGAGACTGAGGCAGGAGGATCGAGAATTCAGGATGACTCTGGGTGACATAGTAAAACTGTCACACACAAAAAAAGTGGAATTGGAAATAGCCTTTATGTTATCTATAAATAAGTGTTTTTGATTCTGTAGATTCTGCTCGCTGGAATATCTCCCTGTTAAGTACTTACTGTCACATGCGATTGAGCAGTTGTTGGTAAAACATCCAAAGCCTTACATATTTGAAAACTCTTGAATGACACGGGTCCCATGCCCGCAGTTCTAGAGTCAAAATGATTTTACCCGTGCGCTTTTCAAGGTGAATTTCATTATCTCTTTTTTACTAAAGTTGGGGGCTGACAACTTCAACCGTGTCAAACGTCATTCCAAGCCATGTTAGGTTGGCCTGGAGCTCACCACACAGCCCAGGTTGATCTCAAACGCACTAGCTTCCTGAGTGCTGAGATCACAGCATGAACTAAGTTCTGCTCCCAAGGGCGTTTTTATGACTATAAAGTTTCTCAGTCCTTAGTAAGAGTATCATCCAAGAAAATTAAAGTATGTAGTTTGTCCAGGCAGGACTTTGATCCTAGACCCTGCCTTCTGCCTCTGGCATCCACCTTCTTCCTAAGGTGACCACCTCTCCCACTACCCTCAACCAACACTAGGCACCACAGGATTCTAGAAAATAAGCTCCCCTCCCTGACCCCTTCAGGTTCAGGGGCACAGTAGTCTCCCAGTGTCATTGGACCCTAAATGCTTCACCACCCACACACAGTTCCCACAACCCAGTCCTCCCCTGGAGGACTGTATGAATGGTCTGTCCTCTGTACCCTCTGCCTGCCTAGCATACTCTGCCAGCCAGATCCCTTCAGTCCTTGGGCTGAAAATTCCAAAGACAATAGTTATCACGAAGCTGGGAAAAGATTACGCTTTTTTTCTTTTGAGACACACTCTCAACCTTGGCCCCCTCCTGCCTCAGTCTCCTTGTATGCTGGGATTACAGGTGTGTGCCACCACGTCCAGCTCCATGCCTTTGAATTTGATATTGAATACTCTCATATTACATAAAAGCAAACTTGTAGTGATGTCGTTCTAATGACCGAATTGCTCCCTCTGCCATGGTTTTTTTCTGTTTCACAGGCACGCAGTAAAACAGTTGATCTAAGCAATAACTGAGTTAGCTTTTTAAAAAGGTGTCACGAGGAGCTGGAGAGCTGGCTCAGCTGTTGGGTGCTGGCTGCTCTTCCAGAGGACATGAGTTTGGATGCCAGCACCCACGCCAGGTGGCTCTGATGTCCTCTTCCGGCCTCTGTGGGCATCTGCACACATCCTCCATGCACACATCAATAAAAACAAAGTTAATTTTAAAGAAAGGTGTCATGAGTCTTCAAGTCCTTATTTTAGACTGAGTTTGGAAAAGCAGTCTGGGTTTCCGTATGGTTCATACTGGAGCTCCCAGGTTTAGCCTTTCAATTGGGTTTTATTGTCACCACAGAAGATTGTTTTCCAGCATCTCCTGGGGCTCACACTGCTTAGAGTATGAAAGTCAGAGGCTGTGTAATAAGGTTAGCTTAGAGATCCCGGATCAGCCTCTCCATTGGGTTTTAATTGCCATCACAGAAGAAATGATTGTTCTCTGAAGTTAAACAACTGGTCTCTGGTAAAGACACTGGCTCTGAAAGAGTTACCATGACAACCTCTGTCTTTAGGGTGGCATTTGAGTTTTATCAAAACAAAGGACTTGGCTTTGTATTCAGTTGGTCACCATGGAAGTGTTCACAGCATGCAGACTGTTCTGGCTGCCTTTGCTTCTGGGGCATTTGCTGTTCTTCTGGGATTTGGAGACTCTGATCAAAGCTGGGTGGCTCTCTCCCTCCCCCTGGCATCTGGGGTGTATACCAGAAAAGCCTGGTCACATCTATGAAACAAGTACCTGTCTTCCCTAAAGAAAGCAAGCTCTCTCCTGGTTTCAAATGGCTCTTCTCTGTGAATTTACTGTTCTTTCTTGGAATATAGGCTCTAAATTTTGGACGGGAAATTCTGTTTCCTTCTCTGCCCAAAGTCTCTCTGTTATCCACTTCTCTAGCAATGACATCTTGGTGGAGATGGACTTGTTGCTTGATAAGTCCATTAATGTTGCCAGGACAACTGGTTATCCCCTTGGGGAGAAATGACACCTCTACTTTCATGTCATTCTTAAGATTATGTGTGGATTAAAATCTAAAAGTCAAAGAATTGCTCGGGAGCTGAAAACACGGGGCCATGAGTTTATAATCTGAGAGGTCAAATCAGATAAGAAATTCAGAAGCAATAGATGAAACCCAGGAGATCTTACTTTTCATTTTTAAAGAATTAATTTTTTATTTTTAATTATGTTTATCTGTATGTTGGTTTGTGTATGTGAGTGCAGGTACCCACAGAGGTCAGAAGAGGGCATCAGAGACCCCTGGAGAAGGAGTTACAGGCAGTTGTGAGCTGCCTGATGTGGATGTTGGGAGCCAAACTCAGGTCCTCTGCAAGAGCAGTATACACTCTTAACTGCTGAGCGTTCTTTCCAGGTTTTTTAAAAAATATTTTATTTGGGGGGTTAGAGAGATGGGCCAGCATACTGTCCTTGTAGAAGATGAGAGTTCACTTGTCAACATCTATGTCAGGCAGCTCAGAATGGCCCCTAACTCCCACTCCAGGGGAATTTGCTGGCTTTGGCCTCTGAGGTCATCTGCACTCATCTGCACAAAACCATGTGCATGCACACGTACGCATGCACACGTACACACACACAAATAAATCTAAACTAAAGTAAGATTTGCTTAATTTTATAATGTGCATACCACACCATCAATAAAGTTAAACAAGTAATAAAACTGAAAACATCTTTGTGATCTATGGCAAAGTGTTAACACCCAGCATGTTCAAGGGGCTTCTAGAAGTAGATAAATGTATGTTAAAAGGTGTTAAGGTATATGAATTGATCAGAGAAACAGATTAACTTGCAAAAATAGCACTGTGGTTACAGGACTTGGGGGGGTCACATCTTGTGCTTCAACAAGCCATATTCAGTCATCAGTCCTTAAGACACCAATTAAAACAGCCACATTCATAGTGAAAAGCAGATATAAGAGATTTGTTCACTGTGGCCAGCTGAGGAAGAGGAACAAGGAGATCCAGAGCCCCTCCTCAAGTCCATCTTGTGGACTCTGAACTGAGGTCGAGCAGTAAGTATAGTTATGCATATGTAGGCCATTCCAGTCATGGTGTGGTCCTGCCCATCACTGACCCATCACTGTCTTCTGTAACGTCATCTAACAAGTTAGAAGTCTCTTTCCTGGAGAAAAGTTTCCCTTCTAACTGGCTTAGATTTTAGGTTTTTGCTTCCCAGCATGAGATTCTTGGGGGAAATTCTAATTTCTTGTGGTCCATTTCTTCAGTAGTTCGATAGCCAAAATGAGGAGCCAAGTGTCTCCTTAGAATGTCTTCATCCCTGCCAGGTTGGTTATACTGTAACTGGACTAGCTTACACATAAAAAATATCTTGGGAAATATATGTGTGTTGGGATGTGGGAGAGAAATATTCCTGTTCTGCTAGTGGGGGGTGTTTTATTTCTCTTTCTGTTGCTATGGTAAAATACTCTGGCAAAAGCAACTTCTGAGGAAAAGGGTTTATTCCAGCTCACAATTCCTGAGCACAGTCCATCAGTACGAGGAACTCAAAGTGGCCAGGGTTTCAAGCAGCTGATTACATCACAGAGAGTGATGGTACCGGTTAGTCTTTGTCAACTTGACACAAACTAGAGACACCTGGAAAGAAGGAACCTCAATTGAGGAATTTTCCCTATCAGACTGGCCTGTGGGCGTGTCTGAGGGCATTGTCTTGAACACTAATTGATGCAGAAACATCCAGCCCACTGTGAGTTGTGCGGTCCCTGGGCAGGTGGACCTGGGCTGTGTCAGAAAAGCAACTGAGCAAGCCAGGAGAAGCAAGCCAATAAGCATTGTTCCTCCACTGTCTCTGCTTCAGCTCCAGCCTCCAGGTTCCTGCCTTGAGTTCCTACCATGATGGACTGTCACTTGGAAGTGTACGAAGCAATAAATCCTTCCCTTCCTGAGTTGCTTTTGGGTCGTGGTGCTTATCAGAGTGATAGAAAAATAACAACAGAGATAAATGAATGCACGCAAATGAGTGCTCAGCCCTCATCTCCATCTTCAGACAGGGAATGGCCCCTCCCACTGTTAGGCTTATGGCTAGAACAAGAATTAATGTAATCAGGATAATCCCCCACAGACATGCCTAGGAGGCCCATCTCCCAGGTGATTCTAGATTCTGGCAAGTTGTCAGTTGACACTAGCCATCGGAGACTAATTAAAATTAGTCTTTGGAGAAGGTAAATGGGGCAACTTTTGTCTGTTTAAGATACCTAGGACTTTCATTTACCCAACCCCTTGCCTAATGATCCATCCTATAGGCAATGCTTTTTACAGGCTACAAGAGAGTGTGTGACAGTCTATGGAGGAGTGTGCATGTAGGGGAGCGATAGTGACTGAAGTCACAGGGCACGGCGAGTCGGTGCGTGAGTGAGAGTGTGCATGTGAAGGCTGTGCGTCAGAGTATGGGTCTCATATTGCTGTTTGCTCATGGTCTATCTCCTCTACAAACTCTGTGAGGGCAGGGAGGTATTGATCCCATTCCCCATTTTTGTCCCCAGCACCAGGCCTACAGCTAGAACATGGCAGATGCTCAAGAATGAATGGATCTCAGACAGATGCAAGTTAAGAAAAAAACTGCAGGCTGGAGAGATGGCTCAGTGGTTGAGAGCCCTGGCTGCCATTGCAGAGGACCTGAGTTCGATTCCCAGCACCCACTGGACAGCTCACAATGATCTGTAACTCCAGTTCCAGGGGATCAGAAGCCTTCTTCTGGCCTCTACAGGTACTGTACGAGCATGGTGCACTTACATACATGCAGGGAAAACACTCACACCTTGAAATAAAAATTTAAAAATCTTAAAAAAAAATAAAAACAAAACTGAGCTTGTGTGTGACATGGATATGGGCCAAGATATTAACACCCAAGGCAGCTTCATAATGCAGATGTCCACATCCTTAACACACGTGTAATAAATTAGTGAAGATGAAACATATTAAGCAAAAATAAAAGAAACTCAAGAATGAGTATCTGATTGAGGAAATCATGCTGACATGCTTCAACATGCAGGTCTCCATGCTTGATGGGGTCAAGTAGAAAAAGTAAAAGGTACAGAGGCTTTGTAACATGACAGACTTAGAGACCCGTGAAACTCCGTGACTTACGCATAATCGCGTCAATCACAGAAACTATGAAACTGTCACAGGAGGAAAATGTCCAGTTCCACAGCAGGATGTGCCACAAGGCACATCTTCTGAACAGTGTAATAAAACTAGAAATCAATTGTAAGAGGCTAATTTTAAAACCTGGAAGTTAGGCAAGTCCTTTTTATATAATATAATTTTTAATTTTAATTTTTAGCATTTCATACGTGAAGACTGTATTTAATCTTTCCCACCCCATCCTTCTCCTCCAACTCCTCCTGTGTGCCCCAACTCTTTCTAAATTTCAAGACTTCTTTACTTAATATTGTTACGTTGTATATATATATATGTGTGTGTGTGTGTGTGTGTGTGTGTGTATACCTTTTATTAAGGAGGAAACCCACATTACAATTCCAGGACCCTTATCCCCTGGGATATCAAACAGGAAGTTCTAGGCCTTGCAGAATGTAGAGCTGCATTACAAGTTCCAGGAAAGTTTGGGCTATAGAGTGAGACCCTACGTCCAATAAATTTAATGTAGCCAAATCTTTGCTCAGAGTAGAATGAAGTATTCTTGTTTGTGTATAAAAGTAGAGAAATACTAATGAACTTTTGTTCAGCCAGAAGTTTCAAAGCCCATAGAACAAAGCCAAATGAAAACAAATGCACCCAAGAGAGATAATATGAGAAAACAAGAGAAAACAGCTAGAGTCGATTTTTAAAAAAATAAGGTATATATATTTTAAGGTTATTTATATAAAATAAGGTATCTATCCATCTATCTATCTATCTATCTATATACCTTATATATATACCTTATTTGTATAAAATAAGGTATATATATATATATATATATATACACACACACATACATATAGCTCTGGCTGGACCAGAACTCACTACATAGACCAGGCTGGCCTTGACCTCACAGACATCTGCCTGTCTCTGCCTCCCAAATGCCGGGTTTACAGGAATAGGCCACTCCCCCACTCCCAAATTTAGAGCCAGATATGGCGGCTCATGCTTGTAATCCCTTTTGTGGCTGAAGGATGACTGACTCTCAGTTTGAGGCCAGGCAGGTCTACTTTATGAGTTCCAGGAAAGTTTGGGTTAAGGAATGAGACTGTATCTCCAAAAATCTTAAATAAATTAATTAAAATGAAATTGCTTACATTTTGGCAATGCTGATAATGAGCAAGACAATATTGGTGGGTGGTAAAGAACTTTCGTCCCGGGACCTAGGAGAGGGAGATAAACACAGTTACAATAAGAATATACTCCCCTTTATCTTCTTGCCTAACACTCCACAGGCTGAGCTCTTTTGAGGACATCAGAAAATAGTGAGATGCCAGGCATGGTGGTACATGCCTTGCAATATTAGCACTCAGGAAGGTTGTGGGTTCAAGGCCAGCCTGCGTTATACAGTGAGACCCTGTTTCAAAGAAATAAACAAAAACCATACACATAGAAAAACATAAAACAACCCCAGAGCCAAGACAATAACAACAAAACCCCAAACAGGAACAATAACAAAATCCAGCGGCAGCTGCTTCTCCCGGTTCCGTGGTTGGATGGGCTCGGTTGGGCGACTCTTTGGTGGGCCTCTCCTTCCTCTGCCCACTCAGCCATACCATTTTACTGGTCATACCAACATGCCAATCCCTGAAACAAGCTCTGTAAAAGATCTGCCAGGGGGCCGTGTGTGAAATGGGGGATATCCAGGGCTCAGTTCTACCTCCTTGCAGATGATGTTTGGGGAGGAAGAAAGGGTACTGTCTGAGGCCTGGGGAAAAACGGAGGTGACGTCATCAGTGGTCTTCACGGATTGCTTGCTCAGAATATGCTAGAAGATCATCCTCGGATCACATGTCCCAGAAAGGCTGAAACTTACAGGATTCAAGAGGATCCCTCCCCAGAGTTCTAGGAGCAGAAAACTTGGCTGGAGGTAGAAGCCTGATCAGCCAGGCTACAGAGGTTTGACTCTCAGACATGCTGAGCTGCCGGCAGACCATGCAGAGAGCTCAGGGGATGCAGATTTCATGAGTCATCACCCACGCTGGGGTGGGCTTTGCAGGGACACAGCTCCTTTTGAGTCATCCTTGCTCCTGTAAATAACCCCGTGCCGGTACTCCTGAAAGTCACCCAATAAAAACTTGGGTTGGACTTTGGTAGAATCTTTACATTGGTCTGTCATAGGTTTCTTTCCTGGGGTGAGTGGATATGTATGTATGGTGTTGAGTCACCCCAGGAAAAGTCTTTCACGCAAGATGCATACATAGACACCAGGCAGTTAGTTACGCTGCTTGCTCAGTTCAGACAGATCCATAGATCTAAGAGCATATGAACACTTGTGATGAACATAGACCCAAACCAGCGCATCCCTCTCCCCGCCTTTCACCTTTGTAACCTCACCTTGCACAGAGGCAATGGACCAAAAACCTTGGAAAAGGCAGTTAAGGCACTGACGAAAAACTCTCTTCAAGATTTTTCATTCTGTTTAATCTTAACAAATAGAATATATATCAGCTAATGAATATTTCAGTCTTTCACATACGAACCAAGAATGTAATTATGGATTTGATTCTACCAACGTTTGCTGCCTGCGGTAGTCAGTGATCACAAATCGCATTAAATGAAAGGTGAACCCCATTATGGTATCAGGAAAATGGAGCTTAATAAGTTTTGTAATTATGGGGCAAATCCATGCAAATTGCAATTTTTATTAGGTAATTCTCCATCTTCATCTAGGCTCTAATAGTCCATTAGAGTTGTGGCAGTTCAGTGCTTTTATTAAGGGAGTTCTTTAACTTCTTTTCTGTTTTGTTCTTTGTAATGAAGAAATTGCATTTGGGGGTAGATTGGTCACAGGCCTGGCTTATCTCTTTCAATCCTCTTGTAAATAAGATCTGAATCCTGTTGTTAGTTATTCCGCTAAAACTCTATAGAGCCAGTTTATGACCATCGTATATGTTGTGTGTGTTGTGTGTGTGTGTGTGTGTGTGTGGGAGAGAGAGAGAGAGAGAGAGAACTTAATTCTACTTACCTCTCACTCTCACAACCAAGGTCTTTTCAATTTAATGGTAAGACTGTCAACCAAGAGGGATGGAGAGATGGCTTAGCAGTTAAGAGCACTGGCTGCTCTTGCAGCAGAACCAGGTTCAGTTCCTAGCACCCACATGGCAGCTGCCAACCACCCATAACAACAGTTTCAGGGAATCTGATACTTCTTCTGGCCTCCATAGGCATTGCATGACACAGGTACACTTATATACATGCAAGTGAAACACTGGTACCCAAGGGAAAAGTCAGTGAAGAAGAGAATGATCTAGATACCCCTCAGGTCCAAACTTAATTAATTCATAATTTATTTATTTTAATGTGTATAAGTAATCTGCCTGCATATAGGTAAGTGTAGCCATGTTGCTCGGTGCCTAATGGAGGTCAGAAGAAGGCATCGATTGGATTCCCAGGAATTGGAGTTAAGGATGATTGTTAGCCACCACGTGGGCCCTCTTGCAAGAGCAGTCGGTGCTCTTAACTGCTGAGCCATCTCTCCAGTCCCACATCCAACCTTTAAAACAGAAGGGAAAACCCACAATTCAGCATGCAGATAATGGCTCAGGAAGCAAACTGTGATAACAGGAACACATAGACTCTGAACTATCTGATTAAACTATTTTTTAAAATATTTTATTTATGTTTTAATGTGTGTGTGTGTATTGTCTGCATGTATGTACATGCACCCATGTCGTGAAGTGCCCGTAGAGGTTAGAAGAAGGCATTGGATTTCCTGGAACTGGAGTTATAGACGGTTGTTAGCTGCCATGTGCATGTTGGGAATTGAACCTGGGACCTCTGAAAGAGCAATCCCAATCATATTCAGGACCCCTCTCCTACCTGCACCTACCGACAGCCCCCGACAGGATATCATGCATTCTGTCATATTTGTTAAGTCCTATCAAGTCAAGCTTTTAGACCCAGATGTCCCTCAGTGTGAGTTCATCCACTGGAGTCTAGTCAGCCTATCTAGAGTCACTCCCTTAAAGAAGATCAACTCTCCCTCACCCAGCGGTGATCAGCTACTAATGGTTTCTAGGCTAAGGTTGGAGCCTGCTACCCATCTGCCCAGCTCTAGGCTGGGTTTCTGTCTGACTGAGTCAGCATGGGTCTTGTGTGTGTGCGCTCTTGCCGCTGCTGTAAGTTCACATGACAGGCTCCTGGAGGCCTGGAAGTCTCTGTTTCAGTATGGCCCTGTGTTTAAGTAGAGGTTTGACCTTTATATTTATCATCTCTAAGTCTCATCTCAGAACTTCATAACTTTCTATTTTCCTTTTCCATTCTGGAAATATCCAGCCATCTGAATCTTCACACATAAATCCTTTTCCACTAAAAATATTTCCACTCTTTTAAAAAAGTATTTTATGTATTTATTTTTATCATACGTGTATGAGCGTATTGCCTGCTTGTGCGTAAGTACACCCATGTCCTGCAGTGTTCAAGGAGGTCAGAAGAGGGCGTTGGATCCTCTGGAAATTGAATTAAGGACAGTTGTTAGCTGTCATGTGGGTGCTGGGAATCGAACCCGGGTCCTCTGCAAGAGCAGCCAGTGCTCTTAACCGCTGAGCCATCCCTCTAGCCCCCCAAAACATTTCCTTTCTTATGTTCTTTTAACATCTCTCGTACCTGCTTACTACTTCTTATTACCATGAACTCACTCGGACCTTTGTCACTTGCATAGGCTTCCTATTTTTCTTGCCTATCCTGGAAATAATCTATGCATCTTAATCTTCATGTACAAATCCTTCTTTATAAAAAATATTTCCATTTTCAACTGTGATTTAGAGAACAGTCTTGGTAAGATGGCTTTAACTTTACCTGTTTCGAGCGGTTTAAGAACAGTGTGAACAGTGTTTGTTTTTAAAAGGGAGGGAAACTGTATAGATGCTTAGTGTGTGGTTCCTGGGCCTGATTCCTCTGTCTGATCCCACTCTCACCTTAGCTTAAGGGAAATAAATAAGGCGAGGTCCTGCTGCTGTACTTCTACACCCATTCTGTGGGTCATTTCTCTTCTGGACTACGTATAAGTCATCCTACCTACACTTCTTGCCAGCTGGATTGTGGTAAAGAACTTCAACAGGGTCAGACTGCCTGGTTCAAATCCAAATGTAGAAATAGCCTCACTGTGAAGTGTAAGTCTATTTCTTTTCTCTGCCTCTATAACAGTAGCGACCTCAGAGTAATTGTGAGGATTATAGGAGGTAACTGCTGGTACTGGATGTAGCTCAGGGGTAGACTACTTGGTTAGCATGCCCAAGGTTCTGGGTTCAATCCCTAGCACTGCCACCATAACAGAACAAGGTGAAGGTATGTAGTGCTCTGTGCTCTGGCATGGCTTCCTCTGCCACCTTGGGGTGTCTGCCTCTTTCCCAAGCCTCCTCCCCAGTACAAAACAAGATTGCCACACTTGCAGCTATCTGAATTTGTTGAGCAGCATCGCCCACATCTTTGTTGATGACTATACAGTTCTTTCTCTTGTTCTCTAAACGTGCATTAGAAAAAAAATTATTCCCCCCCCCTTTTTTAGGGTGGAAATGCTTTGTGTTATGATAAAAGGAGCATTTAAGGTTTACTTCAAATAGCAATCTTCATGGCAGGCACACCGCAAATTCTGAAATTGTCCAAACTAAGAAGAAGCCTAGAACAGCCTTCTGGTTCTGAGGCCTCTCATCCTTAGGAGTCTGCTGTGTCATTCCGAACCTAAGGATATGATTCCTTTTCATTGTCTGTATGCTTTTATGGCAGTCAGTGAAACCTGGGCTTGTTCATATTTTTCCAGAGGAAAATATAAAGATCAACCTGTATATATATTAGAAACTGGGCATGCTGTTTTATTCTACAAACATTTTCCATTTTTACATCCTTCCGACAATTCTCTCTCATATTTACCTATTGTTTCTTATTTTAGTTCCTACATAAGAGTTTGATCCAAATTATATACATGGCACGTTACTGTACACATTCCTATAACTATCAAGCTGTTTCCTGTTGCAAATTTCAAACAAATTCTTCTTCCATTTAGACTTTCATGTCTTCATTTCCTATAGTCTCAGA
Source organism: Eospalax fontanierii (assembly GCA_035773235.1). NCBI lineage: Eukaryota > Metazoa > Chordata > Mammalia > Rodentia > Spalacidae > Eospalax > Eospalax fontanierii. The sequence continues at coordinate 20,045,825 of CM069554.1, read as the reverse complement.
GCCGGAACTTGAGAGTGAGGGGAAGGGGAAGTAGTTTACATCTTACACTGTCAAAATAACCTTGAAGTGAGCGTCTCTTTGTAAACAAGAAAAGGCAGAAAACAAAGTACACTCAGAGCCAAAAAGCTTTACGTGCCGTTCTAGTCTGCCTTCAACTGCTGTGACAAAACACTCCGACCAGCACCAACCTGGGAAGAAAGGGTTCATTTGACTTACATCTCTCGGGTCACAGCTCATCACAGAGGGAGCCCAGGGCAGGAACTCAGAGCAGGAACCTGGAGGCAGGAGCTGAAGCACAGGCCACGGAGGAACGCTGCTTACTGGCTTGCTCCCGGGCCCAGGCTCAGCCTACTTTCTTCTCCAATTCATAACAACCTGCCTAGGGATGGCACCGCCCACAGTGGTCTGGGCCCTCCCACATCTCTCAACAATCAAGAAAATGCCCCACAGACATGGCCACAGGCCAGTTCAATGGAGGCAATTTCCCAGTCGAGGCTCCTTCAACCCAGGTGTGTCAAGTTAACAACTAAAGCTGTCTAGCACACATGCTAATCCTGTTCTTGCAGTTTTAGATGATAGAAGGCATATATTAACATCTTTAAATCATATATATATATATATATATTCTTCTCCTCCTCTTCTTCTTCCTCTTCCTCTTTCTTCTTCTTCTTCCTCTTCTGTAACCTTTTTGGACATTAACATTTGAGCAAACAGAAACTCCTTGTATAGTATAGATAAATTAAATTACATACATATATATTTTTAGTAATAGTAATCAAGTCTTTTTATCTTCTTCAAGTTGGGGCTGGAGTTAGGTTGAAGGCAGAATTGGGTGGAGGAGGTTCATGAGGTTCAGTTGGAGGTGGAGGCTTTGTTTGACGTTTCTCTTTTTTCTTTTGATAAGGCTGAATGCCAACTCCAATTACTTTAAGAAAAGTCATTCATTACTGTTCATGAGTAGAAGATTCCAGAGACAAGGATTTTCCCATAGTGAAAGCAAAAAGTGAAGACAGTTAAGGCCTGGGAGAAAAAGCAAGCTCACAGCACAAGCTACCAAGTAAGCCCCTTGCTCTTTGTTGATGTTGTGATGACTTACTACTGCCTGTTTTTTGAGCCTGTTCAAGAGACAAACCCTCATCATCCAGCAACTTGGATCAGCTCATCGACTAGAATGTTCAAATCTCCCTTTCTACTTGAGACATTTCTGGTGCTGATCCGTGAGTTCAGGATAAAGAGACTCCTCTTGTAGATCACCAGGATGAGCCTGATTGATTCTTTACACGCAACACCATGATGTGCCTGATTCGTCACACAGGGCACCACAGCGTGGCAGGTGCCTCTTTAAAGAGAAACTTGATGCTTGGAGTAATTTAAACAAGAGTGGGCATGATCTTGTTCTGAAATGTTGTGGTTCCTCTCAGAACTGAACTCTACTCTGCTCTTCTCCTATTACCAATCTCCTGACTAACACAGGGCACCCCTATCTTTAATTGAACAGCATATCATGCATGGTTTCAGAAAGGCACGAACAACCTTTGATAGCAGTTTTACAAAGGAAGAAGTTGCTCTTCTGAAGCTACTGACTCAGAACAGTGCACACAGCCACAGACAGATGCCATCAATCTCTGCCCCACAGCATCTGTTGCGGAGATGCTGTTTGCAAGGTCATTGCTGTTTTCAATGTCACCACTGTCCTCTCACGCTCTATCTCTCTTTCACACACACACACACACACACATACATTGTTCTGAGTCAGGGACATAATGAGTCACAAACAGGGAATAGGGTATAGGATTAAAGCTATGCATTCAGCTCAGCTTGTAAGAGTTAGTTATATCACGGGCACTGGAGAGCAGGCTCAGCGGTTAAGAGCACTGGCTGCTCTTGCAGAAGACCCAGGTTTGATTCCCAGCACTCACATGGTGGCTAACAACTGTTTATAACACCAGTTCCTGGGGATCCGCTGCCCTCTTCTGGCCTCTACAGGCATTGCACAACACGGGTGTACTTACACACAGGCAGCAATACACTCATCCACATAAAAATAACAAATAAAAAAAGAGTTAGTTATATCAGTATTCCAAATCATTCTAGGACCAATTACTTTGTCTTTCTTAGAAGGAGTGCATAGTTGTAACTGTTCTCAAAGCATATGATTAATTTGGTTTACAAGTTTATGTAAAACTTCAGTGTGTAAAGGCTTGTTACAAAGAGTCTTTCCCAGAAAAGGTGTTCCCATGAAATCCAACAAGATGGTTCAAAAAGATCCTACAACATCCTGTGTCTGTTAATTTGAAGATGTCATTTAAGGCTTTTGAATGAAGATACTCCTCAGGGTGGAAAAATACATTCCCATAAGGTTACTGAATGAAAATCCCCGCGCTAGGAATGGGCTACACACTATGAGCCTCTGGGGCCCTAAACACCACACAGGCTGTTAGCATTGCTGTTGGATATATGCCAGAACTAGATGCCTGTGGTCCTGCATCAGACACATGTGGGCTCAGAAGGGTGAAAGGTCAACTGAAGGGGCTCTTTCAGAGATGCAGCTGTAAGCATTACCTGTGCTTCTCCAGGTGACCCCAATAGGCTCATTGGCTTACTAGCCAGACTTGAATGGTGTCTTTGGACTGTTATCATCCTTTCCATCTGTGGTGAGTAGAAACAGAGTCCCCAGGAAACATCACACAATTGCTTGTTACCCAGGGTGACACTATTGGGTGATGGTGGAACCCTTAGGTCCTTGGCTGTGTGCTCTCAAAGAGGATTGTCAGACTCTAGACCCTGCCTCTCCCTTTTGATTCTTGGCCATGACATGAACAATTTTCTACCAGAAGTTCTCTGCTGTTGTTCTCTGAAAACCCCCCTAGAGGACTAAAAGCAGTAGGTTCCTCCAGTCATGGCAAGAACTTCTAAAATCAAGAGCTCAACCAACCCTTTTCTCTTTATATGTTAGCATTCTCCGGCAGTTTGTTATAATCACAGAAAGTTGATCAATATAGTGGACATTTTTGTGTTGGCCTTTACCAGTTAATCTTGCCATTATTACAAAGTCAATAATAATGTTCCTGGGGTCTCAAGCTCGGTCCCCTCGGAAGCAGCAGAAGGGACGTCACGGCGGAGCTGATGGCTCTGGAGAGCCTCACAGAGATGGGTTTCCACAGGGGACACGCTATTGTATCGGACTGTCCTCTGACACATGCCATCTTCCTGAGCTCAGCTGTGCCTGCCCGCTTGCCTGTGATCATCACAGCTGGGCTGGTTGGCTGCTTACTTTCCCACCTTCTGAATGGAAGGGGGCCAAGGAGAGTCACTGGGACTCTTGCCTGAGAGTCTAGCCACACTAGTGACTCAACTCTAATTGCACACGGCCTGGGGGGGAGGGGCTAGAGTATAAAGGCTGGGGAAGCCTAAGGGGAGGGTCTCCCTCCATTCTGTGCAGTCTTAGGTGGGGAACACCATATTCCTGTAAGTAACCCCTCCATCACTGCTCTGTAAGTAAGCTCATTCGTTTCCCAGAGCACACTTCAGTGGAATCATATCTGGATGTGTCCTTGGGACAAAAGGAGGAGGGAGTGGACGTTGTTTACGAACCCCCTGCAATGAATTGTAGCAATACACACAGAAAGCCTCTGGATCTTGCAGGGAACCAGGGAATTGAAGCTGTGAGGGGCTTTCTCATGAAGCATGAAGACAATTCCGATGTGGACGAGCCTGTAGAGACTCCCCTCGGACATATCCTGGCATGAGAATGCACCATCTCAGAGCACGTTGGCTCTGGAGGACCTGGATTTGCCACTGAAGAAAGGAAAGACAAGAATAGACTAAAAATGTTGGAACTGGTGGTTGAGGAGCAGCGGGAACAGAAGAGAGGGACAGAAAGCTCTGGAATGAGAACAAAATAGTGCAGAAGCCGAGAACAAGAGCTGTCAGCTGCGACAGAAACTGCGGGAGATGGGATGCTCGGAGTCGAAGAGAGTGGGAGGGAAAAGCCAAGGAGTCAGCGCCCGGGCTTCCAGAAGGGGCTGAAAGAGACAAAGCAGAGAGAGCCACACGGTCAGGAGGCAGGGGGTGTTCTCTGCCATTCCCATTAGCAACAGAGCCAGACCCCACGCCTCTTCTCCCCGCCAGGAGCAACGCACCAAGCAGGAGTCTGACCAGTCTCACATATTGCTTAGGCTGCCCGAAAGGACCTCAGTGCCTGTGAGAAATGTCCCTTATAGGCTCACGCATTTGAAGACTTTGTGCCCAGTTGGTGGTGCTGTTTGCAGAGGCTTAGGAGGTGGAGCCTTGCTGGAAGAAGTATGTCACTGGGGGCTGGGGGTGGGCAATGAGAGTTCATAGCCTTGCCCCATTCCAGCCTCTCTCTCTCTCTCCCTTCATTGTTTGCCCTTAGAGACATAAGTGGGCCCTCATGTTTCGGCTCCTGCCACCATGCCTGCCACTTCCTGCCATGCCTCCCCACCGTGATGGACTTTTATCCCTCTGAAACTGGTAAGCCCAAATAAACTTGCCTTGGTCACGGTGTTTTATCATAGCAACAGAAAAGTAACTAATACAGTGAGCCAGACACTCACACGCAGGAACAGCAGTCAGCCTTAAGGCTGTGTATGGTGTGGACCAGAACCCCACACAGGTGTTCAGTGGATTCCACAGATGGCTTCCTCAGAGGCTGACATGGGGCAGTGTGCCTTCTGCTGTCCTCACTGTGGCCACAGTGCTGTGGGTCCTCCAGCCCACTGTCATCTTTGATAAAGCCGTGGTATTGCCTTAAAGAATAGACCCTGGGAATTCTGTTTTAAGGACAGAATAATTGTTCCTATGTCTTTTGGGGGCACACACAAGATTTTTTTTGTATTTTCACAAAGTTGGGAATTGCAGGGTTATAGAATTTGTGTGTCTTCAACTTTATAAAATTATATCCACAACGGTTTGGCGAGTACCATTCCAACTAACAACTGGCAATTTCCGCGGGTCCCTCTGCTCAACAACAGAAGTCAGACTTCTTTTTCAAAAGATTATTTACTTTCTGTGTATGAGTGTATTGCTTGCATGTATGTAAGTGCACCCCGTCATGCAGTGCCCACAGAGATCAGAAAAGAGTGTTGGATTCCCCTGGAACTGGAATTTTGGACATTTGTCAGCTATGTGGGTGCTGGGACTTGAACCTGGGTCCTCTGCAAGAACAGCCAGTGCTCTTAACTACTGAGCTCTCTCTCTCTCTCTCTAGCCCCAGAAGCCAGATGTCCTAATTTTCCCCCATCAGTTTTGTAAAAGCGGGGTCTCATTACAGAGGTTCCCCCTCTGTTTCATCAGCATAGATTCATTGTACAAAAGCATGTTTTCCGTGATGCAATTTTCAGACATACTTTGATCATATTCATCCATGTTAGGTGCCCTTGCTCTGAATCTATCTACGCTCCTGCTCCTTTTGTATGTGTGTATGTATGTATGTGTGTGTGTGTGTATACATGTATGTGTGTATGCATGTATATATGCATGTGTGAATATATGAGTATATGTGCATTATACAGATGTGTATTCTGCTGTGTGTACATGTATGTGCACGCATGTGTGTATTATGTTTATGTATTTATGCATATATATTTTGTATATCTGTCTGTGTGTGTATGTATCTAGAGTCCACATTTTCCTGCAAATGACATGATTTCATGCTTCTTCATGACTGACTAGAACTCCGTTGTGCACATACAGCACATGTTCTATATCTGTTCATCTGTTGATAGATACCTAGGCTGATTCCATAACTTTACCGTCGCAAATAATGTATGGATAACCATGGATGGACAGGCGTCTCTGTGGCATGCTGACATTAGATTCCCTTGGGCACATACACAGAGTGGTGTAGCTGCGTTGTATGGTAGCTCTAGTTTTTTACCTCAAGATTTTAAAGATTTTATTTTTGTTATTTTTCAAGTATGTGTATGTGTGTGGGTTTGTGCATGTGAAGGGAGGTACTCATGTGGTCCAGAAGAGGGTATTGAATCCTGGACCTGGAGTTACAGATGATTGTGAACCACCGTGTGGGTTGCTGGGAACCAAACTTGGGTCCTCTGGAAGAGCAGTAAGCACTCTTAAACACTGAGCCATCTCTCCAACCCCTACTCTGTGGTTTAAAAAGACCCTTTCATCGTGGCCATTTCCCAATGTATGTAAGCAGAATGAATGGCTGACTGCTCGTTCCTCCAGCACCCTTCTGGGTGTGTTACTGAAGAATTTTGTTACTTTGTTTTTTGAGACAAATGTTTCATTGTATTTTGTTACTTTGTTTTTTGAGACAAAAGTTTCACTGTAAAGTATTTTGTTACTTTGTTTTTTGAGACAATGTCTCACTGTGAAGTATTTTGTTACCTTGTTTTTTGAGACAAATGTTTCATTGTGTTTTGTTACTTTGTTTTTTGAGACAAATGTTTCACTGTAAAGTATTTTGTTACTTTGTTTTTTGAGACAATGTCTCACTATGAAGTATTTTGTTACTTTGTTTTTTGAGACAATGTCTCACTGTGTTGTCATAGCCTAGAACCTGCTATGTAGTTGAGGTTAGGCTTGAGCTCATAGAGATCTGCCCGCCTCTGCCTCCCGAGTGCTGAGATTAGAGGCATGAGCCACTATGCATGGCTGATTTCTGTTGTCATATTTGCTGCTTGCATTTCCCAAATATCTAAGGAATCTGAGCAACATTTCTAAATTTATGAATCGTTCTTTCATGACTGTTCATACTTTTGTTGTTTCTAGTGTTTTCGTTGATGCGTGTATATTTTCTACTGAGTTATTTATGCCTTTTTCTTGTTGGCTTAGAGTAGTTCTTTACATATTCTAGACATTAATTAATCTTTTGGTTACTTATGTGTGGTATTTTCTCCTGTGTTGGTAGTTTGTTTCTTCACTTTATGGTTTGTTTTAAACATTTTTAAAGATCTATTTTTAGTTGTGGGTATACATGTGTATCTGTGTGTGGGTATGTGCATGTGTATACAGGTGCTTGTGGAGATCAGAAGAGGGAGTCAGATGCCCAGCAGCTGAAGTTTCAGGTGGTTGTGAGCTGCCCAATGTGAGTGCTGGGGACTAAAATGAGGGCCTCTGCAAGAACACCAAGTGCTCTTGACTGCTGAGCCATCCTTCTTGTTTTCAACATTTTGAGATGATGTGAGAATTATGGTAGAACTGCAACTTAGCACAGAAACTTCCTATGTTCCCTTCTTACGTACCATCCCACATGTTCTCCACATGATGTTTTCGGATGCACAAGGGTTCTGAATTTTAATGTATGCATCTACCGTACTTCTATGACAGTTGATAGTTTCAGAACCTTTAAGGAATCCTTCTCCACTCAAGGACATATATTGCTATTTTTTTCTAGGCCCTGTAAAATTTTGCCTTTGAGTTTTAAACTTTTAATCCATGAGGGATTTTATTCAGCAAGTAAAAGAGAGGGCTCTATCTTCATCTTTTTCTGTATAACTCATCTCGATATAATTATTGAATATCCCAGCCTGTAAAGCCACTTCTGCCACATAAGATTTGCCAATGTCATGAGTCAAAAAGCATGCCTGATGCGATTTTCCTTAAGCATTTGGTAATATGTCTTAAAAAATGGGATGGTGGTTTGAATGAGAAATGCCCCTCCATAAGATGAAGCACTTGGACATTTGGCATATGGTCCCCAATTGGTGGCACCATTTGAGGAGGTTCACGGAACTATTAGGTGGTGACCTTGTCAAAGGAAGCACGTCGCTGGAGGCAGGCATTGAGAGTTCAGAGCCCTGCCCCACCTCCCCCTCGTTCTCTCTGCTTCCTGAACATCCTTGAAACCGTGACTGCTCAGCTTTCTGCTCCAACTGCCTTGTCCCATGCCTCCCCACCGTGAGGGACTCATCCCTCTGAAACCATAAGCCAAACCATAAGCTCTTCCTCCTTTCAGTTGCTTTGGTCACAGTGTTTTATCATAGCAACAGAAAAGTGGTTAAGACAGGTGGAATGAGAAGTGTTAGGCAGGCGGAGCTAAGAGTTGCTGAGAACCTGTGATGAGGTGGCTCTTTTGCGATATTTGGACATAAAACTCTATTAATTCTCACCACAGACTCAGGAGAATTCTCATCACTGTGCTGGCCATAGTTAGCATTAGTGTGCTAAAACTCTTGATACATCTACCTTCAAGGAGGATGGATTTATTTTGGCTCATGGTTTCAGGGGGTTTGGTCTTTGAACACTAAGACCCATGTGCTTGGGCTGAACAGCATAGAAATGGATGTGTGTGGAGGAGGAGCCTCTTTGCCTCTGGCAGACAAGAACAGGAGTGTGTGTGAGAGAAAGACAAAAGTTGGCAGGGCAAGATGCAACCCCAAGAACACACACCCTTGCCTGATCTGCTTCCTCCAGCCAGCCACACCTCCCGCCCTTTTACAACATTCTAGCCATGCCAGCACATTAGGACCCCCTCAAGGAATTAAGTCATCAATTAGGTCAAGGTCCTTATGATCCCATCCTCTCTGGAGACACCCTCACAGACATATCCAGAGGTGGGCTTCATCTATCTCCTTGGTGTTTCTCAACCCAATCAAGTTGACATTCAAGGCTAACCATAACAATCACTTTTTCATTCATGGTTGAGGGCACTAAGGTCACAGGTTAAGAAAGATGCTTAGCAATGGCTTGGACCACCCTCACCTGGCTCCACAGTTCCTTCCCCTGCGACATCTTTAGCAGTGGTTCATCTGCTGCTAAGGACTAGGGTCCAGTGTCTCAGGGGGACTTTGCCTTTTGGTCTCCTTTCGTGTTGCTAAAATGGTAGTGAAAGGCTAAGTGGTCATAGAGGGCAGTGGTCTCTGTTGAATGTCCTCTTCCTCCTCACCTGACTCATTTCTAACGACTCCCCACCATGAGAGTCAACTATTTGTATGTGCTTGGGCTTGTCTGTATGTATGGTTCAGTGTATGTGTGTGCATGTACCTGTGTGTACGTATGGTTTATGTATATATGTGTGTGGGGCATATGTGGCTGTGAGCACCTGTGTGTTTGAAGGTGGCTGTCAGATGATAATATCAATCATCTATCGTTCTCCATCTTAGTTTTTGAGACAGGAATTAGCAATTCTGAGAAGCCATCAAGCCCCGTGCAGGGATCCTCCTGTCTCACTTCCCAGTGCTAGGATTACAGACACATGCCACACTGTCCAGCTTTTCACATTGGTACTGGAGATCTATAATACAAATTATAGTAGTAAATTGTCATATTCTGTTTGTACTTGTTGAGAATGGACTCTGGGGACAATGTCAGATTCAGAAATGTTGACCTCATGTTTCCTTTAAGGCTTACTGTCCTGGGTCAGACTGGCACTGGCCATTTGATAAGGAGACAGGAGAATTGCAAACAGCCTAAGGGTGTTAAACACACTACACCCTTGGAAACAGCAGGTAAACCTTTTCTCACAGAGCTCCTTATTGTTTGTCCCATTGTATCAGTTACTTTTCTGTTGCTGTGATAAAACACCATGACCAAGGCAACTTATGGAATGAAAAGATTGTTGGGCTTACAGATCCAGAGGGGGAGGCACGGCATGTACAGCTGGGGCAGAGCGCTGAGTGCTCGCATCTTCAAGCACGCACAGGAAACACAGGGAGAGCAAGCTGGAAATAGGGCAAAGCTATGAATCCTCAAAACCCACACCCAGTGACGTGCTTCCTCCAGCAAGGCCACACCTCCTAAGGGTCCCGTGATCTTCCCCAAACAGCGCCACCAACCGGGGACCATATACCAAATATTTGTATATGTGAGTCTTGTGCGGGCCATTTCTCATTCAAACCACTGTATAAAAATGCATGTGGGGGGACAGGGGGCCTAGAGCTTAACCTGAGTAGAGAATGTACTGCTTCCTCTCAATCAGGACTCCACTTGGACTGTGTGTTCTAATGGAGCTCCCCGCCAGTCATTTCCCCCAGATGCTGTAAATGCCTCGTTTGATGCTTTGTTATTTATTTGATGATTATCATTTGTTGACGCTCAAGCATCAGAACTCTGACTGTTCAGCTACCGGATGTTGTAAGTACCTGTTGTTTCTCCATTATTTACCTGTTGGTTGCTATTTTTCCTTTTCCTTTTGTTTGCTATAAACTTCGTAAACTCACTCAATTATATTACAAGTACAGGGGCCAGAGAAATGACGCAGCAGTTAAGAAGCCTGCTTACTGCTCTTGCAGAGGACCTAAGTTTGGTCAGGTGGCAAACAACGTTCTGTAACTCTAGTTCCAGGGGTTCTGATGTCTCTGTCCTCCTTGGACACCTGCACTCATGTGTGCATATCCCTGTACAAACACACACGTATACACATAATTTAAAATAATTGAAAAACCAAAAGTACAGCTAACATTATCTGAAGAGAACAAGATCCAAACTCAGGTCCGCGTGCTTGTGTGTCAAGCATTTTACCCGTTGATCCATTTTCTGAGTCCCAGAACCTTCAAATTTTTAACAGAAATAATCTTTCTTTAAAAACATAAGGACTGGCAAGGTGGCTTAGTAAACATAGTTGCCATCAGGACTGATAACCAGAGTCTGATCCCCAGGACCCACAATGTGGAAGGAGAGAACTGACTCTTGAAAGTTGAGCTCTGACCTTCACAAATGTGTCCTGGTGTGTGTACATACATACGTACATACATACTCACCAAATAAATAAATGAAAATGTCATAAAGACATAAACTCTGGGCTGGAGGTACAGCTTAGTGGTAGTATGTTTCCTGGTTCATGCAAGGCCCTGACATGAAAGTGCTTAGAAGACGTGGATCTAGTATTTGGAGACATCCTGTCATCAGTATTGATGATATCAGTCAGGCAGAAAATCAGCCTTGGTGGGTGATGAGCTGGAAAGAAGTCTCAGCGGTTAAGAGCACTGGTTGCTCTTGCAAAGGATGCAACTTCAGTTCCCAGCACTCACATAGCAGCTAACAACCTCCCAGAGCTCCAGTTCCAGAGAAGCTGACACCCCTGCATGGGCATATTCTTTCTCTCTCTCTCTCTCTCTCTCTCTCTCTCTCTCTCAAGTTAAAAAAAATAACAATAAAAATAAAATTTCAAAAATTTGAAAGAAGAAATCAGCATGAGCAGATGTTCTGAATAATACTTTATTTTTATTTTTTGTCATTTTTTTTGAGATAGAATCTCCCTGTAGCCCCCAACTGGTCTGGAACTCACTATGTAGTCCAGGCTGGCCTTGAACTCACAGAGATCCACCCACCTCTGCCTCCTGGGTGCTGGGATTACAGGTGTATGTACCACTACACTGGGCTCTGAATAATACTTTTGATCAACCTGATCTCATGGACATTTATAGAGCACTTCACACCACACAGGTGAGCATTCATCAAGATGGAACATATTCTGGGCCATAAAACACATCTTGGCAAGTTTAAAAGTTAAAAAATAAACTGTGTACTCTGAAGACAAGATGGAATAAAACTAGAAATCTAACAGAAACATAGCTGGAAATATCTAGTAAAGCAACAGATTCCAAAATAATCCATGGGTTAAACAACTCTTCTTTAAGATTTATTTTGATATGCATGAGTGTTTGGCCTGCATATATGTAAGTGTGTCACATGTGTGCCAGGCCCATGGTACAGAAGAAGGCCAACTGAATTCCCTGGAACTGGAGTTACAGGTGGTTGTGAGCTGCCATGTGGGGCCTGGGAACTGAACTTATATCTTCAGCAAGAGCAGCCAGCGCTCTTAACTGCTGAGCCACCTCTCCAGGTCCCATAAAAATAAAAAAATTCTTTATCTTTCTTTTTTAAAACGGGGTCTTCCTGTCACCCTATTTGATCTAAGAACTCACTGTGGAGACGAGGCTGTCTTCGATCTCACAATCTCACAGAGATCCTCCTGCCCCTGCCTTCCTCCTGAGTGCTGGGATTAAAAGCATGTGCCACCACACCCGACCCCATAAAGAACTCTTAAGAGAAAACCATTCAGAGCTGAGGGTGTAGCTTAGATGTAGCACTTTGACCTTGGATATGTGAATCCCTGGGTTCAGTCCTCAGGATCTGAAAAAGAGAGAGCTGGACATGGCAGTGCATAGCTTTAATCCCAGCACCCAGGAGGCTGGGGGAGGTAGATCTCTGTGAGTTCAAGGCCAGCCTGGTCTACATAGTGAGTTCCAGAACAACTGGGGCTACAGAGAGACCCTGCCTCAAAAGGACAAGAGAGAGAGAGAGAGAGAGAAAGAGAGAGAGAGAGAAAGAGAGAGAGAGATGAAATTCAAAGCTATTTTAACTAAATGAAAATTGAAATGCAACTTACACAAATAATATATATATATATATATATATTTTTAAAAGAACTCAAGTGGATCATAGACTTCAATGTAAAAATGCAAAACTACAGATTTCTAAGGAAGAAATTTTCTATGAAGAAAATATCCTTGACTTAGAACTTGGAAGTGAGATTATTTTTTCATAGCAACCCCAGGGATGGGAAAAAAAAAAAGTGTAAGTTGAACCTCATGAGAAAATATTAAGACATGTATCAGATAAAGGACTCAAATTCTAAATATACAAATAACAATTAAAACTTTAAAACAAGGAGGCTGAAGAGATGGTTCAGTGGTTAAGAGCACGGGCAGCTCTTGCAAAGGACCTGTGTTCAGTTCCCAGCATTATATGGTGGCTCACAACCACCTGTAACTCCAGTTCCAGGGGATCTGATGCCCTCTTCTGATCTCTTCAGGCATTGTATGACACAAGTGTACTTACATACACGCAGGACAAACACTCATACACATAAAAATTAATTAATTAAAAATAAACAAATGTTACCATCACAGTGGAAGTTGGTTGGTTTCTTATGACACCAGCCATCGTCTTTCCATACGTGGGAGGGGCAGACATTTTCTTAGTAGATACCACGTTCGCTCTCGCAGCCTGGGAGCTAAAAGCCTTGCCGAAAGCTGAGCTGAACTGCCAAAGTGCCAAATCTATCACAGGTTCCCAGAAGATAGTTTATGATTGACTAGTGAATGTCGTGATTTTTATGCCGAAGATTTACTTTCTGCTGTGAGGTCTCTCTTAGCTATTATTAGAGCATAAATTGGAGTGGACCACTTTGTAGTAACAGGAATATAAAAATTGGCAACTTAGAAGCTCTTTATTCTGAAGCCATTTGGAGAGCTCACACACAGCGGAAATCTAAGAAAAGCGTAAAATGGAATGAGGCTCTGAAAACACCACCAGAGAGCTCTGAGGTTCTGAACGTCTCAGTACTCACCAGTCTTTGGGGCTGGAGAGATGGCTCAATGATTAAGAGCCCTGACTGCTCTTGCAGAGGACCCAGATTCCGCTCCGAACACCTACATGGCAGCTAACAACCATCCAGAACTCCAGTTCTAGGAGATCCAATGCCCTCTTCTGGGCTCCGTGCGCATTGCACAACACTGGTGCATTTACATACGTGTAGACAATATACTCATACACATAAAATAAAAATAAAAATAATAAACAACATTTAGAAAAGAATCCTGGGGTTAGAGAGATGACTCAATGGTTAAGAGTAGGTGCTATTCTTCCAGAAGACCTGATTTTGCTTCCAGGCACCAAGGTGACCTGGCTCTAGATCCAACTGATCTGACACCCTATTCTGGATAGTCACTGTGGGCACTGTACTCGTAAGTGCACATAAATACACACACACACACACACACACACACACAGAATTTAAAAATTTTTTTAAATCTTAAAAAAAAAGAATCTTGAGAATATTCTAGATGGTTCTGGGAGAAAGACACAGGGAGAGTTGAGACATATTTGAAGTGCACGTAAAGATGGAGGAAGGAACGGAAACTATGTAGCCGTGAGCCAAGACCCAAGGGAGCCAGGAAGTGTGAGCTGAACTTCCCAGGGGAAAAGGCATTTTCACCATTGTGAAAGGTGCTGCGAGGCTGACGGGCCGATTAGAACTTCCATGATCGTGGAGAGTGCGAATGCTGCAGATCCAGAGTCATAAACGGCCCCAATCGTCATTCCATTGCCCATCCCTGTCTGACCTCACATGTTTTGACTATCCTGTAAAACTTTTGGTGGTCTATTAACTTCACAAACCGTTAGCTTCCACAAACTCCAAAGCTAAGAATCTTATCAGAAGTATTTGAAGTCTCTAGCCTTGATTTGAGATCTTCGTTGTTATTTTAGTTTTTTAGATTTCTTTTTGTTTGTGTGCGTGTGTGCGTCTGTGCGTGCATGCATGTGTGTGTGTGTGTGTGTGTGTGTGTGTGAATGCCAACAGAAATCAGAAGAGGGAGCCAGATCCCCTGGAGATGGAGTTGTGGTTGTGAGCTATTCAAGTGCTGGAAACTGAACTTGTGTCTTTTGGGAGAGCGAGAAGCATTATTGACCACTGAACCATTCATATATGTGTTCTGCAACTATAAAAACCTAATGAAACTGTTGCCACATTGGAACATGGTTTTTGGCAACTTGAGCCATGTTCCCAGGCCACAGCCACTCACTCATCTTTGGCTCCAGAATAAACTAGCTCTGGTTCCCTCTGAGGGGAGAGCTGTGTTTACGCATTAATAGAATTTGCCCTTAAATCTGGCCTGTGATAGAATACAGTTCTGTTGCTATAAGCAAGCCACCAAGCTTGTGGTGGGATGAGTATGCTCTCTTCTATGTATGTGTGCTCTGAGGAAAACCAAGATAAAACCCTTGTTCTTTGAACATTTACATTCTAATACAGAAAAGAAAAACAGAACAGGCTAATCTACAACCCCAGGGGGCTGAGAGATACCGTGAAACAGAGCGAGGGCAGCTTGGAAAGGGATGGAGGAGGAGATGGTCATGTGACTTTGGGTGCGACGGCCTTGCAGTTCAGTGAAGTTCTCCACTATGTTCTGTGAAGTCAGATTTGCTTTGCTGCTGATGGAACAAGGTGGTTTTTGAAAAAGGAATAGAGAAGAAAAAATTATTAATACATGTTTTAGTCTTCGGGGGAGGGTAAACATTTTATGCTAGAGGATAAAAGGAACAATCACATAAGCCAAACTCCCTGTTAGAAGTGTCAGAATTTTACTAATAAAGGCAATAAATATTTATTAGATACTTATACTCTGCCCGGTGCTGTTTTAAGAGATATAAATTATTAACTGATTTAATCCTTTCGAAAACTCAATGGGATAAAACTACTGAGTTAGTCTATTTATAGTTCAGGGAACTGTCACACAGACAACACGCCCAAGGTCACCCTTTGGGCAAGCACAGGTACAGGACAGATCCTTCTGCTCTTAGTGGCTCGTCCTTCACACCTCTCATGACCATATTATTAGAAAGTGATAGAAAATAGGTCTGAGCCATGTGCTGTTGTGACCTGGGCACAGAACCTTGATCCCTCGGGACCTGTGAGCACATAAAATAATAAATAAAATATTTAAAAAATATTGTCTGTTTGGAAAATCCTGAACCTCAGCATGGCTGGTAGGACTCTGCATTTCATTTTCTTTGAGGTCGGTTTGTTACTGATTGAATTTTCTTTTAATTAATTATGTATTTTAAAAAATATTTTTTATTTATTTATATTTTATGTGTACGAGCATAGTGCCTGCATGTGTGTAAGTGCGCCCGTGTTATGCAGTGCTCATGGAGATCAGAAGAGGGTGCTGGATCCCCTGGAACTGGAGTTATGGACGACTGATAGCTGCCATGTGGATCCTGGGACCTGAACACCCAGGTCCTCTGGAAGAGCAGTTAGTGCTCTAACCACAGGGCCATCTCTCCAATCCCAGGTGCTTTTTGTGTGTGTGTGTGTGTGTGTGTGTGTGTGTGTGATAGAGTCTCGTGTAGCCCAGGCTGCCCTTAAACTTGTTATACAGCTGAGGCTGGACTTGAATGCCTGATTCTCCTATTCAGCTTCCTGTTGCTGAGATTTAGATTTGGTCCTTCCCCCTAACTCTCATCAAAAGTTTTAGATTCACAACAAAATTGAGAGGAAGGTAGAGAGATTTCCCAGATACCCTTGCTGCACAGCTTACCACTAAAACCCCATCCACCACAGACGCACAGCCTGTGAGCCGCGAGCATCCCAGGGCATAGCTCATGGTAGGTGCCCTCATGGTACATCATTGTGGTCTGAGGTAGAGAACGTCCACTGCCTCAGAAATCTTTCCTGTTGGGCTGTTGAGAAGGCTCCACAGACAAAGGTACTTGGCACCAAGCCTTATGATCTGACTTGGATTCCCAGGACCAACATGACTGAAGGAGAGAATCGAGTCCCAAAAGTTGTCCCGTGACCCTCTATACAATGCTTCATGGTACTTGCACACAAATAGATAGATAGATAGATAGATAGATAGATAGATAGATAGATAGATAGATAGATAGATGAGAGATAAGATAGATGGTAGGTAGTAAATAAAGAGATGATGGATGGTTGATTGATAAGTAGATAGATAGATAGATACATAAATACATAGATAGATACATAGATAGACTGATAGACTGAAAGATAGATAAATAGACTAATAGATAAATAGATAGACTGACAGACAGACAGATAGATACATAGATAGATTGATAGATACATAGATTGAAGATAGACTAAAAGACTGAAAGATAGACAGACAGACGGAAAGATAGATAGACAGACAGGCAGATAGATAGATAGAGATATAGACAGATGATAGATAGACTGATAGATAGACAGACTGATAGGTAGAGGTAATAAACAGACCCCCAGGTGCTCCACACTGCACCTCTTCAGTCTGTTGTCCTCTATTCTTATCAGCCACGGATCATTTTACGGTCTCTACAGTTTGGTTTTCTCAATCCGTCACATCGGGAAGGAGTCATACACCGTGTAGGTGTTGCCACTAACTCAGCCCTCCCACCAGAGTGACTAAGGTGGCTCATAGTTCTTGTCTGACTTGAGGCATGGCATAAGCCCAGAGTGGCAGAGAGTATCCTGGAGCTAGAGTCGGGACCCCGTGTGTGTGTCTGTGCTCTCTGGGCCTTCTTCCTATAAAGCGGCCGTACTCCATCATGGGAGCACCACCCTCACAGCGTCAGCTCATGCTAAGCACCCGCCCTAAACTCCTCACCTCCAAACGCAGTTAGGTCACATTTCCACCTTCGTGTGTGTGCATGTGTGTGTTCATATGTGTGGTGTATCATTGTGTAGGCGCACATATGTGTATCTGGGCATGGATGTATGCATGTGTGTGCACATGGTTGTATGTGTACATGCAGAAGCCAGAGGAAGCCATGCCATGTACACCTCAATGGCTCTTTGTCTTATTCTCTTGAGCTAATGTCTCTCACTGAACCTGGAGCTGGAAGTCTTGAAAAGCTAGGCTGGCTGCCAGTGAGCCCCAGTGATTCTCCTGTCTCTGCCCATTCCCAACACTGGGGTCATAGTGATGTATCTGGTCATGCCTAGCTTGTGGTTGGTGGTGGAGGTGGGTGATGGTTTTTTTGTTTTGTTTTGTTTTGAGACAAGGTCTTCCTGCAGCCCCAGCTGCCCTGGAATTCACTATGTAGCTCAAACTAGCCTCGATTTCACAAACAGAGACCCTCCTGCCTCTGCCTCTTGAGTGCTGGGATTAAAGATGTGTACCACCATAAACAGCTCATGCCTAGCTTTTTACATGAACGCTGGGGATCTGAACTCGTGACCTCATGCTCCACAGAAGGGCTCTTACCCACTGAGCCATTCACCCAGCCTGTTTCCACCTTCTCTCTTATTTACGTGTGTGTGTGTGTGTGTGTGTGTGCGCGTGCATGCGCACAGAGGCCAAAAGAGGGTGTCAGATTCCCTGGAGCTGACATAGGTGATGGGAATGGAACTCTCATCCTCTGGAAGGGCAGCGATTGCTCTTAACCACTGATTCATCTCTCCAGTCCAGTTCCTGCCTTCCTAATACTGTGCACTGGGGATTACATTTTAACACAGAGGATGAGGAGAAAGCATTCAGACCCCATCAGATCACAGCAGGTGCATTTTCAGATTGCTTCCTTCCATTCAGAAATATGGATTTAAGCTTCTGTGTCCTTTCATGGTTGGGTAGCTACTTTTTAGTGCTGAATAATATTTCATTGTCTAGACACACACCTGTGTAGTTATTTATCCATTCCTGCCGAAAGATGTCTTGGTTGCTTCCACAATGACTTCTGAGTAAATCTTCCATTAAAATCTGTGTGCGTGTGTTAGTGTAGACTCAAGTTTTTAACACATCTGGACAAATACTAAGTGGGCTGTACTGTTGGTTCACACCTTTAGCTCCTCACTGGGGGATTCTAGGCAGGTGCTCTACCACTGAGCCACGCCCCAAGCCCCTCACTGGGGGATTCTAGGCAAGCACTACACATTCAGCAGGGTTTCTGCCATTTTCAAATTATATTTTATTTATTTATTTATTTATCTATTTATTTATTTATGGGCATGGCCTGCATATGGAAGTCAGAAAACAACTTGTGGAATTGATTCTTTCCTTGTACCAGGAAGGTCCCAAGTATTGAACTCAGATCTTCAGCCTTGGCAGGAAGTGTCCTTTCCCATTGAGTCATCTCTCCAGCTCAGTTTCTGCCATTCTAATAGGTATGCAGTAACCTCTCCTTACTGTTTTAATTTGGAGATTCCTGACGATGTGTAATGATCTTTTTCTGAAGTTGATGATTACCCACTTGAGTCCAAGCACAATGACACAGACGGCTCTTCTATGGTGCTGGTCCATTAGGAACTTTGCACTTATTTGTAAATTGCTTGATACCCTCAGACTGGACTATGGAGGAGGGGAGCGCTTTGAGGAGATGAAGATCAGGAAGAAAATTCGATGGCAGACAAGACAGTCATATAATGCTACATGTAGAAAAAGTGCCATTTCTCTTTCTCATTGAAAACCTCCTGAACATCTTACAGGTTCAACAGGATAGAAAATTCATGAATGAATTTATTACTCAGAGTTCTCTAGAGGAACAGAACAGATAGAATGAATACATATTAAATGGGACATTATTTGATCGGTTTACATGATACGGGATGGGTGGTCCAACAATGGCTGTCGCTCACTAGAGAGGCTGAGAACCTGGTACTTGCCCAGTACAGGAGGCTGACTCTCAACAGTCTCAGTCTGGCACTGAAGGCCTGAAAGATTCTGGGAGAGGTGCCGGTCTTCAGCCCACACTGAAGGGCTGTGGAGGCTAAGGACTTTAAGACAGCAGCACTTAGACCCAGGTTCAGCATCCAGCACCCACATGGCAGTTGACAGCTGTCTATAACTCCAGTTCTAGAGGACTTGACACATTCTTCTGGCCTCTTCAGGCATTACATACATGTGATGCACACATATACATGCAGGTAGAACACTCATACACACACACACACACACACACACAAGCAGGCAATACACTCATATGCATAAAATAAAAGCAACAAATAAATATATTTTTAAAAACTAGAATGAACTCCTGCTGAGGTTTGGTTAAGTGTTCCCTAAACAGCTGTGTGCTAAAGGCTTGATCCCCAGTGTAGCTCTGTGGGGAGGTGGTGGAACCATTAACCAGTGGAGGGATTCAAGTCATTGGGGGGATGCTGTCGAAGGGCATAGTGGGACTTCAGTCCTCTTCCTCCTCCTCGTCCTCCTCCTTGTCCTCGTCCTCGTCCTTGTCCTCCTCCTCCTCCTCGTCCTCGTCCTCGTCCTCCTCCTCCTCCTCCTGCTCCTCCTCCACCTTGGGTCTGTGCTGGAGTTTTAGCTTTAGTGTGAACTTGACACACCCAGGTAGAGGGAGGCTCAACTGAGGAATTGCCTCCATTGGACTGGCCTGTGGCCGTGTCTGTGAGGTGTTTTCTTGATTGTTGTCACGTGGGACGGCCCAGCCCATTGTGGGCAGGTTGTTGCCTATTGTATAAGACACTGGCTGAGCCCGAGTCAGAGGAGCAAGCCGGTAAACAGCATTCTTCCATGGCCTGTGCTCCAGCTCCTGCCTCCAGGTTTCTGCCCTGAGCTCCTACCTTGGACTCCCTGATGAGTTGTGACCTGGGAGATGTAAGCAAAACAAACCCTTTCCTCTCCAAGTTGGTATTGGTCAGAGTGTTTTGTCACAGCAATGGAGAAGCAAACTAGGACAGGGTACAAATAAACCCTTCCTCTTTGTAAGTTGATTATGTCAGGATTTTTGTTACAGTCATAGTAAACTGACTAAATACCCAGTAAGATCAGGCAAAAACCAAAGATGCCTGCTTTCCCTACTAAGCAACAGGGTCACTGAGAATTACCAAAATGGCACAGCTTCCTGCTTCTTCTTGGGCTGGCAAGAAGGCCTTATTTATTTATTTTTAACTCAAATAGGATCCCTTCAACTGACCTGCTTAGAGTCACGTAGCCCTGGATATCTCAGGTCTGGTGAACTATCAGCACCTACTTTTTTTGTTTAAGCTGACCAATCCAAAATTAAGGGAGGAGAAACCACTAAAACCATTAAAACTCAGATTCTTCCTTCCACATACACACTGAGGGACGTTGGTTTCCAGGTTCCCTCTCCACTTATGGAGAACTCGATCTTTCTGGGTGAATGTGTGCACACATGTGTGATTATGTGTGTGGATGGGATTTTTTATCTTTTCAGTGGAAATCTATCTGACTGTTGCTCTCGGCTGGTCTCAGATTTTTCCTGCCTTTTAATTCTTGAACTGGCAGAGAAAATGAACCCAACAATCCCCCTAGACTTATGATAACATGCTACCTGCAATTTTGAAAAAGAAAGTTTACTGGAGGTTCTAACCAGGGAAATTAAGGAAGAGGGAGGTTACAAGACATCCGGATTGGAAAGGAAGTTGAACAGTGATCTCCACAACTGTGGAGATCCTAGGGATTCTACTTAAAAAGCTAATAGAATGATTAAGATTTCCTAAAGTTGCAGGAGACGAGATCAATATAAGAAAAATCATTAGTATGTTGGCAATGACGTTTCTAAAATTAAATTAAGAAATAAGTCCATTTACAGTAATAGCAGAACGAGTTAAATGTACAGATGTGTAATTATCACTTTATGTGGTTCTGCTTTAAGTCGGATAAGAATAAACATGGTAAACAAGGTAAACAAAACATGTCTGCGTGACGTGTCCCTCTGGGCACACCTTCCTAGGCTTTCATTCCTTCATGTGAATTTTCCCTGCTGTTGATGATTCTTCCATTTTTGTTTGAAAGATTCTTTTTGCATCTTTTTTTCAGACAGGGTCTTACTGTGCAGCCCCAACTTGCCCAGAACACTCTATGAAGATCAGGTTGGCTTTGAACTCGCAAAGATCCACCTTCATCTGCCTCCTGAGTCCTGGGATTAAAGGTGTTTGACATTGTGCCTAACTCCCTTTTGTGTTTTTTGGTAGGGCAATTTTTATTTGTTTGTTTGGATGGTTTTTGAGACAGGGTCTCCCTGTAGCCCCAGATGGTAAGAGGATCCAAAGTTGAAGCCCAACTTGGGCTACATGCTTGACCCTGTCAGAAGGAGAGAGAGAGAGAGAGAGAGAGAGAGAGAGAGAGAGAGAGAGAGAGAGAGAGAGATCATTCAGCAGTTAACAGTACTTACTGCTCCTGCATAGCAACCAGGTCTCAGAGCCACCTGTAACTCCAGTTCCAGAAGATCTGATGCTCTCTCCTGAACTCTGTGGGAACTGCACTCATGTGGGGTCCATACATATATGCAGGCAAAACACCCTGCATACACATAGAATAGAAATAGATAAGTCTTTTAAAGAAAAGAAAGAGGAAAGGAAGGAATTTGGGGGAGAACTTCCGAGATTCCTGTTCTTAGGGTCTGCCTTCTACTCTGGGCAGTCTGCTCCATTCAGTGCTCTAGACCTGGAGTCAGAGACAGGAGACAGTTCTGTTTAGGACAGAGGGTGAAGCGGGTAGTCTCTGGCTCTCCTTGCTTGCCTGTCCTGGAACCAAGCCCATGTCCCATGAGAAGGCTTGGGTGAGGGAACTCAGAGCCTAGTGCTCTCAGTGTGCTGGTTAGACAGGCAACGTGCAAAAAGAGGGAGCGTGCATGGCACATGCAGCTGTGGCAACCATAGAGTCGATTTATAATAGGGCATCAAGTGACTACTCAGAATGAAGACCCAAGACTACCTGAAACCAGCTGGGCCAACACGGTCATTCAATGAGACCTGCGCACTGTCCTTTGCTTGATATAATGCACCTGTGTATCTTTATCCTTTCTAAATCTCCCGTTCCCGACATGCATCAGATGCTATGCCACGCTAAAAGCCTCATACAAGGACAGAAAAGGAGAGCAAACCCTGCCCAGGACCACACCCCAAATCCCTGCAATGTGATTCTCTCTCAAAAACACACCTTCCTTCTTGAGTGTGTACTTTTGCTTTACAATAAAACTTCCAATTCCCTTGTCTGGTCTCTGAGTTCTTTTCTCTGACAGCCACAAGCACCTGGAAACAGAGCAGAAGCCTCAGTTTGGTCTGTCTCCGAGACTTCTCCAACCTTCCTTTACCTGCTGGCAACATCACGCCTGAGGCAAAGACTCTGCCCTCCTGAAGAATTGGCGGGAGGAAGGGCGGGGCAAAATGGAGACTGCACAGCCAGGGGTCTGTCTTCTCACGGCCCCTTTGTGGTTAAACATCCTGGAAGCTATAGATCAGTTCTTGATATATCAGAAACGAAGGCACGAAGGAACTTTTCCCAGTGACCACACATGCGCACTAAGGGTCTGCAGCCTTAAAAGAGACCTATTGCATCTGTACTGTAATGTTGACTCCCTCACCCCAGACCTGAGGGGTGTCCTGCCTCTCTGCTTTGCCAAACTGACACCCACTTCAACGATCCTGTCTCTCCGTTGATGACTTCTCAAAGAGAACACAATGGAGAACATCTTCTACTTGGTAACCAAACCTGTTGGCCACGCTTGCGTGGAGTTTAGCCTCTGCAACTCATAACTAGGCTGGGGGAGGCTACACTCGGGTCGCCTTCCCCTCCTGGGGGAAAGTCAGTGATTGAGCTAGACACATCTGTCCTCAGGGGCATTTCTGTCACAATGACCTGGGTGGGAAGAGCCTGCACTTCAAATACCACATTCTCTAGTTGGTTTTTTAAACCAAATTTTCATTGGCTTTCTTGAATAAATAATTCCTTTTTATTTTCTTTGCTATATGCCCCTAAAACAGTTTCCAGGGACTTTAGTCAATCAGGTTTTTTAGAAATATCGTCCCAGTTTTAGCTTATTTTACTGTGAAGCAGGTCCATAGAATTCTTCCCACAGCCACTGTGAGAGTGAAACGCTCTGAAAAGGCTTTTAATAACGGATGCAATTTTAATAGCACAATGACTCCAAAAACAAATACCCTGATTAAAAATGGGCGAAAGACTTGATAGAAATGTCTTTTAAAAAGACATGCAAATGGGGCTGGAGAGATGCTCAGTGGTTACGAGTGCAGAGTACTCATACAGAGGGCTGAGTTTGGTTCCCAGCAAGCACATCAGGTGCCTCGCAAACACTTCCAGCTCCAGGGGAAGTCTGACACCTTCTTCTAACCGCCACAGGCAACTGCACTTGAGTATACTCCCCAAGACACACAAGTAAGACTAGAGGCTGGAAAGATGGCCCTGTGATTAAGAGAACATACTGACTGCTCTTGCAGGGGACCTGAGCTCAGTTGCCAGCACCCATGTTGAGAGGCTCACAACCGCCTGAACCTCCAGTTCTGCAGGGTATGGCGCCCTCTTCTGGCCTCTGTGGGTACTGTACACACGTGTCACATAAATAAATCTCAAAAAAAAAAATCTTTTTTAGAAAACAAAGACAGCAAATGCACAGCAGTTGCAGGAAATGGAGTTTGACATCCTCAATCAGGGAAACAGAAATCAAAATCACAGTGAGGCTGGGCTTGGTGACTGAGCCCTCAGTTGAAACACCTTTTGTTAAAGTGGTGGCGGTATCTTTGGGTACTCACAAAGGGTATGTATTTTTCTCATTGTTTTATAAGATTTATTTGTTTTTATTTTGTGTATATGATTGTTTTGCCTGCATGTATGTATGTGCACCTGTGTCTTGCAATGCCCACAGATGCCAGAAGAGGGCATTGGATCCCCTGGAACTGGAATTACAGACTGCTGTGAATCACCTCTATCCTCTGCAAGAACAGCCAGTGCTCTTAACTGCTGAGCTATCTCTCCAGCTCCTGAGTCTACTAGGAACACTGATAATTTTATTTAGTGCATCCACGGCTGACATCTTCCCTCGCCTGTCAGTTATGTTCCTTTTGGCTACATTTTCCGGGAGCTTTACAACTAGGGTCAAACACTGTAAGATTGTTGTCTTTTTGACAAAATGACTTTTCATCGTGAAATGTCCTTTTTGATCCTGGATAAGAGTTACTACTCCTAAGTTTGCAGACCTTCATGTAGTCACCGAAGAGTTCTGTGATTAGTGTTAGTGTGTTAGAGAGGTGTCCTAGTCAGCTTGAACTGTCAATTCACACAGCCTAGAGTGTCCGCCCTCTGGTATTTTGTCCCTGGGATAGATGTGGAACAGTTTCCATCGCTTGTTTGGACAAGTGTTAAATGGAGGCCCTGAAATCTCGGCTGAATCACATTTGGCTATCGTACAGGCCTTCTCTGTCGCCTGCTGCATTTTCCTGCCTACGGGTCACACTTCCTGTGTCTTTGCAAGTCTTATAATTTTTAAATAAACATATTCTGTCATTCTCTCCTGTCACCACTGCATTTTTTGGTGCCTGTCGCCTTGAGTGCCTGTGTATTTTTAGTCTTTTCATATTCATACGTTCCTGCTGGAATGCACAACTCAGTCAGCTTATTTGATAGGCAGGGGGAGGGAAAGCGGGTTTTCCAGGCAATACGGTCCCTGGTCTCATTCCGTTCCTGCTGGGGAGGAACCCACTGAGGATTTTACTAGCCTTTGAACCAGACCTGTGGAATCCACAACCACTCACCCTGGGCACCCACTGAGGACTGGTAGATGAAACAGTCTCTACCCTCAGGAACATCAGAGCCTGTGGAAAAAGTGGACATAGAATCCAGGGAGACAAATCCAATAACTGGAAGGAAAGATGTGACCGTAAAGAACAAGACAGAAGGATGTGTCGCCCTCAAGGAAACATGACTCCGTTCCTCCGGTCTCAGGCACTATGAGGTCCCGCAGACACAGCCAAGTCCAAGAACCGCTCCATACACCACCATTCCTGAAAATGGCAAGGAAATAGCATCAAGAAACCAAGTCACAGGGCTGGAGAGATGGCTCAGTGGTTAAAAGCACTGGCTGGTTCCCAGCACTCACATGGCAGCTAACAACCGTCCATAACTCCAGTTCCAGGGTTTCGAAGCCCTCTTCTGGTCTCCACGAGCATTACAAGACACAGGCGTACTTACATACATGCAGGCCATATACTCATACACATAAAACAAAAATATATAAACAAATTTTTTTTAAAGGTGAAGACCAAGACAAGGTAACTAGATCGATCACGGACTTTGAAAGGGATTGATTCAGTTGCTATAGGATCCTGGTTAGTTCCCACAAGACCAATTTGCTGCAAAAAGAGAGCCTGGCTCCTGTTTTATTATGTGACTGCTTCCTTTGTTTTGAAAGTAGCTCTACCATGGTGCCATCTGCCGTGTTCTAAATAAACTGCTTTTCTTTATAAAACTTCTAGCCCCTGGTATTCTGTTATAGCCACATAAAATGGATGAATACAGTTTTTACAGGAAAAAAGAAACATTACATATGAGGGTGAATAAAAGTTATGTTTAAGACATTTTCGTGAATTCTAAATAAAATTATCAGTGTTCCTAGTGGACTCCACAAAAGATGGGAATACCAATCAGATGGTACATAAAAGCTTACAAGGATGGTGTCAGACCTACAAGAGGAACGTAGAAATCTGGATGAGCATTCTCAGGATCTGTTCATCCTGCTGTTTTTCTGGTGATGTGATTTGTGTGGGTTTGGTCCCACTTTCAACTGATTTCAACACATTTCTTTGGTCACAGAGATGTGTTCTAAGAGGAGCATATGAACTGAGGCAAGTCTAAAAGGTCCCTTTGGAGACTGGAGAGATGGCTCAGCAGTTAAGAGCACTAACTGCTCTTGCAGAGGACCTGGGATTGATTCCTAGTACCCACATGGTAGCAAACAACCATCTGTAACTCCAGTTCTAGGGGATCTGACACTTTCTCTAAACTCTGCAGGGGATAGATGACATGGATGCACTTACATAGATGGAGGCAATAGACTCATCCACACAGAATAAAAATAATAAAATATTTTTTTAAAAGGCCCCCTTGTTGGATCTTTGCACTGTCCTGGGAGCACGTACTTTCCCCTCTGAAGCACGGTTGTCTGGGATTCACTCTGTTGCTGTGAAATCATATGACCAGAAGTAACTCAAGGGAGGGAAGAGTCTGTTTATACTACATTTCCAGGTCACAGTCCATCCCGGAGGGAAGTCGGGGTGGGAATCAAGCAGAGACCATGGAGGATGGCTGCTTGCTGGCTCACTCACAGGCTCATGATTAGCTAGCTTTCTTTTAAAGGTTTACTTTAGTTTTAATTATGTGTATGGATGTGTTTGTGTGTGTGTGTGTGTGTGTGTGTGTGTGTGTGTGTGAGTGACTGTGCAAATGAGGCCAAAGGAGGACATTGGATCCCCTGGGACTAGACTTACAGGAGGGTATGTGCTGCCTAATGCTCTACAAGAGTAGCAAGTGGAGCTGCAGAGATGACTCCAGTGGTTAAGAACACTCTATTGCAGCGGTCACAGGTTCGAGTCCCAGCACCAACATGGAGGTGAATAACCATGTGTAACTCCATTTCCAGGGGAATCTGACGCCCTCTTCTGACCTCTATGGGCATTGCACAGCATGGGTGCACTTATAGATACTCAGGCAATACACTCACACAAAGTAAAAATAATAAATAAAATATTCTTTAAAAAGAGTAAATAATAAAATACGGCAAACTCATCTCTCCAGCCCGCCTTAGCCAGCTTTCTTATAGAGCTCAAGATCACCTTCTGAGGGAATAATGCCATCTCATGGTGAGCTGGGCCCTCCTACATCAATGAACAATCAAGACAGTGCCCCATAAACATGCCCACAGGCCAAGCTGATCTGGGAAACCCCTCAATGGATACTCCCGTCTCAGGTGATTCTAGGCTGCGTCAAGTTCACAGTTAAAGCTAAGTAAGCCAATGGTCAGTTCTTCACCCTCTTTTTCTCTGGCTCTGATAGACATCCTCCCCTCCTGAGGTAATTTGTGAGATGATGGTGTGATGAAAATCTCCTTGTGTCGGCCACCTAAGTCAAGTGATTTATGTTCCAATAATCCCTGAGGAGTCAAGGTGGTGAGACTCCCTCCTTCACACCCGCCACAGTCTGTGACCCAGGCTGGTAGAGTGGCAGCCTCTTCCCAGGAGAGAGTCATAGTTAAACGCTCTGAAGCAGAGGAGACATCTCCTTGTCTCTCTAACTCATCACGAAGCTCCATCTAATCAAAAGGGGGCCAGGAAGAGGGAGGACCAGAAATACCTGTTAGACGCCAACTTTGGTTTTATGATATAAAACCTCTCAGTTACTTGTAGTGGCATTGTGTCCCCAACACCTGACTGCGACAACTCAAGGGAGGAAAGATGGATTTTTGCACACAGTTTCACCCACCATGACTGGGAAGACACAGCAAATAGCTTTATAGGTGGCTCAGGGGCATGTCGCAGCCAAACAAGAGAGAGAGTCTGGACCTACGAGATGGCTCAGGGGTAAAGACACTTACTGTATAAGCCTGGTGACCTGACTGCAATCCCTGACTACAAAAGTGGAGGGGAAGAACGGATTCCACAAAGATGTCCTCCGACCTCCACAGGTCATATACTGTGACATACACACACACTAAATAAAATTTAAAAGGAATCCTTCCTTAAAAATATGGTGCCTGCCTTTAACCCCAGCTCTCAGGAGACAGAGGAAGGCAGGTCTCTGGGAGTTCCAGGCCAGCCTGGTCTACATAATGAGTTCTAGGCCGGGCAGGGTATGATGACTAATCTTGGTTGTTAAATTCACTGGACCCCAAATTAACTGAAATGTGAGGGACTTTCTTCTTTAATACTTTATTGTTTTTATGTGTATGAGTGTTTTGCCTGCGTGTGTGTAAGTGCACCCATGTCATGCACTTGCAGAGATCAGAAAGAAGGCATCAGATCCCCTGGAACTAGAGTTCCAGGCCTGTAATCTGCCATGTGGGTGCTGGGAACCAAACCCAGGTCCTCTGCAAGAGCAGTCAGTGCTCTTAAGCACTGAGCCATCTCTCTAGCCCCATAAAAAAATAAGGGATTTTCTTGATCAAATTAATCGAAGCCAGAGGACCCACTAAATGTGGGTGGCCCCTTCTGTGGCCCATATGAAAGGACAAGGCAGAAGGGAGCTGCTGCTTCTTGCCTGCTTCTTCCCTTCTCTGCTACTGAGTGTATCTGTGCTGTTGCTGTGGCATTCCATTACTGACAGAAGAACCAACTGCTTCAGATTCCAATGTAGACTGAAGACTAGAAGCTCTCCAGGAGAGCTTCGGCATCCAGGCCTTCAGCATCTGATTGGGACCGCTGAGACATCCAGCCACGTGGACTGAGTAAGTACTGGATTCCCAGTTTCTCCAGTGTGAAATAGGCATTGTTGGCCTACCTGAACCATAGCGTGTAAGCCAACCTAATAAATCCTACATATTCTCTCTCTCTTTCTTTCTCTCTCTCTCTCTCTCTCTCTTCCTCTAGAGAACTCTGATAATACACAGGGTTCCATAATGAGATTCTGCCTCAAAAACAAACAATAAAACCCATGTGTACTAGACAGCTTTAGTTGTCAACTTGACGCACCTGGGTAGAGGGAGCCTCAGCCTGTGGCCAAGTCTGTGGGGTGTTTTCTTGATTGTTGAGTGATGTGGGAGGGCCCAGCCCACTGTGGGCGTGCCACCCCTGGCAGATTGTTGTCTGAGCAGGCTGAGCATGAGCCAGGAGAACAAGCCAGTAAGCAGCGTTCCTCCATGGCCTGTGCTCCAGCTCCTGCCTCCAGGTTCCTGCTCTGAGTTCCTACCTTGGGCTCCCTCAGTGATGAACTGTGACCCAGGAAATGTAAGCCAAAGAAACCCTTTCTTCCCCAAACTGGTTTTGGTCTGCATGTTTTGTCACACACAGCGATTGAAAGCAAACTGGAACAGACAGCAAGCACAGAGTGACTCGAGTCGGGGGCAGAGGTATAGCCTTCAAAGGCCTCTTCCACCACCCAGGCCCTGTCCCCCCGAAGGCCCCACAGCCTTCCAGATAGCACCAGCAGTTGGGGACCAGCTGAGCCTGGTGGGGACATTCAAACTACATCAGTTGGACTCTCAAAATCTCTTAACTGGTCTCCCTTGCTTCCAATTGTAGCCACTGTCTACTCAAGTCTAATTTCCACATGGCATCTGTGGTAATCTGATAATGTCTCCCTCCTACAAGGTGTCTACTTTCTAACCTCTAGAATCTGCAAATGCGTCATGCTACGTGGCCAAAGGGTCTTAGCAGAGGTAGTGGAAGTTGCAAACCCTGACATGAGGGAAAGAATCTCTATTATCTGGTGAGTCCAATGAGCCCTTCTGTGGTGGTCTGAATGAAAATGTCCCCATAGGCTCCAAATATTTGAATACTTTGTCCCCAATTGGTGGCACTGTTTTGGGAGGTTCAGATGCGGCCTTGCTGGAGAAAGCACATCACTGGGGGCCGGCTTTCAGAATTCTGAGCCTTGCTCAACTTCCAGTTTCTCTCTCTGTTTCCCCTGCCTGCTTGAAGACAAGCGCTCAGCTTTCTGCTCCAGCCACCTCCCGCCATGACGAACTCATCGCTCTGGAATCCTAAGTCCAATAAACTCTTCCTTCTATAAGTGGCCTGGGTTGTGGTGCTTTATCACAGCAATAGAAAAGTCACTAATAACCCTTCCATGTGAAGCCCCTTGCCTAACTGAAGACAGAGAGCAGGAAGTGGGTGGAAGGCATGTGGCAGTGGGAAGATGTGGTATTCCACAACTGGTCCTGAGATCCAGGGAGCATCAGGCATGGGTCTGAGGTGGTACCTACCTCAGAGGCAGCCAAGAAACCAGAGCCTCAATTTATGGAGAACGAGCCTGAGTTGAACTTATCCCTTTCAGCCTCCCTTCTGTCTTACCCTTCAGATTGCACACAGAGCAAACAGTCAGGCCTCCATGATTTTCGACTTCTAACTAGAAACAATGAATTTTTGTGATTTTTTTTTTTCATTTGCAGTGCCAGAAATGAAACTCAGGGCCTCGTGTGTGCTAAGCAAGCAATCCATTAAAGAACCACGTTCTGAATCATTGGAATTTTAAGACAAAGTCTCACTCTGTAGTCCAGGCTGTCCTGGAATTTAATCCTCCTGCCCAAGCCTCCCAAGTGCTGGAATCACAGATGTGTACCATCATGGCTGGCCCTGTTTTCAGTCCTTTGTTGGTGGTGATGATGCTGATCTTTTAAGCCCGTCTCTGGCAATTGGACACGGCAGCAAAAGAAAACTGCAGCATCCACGGGCATATTTTTTGAAATGTGAATTTGATAAATGTCACTTCCCTGCTCAAGAAATCCTCCTGTGTTTTTCTCTCACATTGGAAACAGTCCAGCCTCGGTGTGGTATCTGCCGACTGACTTGCGTATCTTACCTCTCCCTTCCCACCTGCCTCCCTCTGCTCACAGGTGCCAAATTCATTCCTTCCTGGGGTGTGGGGAGATGTAACTGACCCATCCATCTGCAGATGTCTTCACTCCAGTCTTACCTTGGGGGGCTTCATCTCGCCACTTCAACTATTAGCTTAAATGTCACCTCTTCTGGGGAGCCTTTCTAAGCTCTAAAAAACAACCAGCTCCATCAAACGGTCTCACAGCATGTTAATTCTCTTCAAACGTTCCGAATTTTCATATGTATTTATCTGGTGTCTGTACCTGCTTCTAAAATGTTAAGCTCAGCTAGAACATGGGATTTATTTGCCTTTCCCATTGATGTGTTCCTAAAGCCTCCGGGGCTCAGTTGATCTGAGCATGGTGGCACTCACCCGTGATCCCTGCATTTGGGGAGGCTGAGGAAGGATTGAGTGCCAGGCTAACCTAGGCAAAACAAAATGAAACAAAGCAAAATGCAAATCAGTGGATGGACAAATTTAATCAATTGGGACATTAGGTTAAAGCTTATCTGAAGGCCTAAAGGTATAAATGTACTAAGAACTCCACTGACTGTTTAAGCCAACCTGGGTGAGGTCTTTTGTCACTTAGTATGAAACCTCCAAGCTGGTACTTCCCCTTAAAGGGTCATGATAACCAACTGAATTCTAGATTTTGTTTTGTTTTTTGCAGTTTTAGGGATAGAGCCTAGGGCCTACACATGTTAGGAAAGTGCTCTACTGCTAAACTACACCCCTGGGAGATTCTAGGCAGGTGCTCTACCACTGAGCCACGCCCCAGCCCCTCACTGGGGGATTCCAGGCAGGTGCTCTACCATTGAGCCACACCCCAGCCCCTCACTGGGGGATTCTAGGCAGGAGCTCTACCTCTGAGTCACACTCCAGCCACACTATTTTTATTCAGTACAAAACTACAGGATCCTATTTTGGTGTTGTTTTCTATTTCGAGAAGTTTCACACCAGTTCAGGTTGACTTGGAACTTTCTATGTATAACCGAGAATAGACTTGAACATAGAGTAATTGTCCTGCCTCGGCTTACCAGATTCTAGGATTGTAGGTGTGTACCACCATGCCCAGCTTTGGGATCTTTTTCATTTACGTTTGTACCACAAACCTATCTTTCCTATCTTATGGTTGGGTTTCCTCCCAACCATACATGTTGGTAATTTGTCACCAAGAAGCACAGGATGATGCAAGCACAGCTGGGTTCATAATGTCTGTAACAGGCTCTTACACATACATGAAGACTCAAACATTTTCTTCCACTAAACAAGCAAAAACACTGCTCACAAACATAGCCAAGCCATGGTACAGAGGGCTCTGTGATAGTGGCCATGCCAAGCCTGCAATGCATCAGTCATTATCAACAATCCCCAAAGTCCTTCCCCATCCACAGGGGGAGGATCTGGGAACATCAGGTGCTGGGAAAAAAATCTCCAGCATTGAGTACTAAATGAGCACAGCTTATGTAAATAACCTTAATAACAATCATAGGAGAGATAATCGTTCACAGGTGTCATTTGCTGAGGAAAAAAATCCACCTTTGCGTGTGAGAGAAAAGGCTAATAGTTTCATTAAATTTATGAGCCTTAATTAGTACATGGTATCCCTAATTACTGCGCTAGGCCTGGAATCATTCTCAGGCTCTCCTTTCTGTTGCTCACACATTCACACACAACCAGCCACTTCTTTATGAATATGTGCTTCTGGGCACATGTATGCATCTGTATATGTCCATCACACACCACAAGGTTATGCTGCTCTAAAAACAACCTGTCAGTCCTGCTTTTTGTCCTTTCTAGCTTCCCGTCTCTTGCTCCTCTCTCTTTTGTTCAAACCCATAAACATGCATTTTTCTTAAAATGCAGATAGAAACTTCAAGAAGTTAACTGTCCTGTGTGCCTCCTGTAGGTCCCTAAGATGGTTTTGGCTCATTGGAGATTTTCTTTTTGAAGGTTTTTTTTAATGTGTGTGTCTAAGTATGCGTGTGCATCGCCTTCTAGTGACACGGTGCATGTGTGGAGGTCAAAAGACAACTTTCAGTACCTCCCTCCTTCCTCCTCCCTGAAGCAGGGTCTCTGACTTCTGCCGTTGCTCTGTATACACTCCAGGCTAGCTGGCCTGCAAGCTTCCAGGAAATTGCACCTCCTCCTCTGTGTCACTCAAGGAGTGCTGGGAGGAGACGCTCAGCACGGCATCTGGCTTGTTGGGATTTTTAATTGTAGGTATGTGTGTATCTGTGGATGGGTTTGTGCAGGTTAGGACAAGTGCCGCTTCAGGCCAGCAGCGTGGATTTCTTATCAAAGGAACCCCCGTGGTCATTCTCTTGCCCTCTTCTTCGTTCCCCACAAGATGCCTTCAACCATGTGGTGCCCTGTGTGGAACGGTGAAGCAGGAGTCCTTGCCAGGTGTTGAAGGTCTCAGATATGATAGAGGACACAGACAGACTGTTCTCGAGGACACAAGATGATTTAACTCCAGTGGGGTTAATGGGAGACAGGAATGTTGGATTGCCTAGACAACCCAGGAAGGCTGTTTAAGGCATTTGGGAAGAGTGAGGGAGCGGGTTGGTCTTGCACTGTGGGGGAGGGAGGTGTGAAGGAAAGGTACCTTAGGTGCCTTCCCTGAATGGGTAGGGGGTAGGCCTGGGCTTCAAAGGGCTGGGCTTGCACTCACAGAGATCTGCTTGCCTATGCCTTTGGAGTGCTGGAATGATATCTTCTTAAGATTCCTGTGTTACTTAGTTGGTTCTAATTTCTCTTTTATTATTTTACCTATTTATTTTTATATTTTTATTAACTTTATTATCATTTATCTAACTTCCAAAGTAGGTTAACCCACCTCATGTGTAAGCTCATTTCCATCTAGATGCAATGCCTGCTTATATAATTTTGCCTCTAAATATTTCACTATATATACTGAAAGATAAAGGTCCTTAAAAAACAAATTGTCCATCTCACAGCTAAAATCTACAGCTCTTTCAGAACAATAGTGGTTCTAGTAATCTTGGGGGACAAGAATAGCAACCAACAGGTTCAAAATGTCATGCTCCCAGAATACTCCTCCTGTAAGACTTGGCTTTCAAATCATGGCTGTAACCTCAGAGCGAGAGATGTATTTTTCTGGGTGTGGTGGTGGATGTCTTTAACCCCAGCACTCAGGAGGCAGAAACAGGAGGATCTCTGTGATACAGCTGGGGTCACAGCAGGGAGACTTTTGTCCCCAAAAGACCACACTAAAAAAACATAAAATAAAATGTTATGTGTATGTATATACTGCCTGCATGCATGTAAGCGTATCCATATCTGCAATGCCCCCAGAGGTCAGAAGGCATCGGATTCCCCCGGCACTGGAGTTACAGACAGTTGTTAGCCGTCATGTGGGTAGCTGGGACTTCAACTTGGGTCCTCTGCAAGAGTAGCCATCTCTCCAGTCCCAAGAAACACATTTTATATAGTTGGGTGTGGTGTGCAAACCTGTAATCTCAGCTTTTGGGAGGCTGGGGCAGGAGAATCATGAGTTTAGGGCCAGCCTGGGCTATAGAGCAAGATCCTGTCAAGAAAGAAATGGAGGAGGAGAAGGGGCCAGGCAGGGAGAGAAGACACTACACCAGAGACCTCACCATGCCCACCATCAGTGGTCTCCTCTGTTTGGCACGTATTTCCCTGTACTTTGACCTTCAAGGCAACAAGACACCCCGTGTAATCTAAAAGAGCTTTATTTAGTATATAATCTCCATACAATTCAGTACAACAAATTATAAAGCCTCTTTGTAAGATCTGACCAACCGATGTTAAAAACAGGCAGTTGTCACAAGAAAGGCAGCCTCTCCCACCTTAAAGCAGTCCCTCAGGCCAAGAGGCTGTCCATCGAAGCATCTGGAAGCACGTTAACCAAAGTATAGGATCTATGGATATTTAAGATCTTCCTCTAGTTTCAACCTGTGAATTAAAATTCTAAAATTCAGTATTTCAGTACTGATTAACTACATTTTGGCTAAAGGCAAGCTGAAAATATAACATTTAGTAGCTAATGTGAAATCAGGATAACGTTTTTGTATTTTTCAAATTGCGAAATAAAGATGCATACTAGATGATTACCCACATACGTCCTTGCCCCTGGCAGTGCCCACTAAAACACACACGTGTGTAAAGACAGGCACACACGTGAACGTGCTGAACTGTGCTCTTAAATACTGAGCCATCTCTCCAGCCCCTGGTTTAGACTTTTTAAAGATGGGATGAGTACCTAGATAAATCTGTGAATCTAAGCTCATTCAATTTCTTCCTTTCTACGTTCGCCATCCCAGTATTTCATAGTTTTCTCAGCCGTATTAAATTCAAACGCAATTTTGAAGAGCAACCCAACTTTATGAAGTCTTACCCAAGCATTCGATATACATTTTTGGCAGAACTAGCTCTTTTTTTATGTCTGTGTCTCTTCTGCAGTGCTTAGGATCGAGTCCAGGGCCTTGTGCATGCTAGGCAAACCCTCTACTGCCAAATCACGCCCCCAGTCCTCTCATAGCGCAGCAAGATTTTGATAATCGGGGGCAGAACCTGCACTCAGAGGTCTGGGGTGGCTAAGCCTGGAGGAGGCAAGAGGCGTGCAGAGGGCACTAGGGACTGGGCGTCCGCTGGGTTTCCCTCAGGCAGCTCATAAGAAGGGCCGGAGACTTGAGGGCTCTGGGGAGTGAGAGGCAGAGTTAATTAAGAGCACTTCTAGTATACTTTTGACAGGGAACTCAGAAGCAAAATCTAGTGGTTTTTCTAGTCAGAACATAATTGAATGTTACTATCAAATATGCAACAGTCCCCAGGGCCTTCGTGGCAGGGAGTACAGGCTTCAGGGCCCTAGATCCAGCTTGCACAGTCCAGAAACTGGAGCAGAGCCCAGGTCTTCCACGTTCTTCCTGTGTACTCCAAGGAGATGGTCACAAGCAAGAGTCCTGATCAGACGTAAAAATATCTAGTGCGGATTCTTCGAAAGATTTGATCAGCAAGAGTCAAAACTACCATCCATAGTCACAGTGTCTTGGGAAGAGTGTACATATGATTCTGTCTTGCACGACTGTTTTTGGCACTTCTTAGTTTTCACTAAAAGACCAAACAGTGAATGTTCTGGCAACAACGGCACCACAGAGAAAGCAATCACCGTAGGCCACTGGCGTGGTGAGGATGTGTATACAGGTCCCAGTCCACGCCTCTTGGATACCAAGACTCCAAACACCCAAATGGTTAGACAAATACAGACAGGGAGGTTTAAAATAAATGTAAACACATCCAGAACACAACAGCTTCTTTAAGAACAAAGTCACGTCCTCTCAACACTCTGTGCCTTTCCTGTGCTTGGGTTAAGAGGAAGGCACTGGCCAACGATGATCCCCCCACGCTGGCAGCCACTGCTGGCTTAATTAAAGTCAGAGCACTGATTAAAATGTTTTATTATTACCCTAAACTGCAACGGTCTCCAACCTTATTAAGAGATACAGAAGAAGATAGAATTCCAAAGTTTCAGTTGCATAATTTAATGACCTAGCTGTCAAATTTTTATTCAAATAAGTTTTTGATAAAAACCTTGTGCTCAACCAGACAATGGAAAAGCATTTCTGAATGTTGCTTAAGTTGTAACTGAACAGCGAATCACCCGAGCACGTGACACTCCACCAGGATGCCCGGGGCAATTTACTGCATCACAACCGAGGCGAAACATTTAAATCATTTCCAAATGGTGAGATGGGAAAGGGGATTTCATTAGCGATCTTGATTTAATTAAGTATACAACACGCTTTTATCAGCAGCTTTCTCATGCCCCATCATTAGAAATGGATTAGAAAAGCAATTATCCAAAAACTTTGAGTGGGGATGCGTACTCCGCTCTGATATTTACAAGTGAGCATGGCTTGGAGGCACTTGATGACCTCTTGGTGACAACTGTGATGTCACCAGGGCCTACCGGGAGGGTTGGAGACACGTAGTTCTGAAAATGCTGTCTGCCAAAAAGTACTGCATTAGTCAATAGTCGAGATACAACGTCTAAAAAATTTTTGTACTGTGCAAGGTTCTAGGCTGTAAAAAAAATACAAAGACTAAAAACACAAAAAGTTTACAAAATTTTCCAAATCCAGTAGACAGAAACGGGTAAGAAATAAAGCTAGGCTTTTTTTTTTTTTACTTGCAAGAGAGATGGAAGACTATTCACACGTTTTAAAATAATACAACTACACAGTAACAAATTCTGCTTGCCTACATACCCTTTGCCCTTTGAGGACTTTTCATAGAGAACTTCTAACACTTTCTTTTTGTGCCTAGAATTAAAGCACACATGCTCTGTGTCTGACACATATATGTAATATTTCAGAACATAATATTTAAGATTCAAAGACTTAACATGATTTGTTCTTCTTGTCGTTGTTCACATGAAAAGCATGATAGTTGGGAAATGTTATAAAATTTTGACATGGAACAAGAGAATAATCTTTTTAAAAGCCACAGACTGGTCTCAGGGCTGAAGTAATAGAAAATGACCGAATTATGCATCCTGTTAATTCCACTCACTCAAAGCTGTCTCAAGTTCACTAAAAATCAAAAGTAGTTCAGATCTTGAACAGGCTTTTGTTTTCCAAGATGGCTGAGGTTGACCAGGTTACCTGTGGGTCACACACGATTCCTCCAAGGACAAAATCCTTGGGTCAGTCTTTGATGGATGTGCACTTTTACACCGAAGAACATTAATGAAAAAGACAGAGACAGGACGAGAAAGACAAGCTTGTGAAAGATGCTTCAGAGGATGGCAGGACTTGCGTAAACATCTGTAGGATGCCTGCATGGCAGAGCACAGCCCTGCGTGCAGGACCTGCCCGCCTCTCCCAGCCACTGAGCTCATGAAGCTGCGGTCTTACTGTTGCATTCAAAACAGACACAGTCACTTGTTTCTGGACAGTTTGTAGACGTGGAACGTCTTGTTCTGAAACACTCTAGTGAAGTGAGCTATATAGGAAGGCAGGTTCCTCTTGATCTCCTCGCAAAAACGAGGGTGGTCTGCAGGTTTCAGGTCTGGGTCATTCTCTCCCGGCCCATCCATCACCTGAAACTCAAACAAAACACATACCAGTTTAAGGACCGGGAGACCTGATCCATCCATCCACCCACACATCCATCCATGAGTTTTGAGACAGGGCCTCACTATGTAGCCAGGCTTGCCTGGAACTTTCTCTAAAAAAAAGATTTATTTTATTTTATGTGTATGAGTGTTTTGCCCATATGTATATATGTGCACTATGTGTATGCAATGCCCTTGGAGTCCAGGGCATTGGAAGAGGGCATTAGATCCCCTGGAACTGGAGGTAAGGATAGTTGTTAGCTGTCATGTAGGTGCTAGGAACCGAACCCCAATACTCTGCAAGAACGGCCAATGCTCTTTAAAAAAAAATTTTTTTGTGTGTGTATTATGTTTCTTTTATGTGTATGAGTGTACTGCCTGCATATATGTAAGTGGACCCATGTCCTACAATGCCCACAGAGGTCAGAAGAAGGAGTCAGATCCCTTGGAACTGGAGTTATGGATGGCTGTTAGCACCATTTGGGTGCTGGGAATGGAACCCAGGTCCTCTGCAAGAGCAGCCAGTGCTCTGAACTGCTGAGCCATCTCTCCAGCCCAAGTACAGCCAATGCTATTAACCCTTGAGCCATCTCTCTAGCCTCTGACCTCATGTGTGTGGGGTTATAAGCATTTGCCACCACACCTGGTAGAAAAAAGTCACATTATAAAGTCAACAAAAACAGGCTCAGGTCCTGGGTTTCCTTAGGAATGTGGTGCTGCTAAAGTCAAGTATCATTTCAGGGTCACTACGGCTTATCGATCCCATGCGCCACCTCTCTCTCCTTCCAAAGGGCAAACCAAGGCTCCTAAGGAGAGTTCTATCATGAGATTGATCACCACTAATGATCTCCCTGTTCTTACACGCATACTATGCAGTCCTTCCCACAGAAGTTAAATACAGAGAACTGCAGACCAGAGAACGTTCTCCAGCTCAGATACAGCAACACCCACGGCCAGACACATGCATGTCCGTGATCCGCTGACTGTGAATTCAAGGCAGTTACTGATTATTTTCCTTGGGCAAAACTCTGAATTTCAAGTTCTGCACTGTCAAGTTGTTTTCAGATTTTGGCTACATGAATCATTCTGTCCTATTCATTTCCAACAGCCATGGATTTTAGATCTGTTACACTACATCCCTAATGGGAGAAAGACCTCTGTCTGTCTGCTGAGACCTGGCCCAGCACCTTGCTAATTTTCCTCAGAGGGAGAAAGGAGACACAGTTTGCTGTCCTGTTCTGCAGTGCAAGCTTAGCCACTGAAAGGGGACTCTGGTTGTGTGTGGACAGAGGACACCCTATAAGACGGAACAGAACAAAGGCGTCATAGGTTCTGGGAAAGCGGATGGCCAGTCACTCAGAAAGGAACCAACGGGGTACTTTGGAGTAGAGTGTATAGGCAAAGCTGTATCATGTAAACCAGCCCAAAACAGAGGTACTCTGAGGTCAAAGAGACCTGAAGCTTCCCTGTCCACTGATCCAGCACCTGCTGTCACTAGCATGGCAAAGCAGAGTTCAACGATGCCTGAATCGTGATGTCATTCTCACACAGGGCACAGAGATTCGCATCACTTGCAATCCAGGTGGATTTCCACCCTGTGTAAGTGCCACATCCCACTCACGTGTCCATTGGCCACATCCCACTCACGTGTCCATTGGCCACATCCCACTCACGTGTCCATTGGCCACATCCAGCAGATCTCGCAGCCGGCAGCCCCTGCGGTGTCGGCCCTCGTAGCAGATACTGTCTTCCAGGATCACGAAGTCAGCGCCGAAGGACCTCAGCAGCGCGTGCACGTCCTCCGGGGACCTCTTTGCATATATCTGATAAACCTTCACATGAGATAAAAAAAGAACAGGGCATCCACTGCCTGGGAGCTCAGAGAAGACGTGAAAGGATGTCCCACGGGGTGACTAAGTACGACCTGACCCTCAAATTCCTCTCCTCGGCCCAGACTACTTAGTACCGTCCTCTGTCAGTCACAATCTGGAGTGGTGGAGCAGAATTTCCAAAAGGATACTGTAATGATTGACTAGGAAGAGGGAGAGAGGGTCACCTGAACAGCACAGCTAGCTTCAGATACCCAAAAGACTTGGATTCAGAATGTATTAAGATGGGAATATATTAATCAGATTACAATTTAAGAATGATTAAAAACATGACTGAGTCAGTAAGACTAGCAAGGTGTGGTACAGCCTCTGTGTGTGTGTGTGTGTGTGTGTGTGTGTGTGTGTGTGTGTTTGTGTATGTGAAGGGGGAGACACAGCTTCTGGCAATGACAGGAGGGAAAGGTTCCTGGCCTTGATTGCTATTCTGTGTCGTGCTGACCCAGGACATGCAGTTCTCAAGTCCACCTCAACTCCTTCCCTAGAGCCTAGGGGACCCGCAGCATGAAGCAACAGACCCCCAGGGCGACCAGGTCCCCTTAAGAGTCTAGCATCATCCAGTGTTCTGGCAGAAGGCAGCGTGCGCACCGCACACGGGGTCATGAAGTGAGGCATTCCCTCCTTTGCTGAGTTCATTACTTCTGGGCTGATTGACAGTCTCATAGGCACAGGTCAAATGGTAAGATGACCTGATGTTACTTACTGTCCCCTACGGTCCACCACTAGGTTCGGCTGGGGTATTCTAAGCATTCAAAGTCCTGACGGAGGAACAGCAGGGTCCACAGGCCCTGGGCTTTAGGTTTAGGACTTGATGCTTGGCTCCTCTTGTGTGTGGGGAGCGGCACACAGATATCTTTCTGAAATTTAAGTGGGTCTGGCTACTTCCTGATAGAGCCTTCTGTCCTACCAAACCCGAAACTATAACACCTGGGCCAGCTGAAAATTTCGCATCTTAGCAGGAATTTAATCTCAGAGGATTTCCCTTAAAAAAGGGGGGGGGGCATTTGAGGGTTTTTGTTTTGTTTTGCTTTTTTAAAAAGAAAATGCTTTTTGGGCTAAATTTCACCTCAAAACAGCTCTTCAACTAAACACATGAAGAAGTGACTAGTGAGCCAGGCATGGTGGTACATGTCTGTAATCTCCACACTCAGAAGGCTGAGGCAGGAGGCTCACAAGTTCAAGGCTAGCCTGAGCTACAGAGTGAGACTCTGTCCCAAAAATAAGAGTTGAGTAGTATGAAATATTCAGAAGTGTGAATCCTTGTTGATGAGGATTAGGGGTTCCGGTGTCTTCTGCATACAACTGATAAAAACCTGCCTATCTAAATGGCAAATGCCTCCGATCCTTTGCTCAGCAATTCCACATCTGCGAATCTGATGTGCCAGCAGATACCCTACACATAAAGACACATGTTTACTATCTGGGCCTCTCTGTGTATGTTTCCAAAGACTGGGAGACAACCTAAATAATTAAATAAGATGTACCACACCCACATAAAATGTTATTTTAAAGCTTTAAAGATAGCAAGGAAGGGACTAGGGATGTGACTCAGTGCCAGAGTTTTTGCCTCAAATGTGAGGCCCTGTGAATATATGGGTATAGAACGAGCTCTGAATCCAGGGTCAGGAAAAGGGAGGGTGGCTGGGCTAGTTCTCTCGGAAGCAAAAATCATGAATCTATGGGGCTGGAGAGATGGCTCAGAGGTAAAGAACACTTGCTGATCTTGCAGAGGACCTGGGTTCGGTCCCCAGCACCGACATCATGCAGCTCACAACCACCTGTAACCCCAGCCCAGGGAATCTGATGCCCTCTTCTGGCCTCCATAGGGCACTTTGCACTCATGAGCACAGACACACACACACACTTGAAAATAAAATAAGTCTTTAAAAAAGATTACAAGTGTTTGTGTACACACATTTACACGTACAAAAGACCAAAATCCACAGGGAAGGGTATGTGAGATCTCAGCGGTGTTATCAGCCTCCTTGGAAGGCAGTGGGGGCGAGGATGAAATGAAGACTTTTTTCAGGCCCTTCACTTCTGTCTGTTCTGAACTTCGAACTACATGACCATATTATTTAAAAATAAAAAGCAACAACAAAACCCTCGCACACGAGAAATGGACCATGGGGTGGTTTCTAAACTGTGACCAGTAAGCTTTCGCTTCTTCTCCGTCCCTTCCCAACTCAAAATCACTAAGGGCTTCGGCTGAATGCTCCTTCCTGCAGGATGCTTAACCCTCTCAGCACTCTCTCTACTTAGAGGAGCAAATGGTTACCCAGCCTTTAACAGATGGGGACTGTCCCAGTCCTGACTCAGGAGATGCCAGCCCCACGCCCTTAGCGCTCCAGATCCCCGCTAAACGCCACAGGCTGGAGGTGTGTGGCATGCAGCTCTCTCTCAGTGCGGGGCCGACCTGCCCTCAGAGGAGCGAGCAGAGAAGGGCCTCACCGCTCGGGTCCGCTCTCGCAGGCTGCTGTCTTCATAGTGCGGGTGGTTGGTTAGGGTCCTTCCCGTGCACAGCTTGACTCCGGCCAGCAACTGCATGCTTCCAGCAAACACAGCCTTTCTTGGAGTGTTAGAGCTAGAAGATTGCAGAGTCCGAATTAACGCTGCTGCTGAGATTCCGAGACTGAACCAGGCTCCAGGACTCGAATAAAAGGAGGGAGGTGCTAAGACCCGGGGAGAAACGGGCGACCCGAGTTCTGATTTACATCCAGTGTATTTAACGTAGACTTTTCTTTAATTCTTTTTTTTTTTTTTTTTTCCTCTTTGAGACATACTCTTGTGATACGGAGCCCAGGCTGGCCTGGAATTAGAGATCCTCCTGCTTCAGCTTCCCACGTCCTGGGATCACAGGTGTGCGATACTGCACCCGGCTTTCTATCTGTTTTGGCTGTTTACCAGAGCAAAGGGTGGCGAGCTGCCAGCTTTCTGATTTGAAAGGTTTACTTCTATGATGAATTGCCTTCAGAGGCAGGGACCTAGCCCAAGTCCATGGTGCAAAGTGTAATGAAATGAACTTCTTAAAGGTTGCTGTTGCTTTGGGTACTAAACTAAAGGGCCGCTAAGGGTTAACATAAGAAAAAGCCACGTGATCATGAGTCACTTCCAAGGGGTTGTATTCTAAAACAGCAAAACAAAACGAAACCCAGTATTTGATAAATACCTTTAAAGAAAAAAGCTTTGTAACTAATAAAAACAAAACCTGGAAAGAAACTTCTGAAATGGCCAATGTCTTGTATGGGATGGGAATTGTTCCTGAAATTAAAACATTCTTTCTCTCTTTAGCCCTGATAATGGAAAAAAAAAAAAAGATATAAAGCTTGAAAATCATCCTATGATCTCTCTTTCCAAAGGCCACCAAGCTCTGATTTCTGCCTCCCTGTAGGCTGTAAGGGGTAATGATAGAGGATCAGGGAAAGACTCCCACACCAAACCTCCTTCACCTCTGAGAGAAGGGATGTATGGATGGGTGGGTGGGTGGATGGATAGATAGATGGCTGGCTGAATGGCCAGATGGCTGGCTGGCTAGACAGAGAAACAGACAGACATAAAGTCTTGTTATGTAGCCCAGGCTGGCCTCAAAATCCCAATCCTTCCTTAGCTTCTTGGGTGCCAGGATTATAGGTGTTATATTATGCCTGGCCC
Organism: Eospalax fontanierii; assembly: GCA_035773235.1. Classification (NCBI taxonomy): domain Eukaryota; kingdom Metazoa; phylum Chordata; class Mammalia; order Rodentia; family Spalacidae; genus Eospalax; species Eospalax fontanierii. Next base: position 20,002,458 of record CM069554.1, on the reverse strand, counting down.
AAAAAAAAAAAAAAAAAGAATCTCAGTATCTGATTTAATTTCCTTCCATTCTGGAGAAACCAGGGAGCTGTTATTTTATTGTAGAGAACACAGATCCTCCAGGGCAGCTCCTCCAGGACTTTGCCCCAAAGATGGACTTCCCCAGGGCTCACTAGAAACATTGCAAGATGTGTTGGTCTACGTGTTAGAAACTGGAGACTTTGCTGAACTGTGCTAAGATAATGGATGAAACTTGAAGGAGTCTATGTGAAAGTTTAAAAGGCCAGAGCAGGCTGCTCCCAGGTATGGAAAGCAGGGCCTTGACATCTGTTCAGAGATGCCCTTGACATTCACACCTCCCTCCAGGATGTTCTGTTCATTCCAGCTCAACACCAAGACTATGCGTACATGCAGGCCGATATGGCCTGTGGGGGTCCATGGCCAAGATATGCACACTTCAAGTAATGACACAGATGTTTACTTTTAGAAAATCAGATTTCTTCCTAATGATGACATACATGTCTGCATTCCAATAAGTTCCAGAGTGAAGGCAGAGGGTGGATCGAATTACAATAGCACATCATCTGTACCCTCCTTTGGCCTTGCAGGAGTCTAGAATATTGCTTCCAACAGAGTTTAGCAGGAGCTTGGCTGGCCTGATGGGCTGCCAGCATTCTGAATAAGCAGACTTTGGAACAAAGAATGAATAGGTGTTTGTTCTGTCCCCCAGGCCTCCTATTTCAGGGGAAGCCCTGACATTCATCCCACATGGTCAGAGCAACAGGAGGCTTTACATAGGGACATGCAAAGATACAGAGCTTCTTAGTGTAAGGACTTGAGGAGATTCTGTTTATTTCAACTCAGTTAATGCTTAAGACATATGCTAGGTCTTGCCTCTGATTTACACCCTCATTTACAGTACATCCCAGTTGCTAAAGAGAATATATATGAACAAGTACAAATGAAAGGCAGAGCCATCATTTCCCTAAGCCTTGCAGCCTCTCAACGGTGCACGTTATTCCACTGCAACAAATCAAACGCCAGCCTCACACCTGAATGCTGAAGGGTGATGGTCCTCTGCACAACACAGGTTTAGAATCATGCACACCCAGAGCCTCGTCTCCATGTCTGGCAGAGTACAAGGCAGTGACAGCACTATCTGCAGACAGGCCTGGCTTGTGCAGTCTTCCTGCCTGGTAATGCCAAGCTGGGCTTCCTACACAAAGGCAAATCCAGCACCTGAACTCCCAGGACCCATTCAAATCACAAACCTGACTTAGCACCACAGCTCTGAACATGAGATCAGCACCGAGAAGTTGCCCAACGCTATTTACAGCATGCATTTTATAGTTAGAGCTAACCAGCCTGGTTATCTCCTCATTAAGGACCCAGGGTCCATCTGTAACAGAGTGACCTCATTTTCCCCTGCTTCACATCAGACCATGTGAGAACTTAAAACCCCTCCACCCCCACTCTCTAATCTTATGCAAACATCTTGTATGAAGGAGGAGTATCTAATTTTATGCAGAACATCTTAAACAAATAACCACTATTAATGACCACATCTGTGTCTGTGACGTGATAATGGTCTCTAACCAAACCACAGAGACCTCATCTTACAGCTGTGACATCCTGTTCTTTAAGAAAGGGAACTCTGAATTTGACATTTTCTCGTGGTCTTCAGGACTGGATATAATGCCAGGATGGGTCTCAATCGGGAACAAAGGCAATGACTGAAATGCAAACATCTGCTTCTATGGACTCGGATGGGAATTTTGGGTTGGATATCTTTGGAGCTGACCTTTACACACCTTGTACTTGCCTATAAAAGCTGGATGCTACAATGAATCGGGGCTGCTTCTCAGAACTTGCCCACCTAGAGTTCAGAAGTCAGCCTGGCCGTAATAAAATCTACTTTGCCTTTCTTTTGAGTGTGGTGACACATCCTGCTTCAATCATTACACCTGAACGGATCGGCGTTCACAAGGGTTAAATGGGAAATGTCCCAATTGTTTATGAGCGAGTTCTGAAGTTCTTCTCTGTTATTTTGAGCCTAGACTGGCCTTGAGTCTCCTGACTCAGTGGCCCTAGTACTGGGATAAGTATGTGCCAAGCTAAAAGTTATTCTTTATTTTTAAAAACACTTATTGATTTGTTTTATTTTATGTGTACGAGTGTTTTGCCTGCACGTATGTAAGTGTACTCATGCATGCCATGCCTGTGGGACCAGAAGAGGGCATCAGATCAACAGTTGTTACAGACTTGTTAACCACCATGTAAGTGCTGGGAACTGAACCCAGGTCCCTTGCAAGAGCAGCCAGTGCTCTTAACCAATGAGCTATCTCTTTAGCCCCCTCAAAAAAAATTTTTTTTAAGCCCGCATTCACTGTACCTTTTCAGTAGTGTGGCAAAATTGGCAGGCAAAGAAAGAAGGGTTGCTTTGTCCTTAATTTAAATCCTGCCCCCAGGCAGACCTGAGGCTGAGCAGTCTTCAAGGATGTCTGTGCCTGATACTGTCTAGCCTTTATCAGAGCCAGCAGACACTCTTTAAACCACTGGATGACATCTCTCCATTACAGAAAAACAATTTTTACAAACGCTTGAACAACGATGTACCAAATAAAGAGATGATTTGTTTTTATAGCTTCTAAGCTCTGTAGCAGGCTGCCCAACCTGCAGACACTTTACTCTGTAAGAAATGTCACCAGATAAAGACAAGGACTCATGGGTCAGACGGACTCACATAGCATCATTTAAACACCGTTCCAGGAAGACCTGACAGCATTTGAAACAAGTTCTCTTTGAAGCTCTAAGCTTCGAGAACTTAATTACTGTTGTGCTAACAGGTAAACTGAGTGCTGTGATGAGATGGGCTGAACACTTGCCTCACCTTCACTTGGAGTTTGCAGAAGTCTGCAAATACCAAAAATAATTCTTTAAACTTTAAAGGTTCACAGGTATTTCAAACCTGAACTTAGACCATATTGTCTTAAAAACATAAGTGATTATTCCTACTTTGGTTTTATACACACACACACACACACACACACATCTATACGTGTGTGTGTGTGTATGGGAGATTTTGCATGCTTTTTTTCAGTTCCTTTGAGACTGCAGTACACATTCAGGCTTCAATACTGCAAAGAGACTATTTCTAGTGAAAAATCTCTTCAAGCCAAGTAGTTAAAATGTCAACCCTCCAAACACTCAGATCAGCTCTACAGATCTGTCTTAACTGCCTAAGAAAATTTTCAGGAAGCAGAAATGTAGCGCTCAAGGACAGAGGCATGTGGCGCAGGCCAGCTGGCTGCCACACACCATCAACCTGCTTTCTTAGCACAGCTAAAGCCTCTGGAAGTGCGCCTGGCTTTTGCTGAAAGAGGCACCAGAAGGCAAGAGGACCCAGGTTTTTAATCTCTGTATCTGGGAAGCACGCTCAGCAAGGAGGCGCACATCTGAACGTTTGCGTGTACATCTGTGCGGAAGTGAGGGACATGGTGCCTGGGCACAAGGTGGGCAGCGGGCAGTCGGGTGACCACAGAGCCCAGAGGCCGCATCCTCCTTGTTCTCACAGGGCACTGGGAGATGACTGAGGCTACACATCCTGGGGCCTGATTTCCACAATCCATCCTTGTAGGAAATGTTAATCAAAATCTGCTGGGTACGAGGCTGGGGCTACAGATCAAGACTGTATGGGAGGGAGGGAGGGAGGGAGGGAGGGAGGGAGGGAGGGAGGGAGAGAGGGAGGGACAAATGGTCCATGCTTATAATCCTAGCATTTAGAGGTAGAGGCAGAATGATCAGGAGCTCAAGGTCACCTTTGGCTACATAGTGAGTTGGAGGTCAGCCTGGGCTACATGAGACCTTGTCTCAGAAAAATAAAAGTTAAGGCCTGGGTATTGGCTCAGCAGTTAAGAGCACTGGCTACTCCTGCAGAGGACTCAGTTTGGTTCCTAGCATTCACACACACATCAGCTAACAACTATCTGTAGCTCCAATTCCAAGGGATTCGACGCCTTCTGACCTCCACAGGTGCTGCATGACATGAATGCACATATATAAGTGCAGACAATATACTCATACACAGAAAATAAAAAAAAAAATAAAATAAGTTAAAATGTCTTTGTAAAGAGTCAAGTTTAAAGTGGGCATGGTGGCAAACACCTTTAATCCTAGCACTTGGGAGGCAGCAGCAGATGGATCTCTATGAGAGGAGTTACAGGGAGATGGTGTGTGCGTGTGTTTGTGTGAGACAGAGATAGAGACAAGAGAGAGAGAGATACAGAGACAGAGAGATTGATTTGTCCCGAGAGAGGCTGATTTAGCCATGGTTATGCGGTATTGTGTTGTACTGCATTGCGCTATAATGCAGTTACTGTATTGTTTCTTCAGTACTGGAGACTGAACCCAGGGCTTCATGCATGCTAGGCAAGCACTCTATGGCTCATTCACCCCGGAACTCTTTCTACTTTTCTAGATAGTCTCACTGTGTTTCCCAGTTTGCCCTTGGTTTCAGTTTGTAGACCAGGTAGCCCTGAACTTTTTTGATCCTCCTGTCTTCTAAGTAGATGGGATTACAGGCCTGTCTGTGTACTCTTGGCTTATAAAGTTAAATGTCCGTTGTAGGAAACTAAAGATAGGAGCAAAGTGGGCTCGTGAAACACTTCTATATCACAGCTGGTAAGCTTCTGTAAACTGTAAGGCTGGGTGCAAAGTAAGAACATGGAGAACAGACTGAAGACAGCAGGGCCGACAGACAGACCTGCTGACTGAAGACGAGGCAGCTGTAATGGACGGTCACAGTGCTCACATGTAACCCAGTGTCCTACATGTCCACATCTGTTGCACTGTACTAACTTCCGATGTGAAAAACTGTAAATTAAGACTTGAATGTTTTCATAGGAACCCTCTGATGTAGCCCCTTTTATAAGCACTACCATAAAACAGGGTCTTTACTATCCTTGAGGGTATCTCTTTAGGAGCTCCTTTAAAAGACAAGACAGGAGCTGAAGAGATGGCTCAGCGGTTAAGAGCATTGGCTGCTCTTGCAGAGGACCCGGGTTCGAACCCCAGTACCCACATGGCAGCTAACGACTATCTGTAACTCCAGTTTCAGGGGACCTTATGCCCTCTCTGGACTCTGCTGGCATTGCACACATGTGCTGTGCTTAATACATGCAGGCAAAACACTCTTACATGTAAAATAAAAAATAAATACATTTCAAAAATTGGAAGAAATCACTAACTCCCGCAGAAGGGCTGAGAAGGCCTCAGAGAACCTGAGGGAAGCCCAGGCCTCCAATGATGGCTCTGTGGCTTTGGTGCTCAGCTGGGAAGCCCATGAGGGTGTGTGGCTCCTGGGTAACAGATAACCCTTCTCTCCACACTGCAAGAGAATCTTCTTGTGCCAGCAGGGAGGGGCCCCTGATGTGCCCCCTGGAACTTCTGCATGTCATGCCAGGGACAGCCACCCTGTACCAACGTGTCTTCCCCAGTCCCAGCAGGTACCATCAGGATGCACTAACAGAGCACAGCATCTGAGGGTGCCCACTCGGAGGGAGCCGGGGGGCGGCGCTGGGCTCTACAGCCTTTTCTCTGGGTCAGGCTCACACACAACCTGTGACTAATTCCCATAGTGAAGTCTGAGTTGAAGGTCTAAGTTGGGTTTCAAAGACAGAAAAAAAAAATCAGAGAAGCTTAAAAGAATGTTGGGTGGCAAAGGCTATAAGTCCGGCTACTCTGAAGGGTGAGACACGAGGCTGAAAATTCAAGGCCTGCTTGGGCTACAGAGTGAATTCAAGGCCAGCCTGGGTAACTCTGTGAAGCCCTATCTCAAAAAGTAGAAGTCTAGGCATGGGACTCAGTGGTAGAATGCTTGCCTTGCCTAGCTTACATGAAGACCCGGGTTCAACTTCTAATACTGAAAAAAAAAAAAAAAAGAATATTAAACGTATTCCCTTGCAGTTAAAATCAAAGACCACAGACCACAGCTGATTTGAATGTTGATTTCAACAAACATATTCTGTGTCTAAATAGACCCTACTTTGGCACACACTCATCCTCACTTAAGCTTAATTTACAAACATGCCAAGCGGCTACTTTTACAAAAACGATAATTTAGATTTGAAGCATTTTAGGGGAAAACAGGCAAGATTAGATCACAATGGAGCCAAATTTTTATAGAACAATATGAATCTTTCAGTTGCTAGGAATTAAAAAGAAAACAAAAGACAAGAAAAAAAACAAAACGAAATCACCAACCCACCTAGTCAAAGCAGTATGTAGCAAAGACACTGGCAGGGGAGGGTGGAAGGGGACTCTAAGAAGCCAGGACCACTCCCCAGCAAGGTGGGACAACAGGCGAACGTTGTCTTCTTTATACTGAATATCACCTCATCCAGTTTTGCAGAGCCAGAAATATTACTTTACATGATTTTTTAAAGAAAAGCTTAAAAATAAGGGTACTACAGATAATGACGTTAAGTCTGAGATAGCCAGAGATATCCCTGGGCTCCACTACAATTGTCTTGATTAACGGTCGAGGCTGGGAGCACAGGAGATGCTGATGATACCCAGGGAGAGGAGGAGGTCTGGCATCTGCAGGATGCTCCTGGTAAGGCACCCCACAACACTGCCTTCAACAGAATCATCCTGAAAAGAGGACCAGCCTCACCTTCAGATGCATGTGTTGTAAACTTATAACTGACTACAGTAAATGCAAAAGTAATTAGCTTTCATTTATATGAATACCTTCCTTTCCTATACACCATAAATTCGGAAAGAATGATTTACTCCACAATTATCTGCCAAGATTTAAAGTTAATAAAAACTCAGGGGCTGGAGAGATGGCTCAGTGGTTAAGAGCACTGGCTGCTCTCGCAGAGGACCTAACTGGGTTTGATTCCTGGCACCCACATGGTGGCTAACAACCATTTGTAACACCGGGTCCAGGGAATCCAAAACCCTCTTCTGATCTCTGTGGGTACTGCATAACATGGGTGCACTTACACACAGGAGATACACTCATACACATAAAATAAAAATAATGAATACAATATTTAAAGTTAATAAAGATTCACTGCCACTAGTCAAATCCAGTCCAACACACACACACACACACACACACACACACACACACACACACACACAAATCTCTATAAAATCCATGTACTGTACTCAGGAGACCTAGGCTATCAAGCATTTATCATCTCTTAATTCACAGCAGCGCTGGACAGCACTGGTTAGTAACCAGGCATGGCAGGTTACCAACGCAGCTAAGTGACGAAGACAGTAGGCGATGCCTTCGAGTGTGCTGCAGAGCCTCACCTTGCATCGAACACGCTGCCACCTCTAACATGGAGGGGCGGAATGGTGCTCCCGGTAGAGAAGTTTGTTTGTGCCTGTGTGATTCAGGTTTTGTGAACAAAGCTTTGAAGCATGCTGATTTTACTCGAAGGCTGAGGGATGAGGGACAGCAACAATGTGTGGGCAGAAACTCAGGGCTAACCCAATGCTTAGGGCATTAAGTGCACCATCTTCATGCGATGCCTGCAGGGGCCAGAAGTTAGTTAACAAAAACACTGGTTCAGGGGAAAAGAATGTTTAGCTCTGTTTTAAAATTTTTCTCCAAGCCAGAACTTAGGCAGTGTGATGAGTTCCCAGAAACCCGAAGCAAGCTATTCTAATTAGCTGTCACTTTAGGACAAGAACACTTTCAAATGTATCAGCATTAACAGCAAACATGAATGGGGTTTGGACGAAAATAACAAAGATAAAAACGAGCTAAAAGTAGAAACTAAGTTTCAACACAGGTAAGTAAAATATTTTTTTAAGATTTTATTTTTATTCTTAATTATGTGTATGCATGTGTCGGTGTGTCTGTGCACCTGAGTCTAGGGCCCGCAGAGACCCAGAAGAGGGCATCAGATCCCCTGGAGCTGGCTCTGAGTGGAGAATTGAACTCAGGTCCCAGGAAGGGCAGTCCCCATCCTTAACCACGGATGCATCTTTCTGCAGCCCCAAGGGTAAGTAAAATCTTACTTCATTTCTGTCAGTGTTGGAAGTTTATTTCATGACTTGGTTTCCTTTCCAAATGGCAACTTTCCTTTCTTCGGGGGATCTTGTTGGGGAGAAATCCCTTTTTCCCTTTATTTGTTTTGATACAGGGTCTTACTACATGTATCCAGGGCTGGCCTGAAATTCATGATCCTCCTGCCTATGACTCTCATATGTGCCTATTTAATGTGCATGAGATTTTTGCCTACATATATCTAAGTGCATCCATGTCATGCTATGCCCGAAGGGGCCACAAGAGGGCGTCAGATCATCTGGAACTGGAGTTCCTGGGTAGCCATTTGTGGACCACACCCAGGTCCTCTGGAGGAGCAGCCAGTGCTCTTAACTGCTAAGTCACTTCTCCAGTCCCCCATGAATTAAATCGTAATTATAGGTATGTGTTACCACATCCAGCTAGACGACCTCTTGAGTGGAAGAGTTATTTCAAATACAGGGTTTTAAAGAAAAGTTTAATAAAAATGGATGTTCCTTCACAATTAGATTTAGAAAACAAACAAACCTCCCCCAAACAACTGAGATCTAGAAAGACACTCAAAGTTTTAAAGTTAAAAAAAAAAAAATTCCTCTTACTTAATCCAGTTCATCAGCTCCACTGTATCTGGGTCATAGAATTCTTTCAGCTCTGAGAGCTCATCCATCATTCCTGGCCAGGACTGAAATAAAACAAAAACAAAAACAAAATCCAGTCCTGTGACTGTCACTAAGATTAAAAGAGAGAGAGAGAGAGAGAGAGAGAGAGAGAGAGAGAGAGACTCTGCACACCACCCAGAAATCAAACGCACACGGCAGCTGGACCCGGAACAGCTTGCCTGTGCACTACTGAGCCAAGGCCCAAGAGGTTTCCAGAATCATCCCTGGCTGAAGTTAATCAGGGCCAGAGGTGCTGTCAGCTTTTAACAATGGGCTTTTATGTTGCTTTAATAAAATCGCTACCGTGCCTGGTGCTAAGACCTAGTAAAAGGTTATTTAGAGGTGATAGGATAGCAATCACGAGAGCTTACATTAGAGACAAGGGACTGACTAACAACACGGGATCTGCCCTAAGAACAGAACATAGCCACAGCAGACAACACCTGTTCACTGCTGCGAAAGCATTTCAATAGTCTTAGCTTGCGATATGCGAGCCCACAAGATGGATGACTTGTTGCACACACCACCAGATTTAATTTTCAGTCTGGAAACCGTGGCTCAGGAGACTGACCCAGCCAGTCACAAGTGGCAGAGTTGAGCCTCGAAGCCTGCCTCCAGCCAGGAGGTACCATGTCATGATGATACTTTGGCACTAGAATTCTGCTCAAATGGCTCTATACATACTAATACAAACACTAGTGCAATGGGAAAGAACAGTCGGAAGTCGGACTCTCCAGGAAAATCCAATATATTTGACTCTGTTATTTATATCACTAGTCAACCTAAGTTACTTGAGGTTATGCAGATGCAACAGTTTGATCTACTTCTTATCTAATGGAACATCAGTCTAATTCATCGATCAACTAAATCTTGATTGTTATAGCAGATAATGCTATCTCTCCTACAAACTGGGTGTGTGTTTCTGAGACAGAATTTTTTTTTTTTTTTTGAGACAGGGTTTCACCATAACCCCAGGCCCCAGCTGGTCTGGAACTCAATATGTAGTCCAGGCTGGCCTTGATAGAGGAGAGATCTGCCTGCCTCTGCCCCCTGAGCGCTAGGATTAAAGGTGTGTGCCACCATGACCAGCTCTGTTAAAGTCATTTTTTTTTTCTGTGATTTTATACTTTACAAATTTACCCCTGCAAGAAGCTCCTGGGAGTCCAGAGCCCCTCTGGTTCTCTACAGCAGGGGAGGAGCTCCTAAGAGCAGGGGAGGGGCTAGGCGCCTACCAGGGAGAGCCAAGGAAATGACTGGCTGTCACAGGGGGAGGTGCTCTGGGCACCCAGGAGGTGGAAGGCAGGGTCGCTGCACACTGCCTCTGCAGCACAGACACCTACAGAAAGTCAGCGCGCTGCGGAATGCGGAGATCGGTGGCATCGGCTTCTCAAACCTGGCGCCATATCCGCATCATCGCTGTGGCTAAAACATGAACTTCTGGGTTCTGCTCCCCAGAGCACCTGACCCATGTTCCAAGAATCTGCATTCTAGAGCACAGTTTATTTCTTTTAGAAAATCCTTCCTCAGTTTTATCACCAACAGGGGCCCCAAGTCCTTCAATAGGTTTTCAAAAAAAAAAGACCAAGGCAGGAGAGATGACTCTGGTTAAGAGCACTGGCTGCTCTCGAAGAGGACCTAGGTATTTGGTTCCCAACACCCACACAGTGGCTAACAAGCACCTGTAACTCCAGTTCCAGGGAAACTGATGCTGTCTTCTGCCCTCAGTGGGCATTGTACAACACAGGTGCACTGACATACATGCAGGCAATACACTCGTACACATAAAATAAAAACAAGACATTTAAAAATTTAGAAAAGACAATCACATTGCAACAAGTATCTGAGACAAAAGAACTCAGACCACATACACACACATACATACATACATATATATTTATATATATATGCACCTCACACCACACATACATATACATACCACACATATATACACAAACACACATGCACATATATACATACACACATCACAAATACATACATATACACAACACATATACACATACATATGTACACAAAAAATACACATGCATATATACACATGCCACACATACACACAAATATGCATACATACATGCATATAGACACAGACACTATGCACATACCACATATATACACCACATACAAACATATACACACACAGATATACATACACACCACACACACATATACACATACCACAGCTAGACAAACATATGCACACACATACATACACATACCACACACATACACTAACATAACACATATCGCACACATGCATGCACACATACATGCATACACATGCCACATATATACAAACATAAGCACATATGTACACATATCACACACAAACATGCACACACACACTATGCATACACTGCTCACATACACAGAAAGAAGCATACACTACACAATACCCTCCAAATATACACATATATGCACGCACACACACACACACACACACACACACACACAGAGTGGGTGAGACTGTCCTGTTCATGCAGCTCTTGTTGTGACCATGGAATAAAGAGGATCCATCTGGGTCACAGGGTTTTAGCCTCACAGCTCAGGCTTAAGGGTGAAGTCAAACTCCTCACTAAACATTTCCCTTATTGTCTGTTTCTTTCTAGATACTTCTAAGAAGTATTATATATATATATATAATATATATATATATATATTTTTATATAAAAGCAATAAAATTCCTACAGTTGTACCAGAGCTCTCTGCCTATAACAGTAACTATTCTGACTGGACAGTGACTATCAAATACACGCTGGCTAACCTAAAACTTTGGGCCACAAATCTTACATGAAAATAGAAGCAAGAAAGTCCAGAGGCTGAGCTGCTAGCTGACTCTGCACGGCCTGCCAAATTGGGACGTACCACATGGCAGTCTCAAGTCCAGAGTTCCAACCTAAATGTTTTTTGTGTTTGTTTTTGGTTTAAGAGAAGGCAAGGGTTCAACTAGATTAAATCCAGTGCTATTTAGCTGGATGATAATTCAAAGCCTTTAAATCTCAAGGATCATCAAGTGGCACACCTAATCAATAACCAGTTTCTCTGAGCCATAAGGGAGTATGTCATAAATGAGCCTAAGGGAATATGAAACTTCATTACCTTCTACTCAAGGTGTCTTTAGGTTGAGGAAAAAAGGTTAATCCAACTTTAAGTTGTCTTTTTTTTTTTCTGAGACATGGGTCTCATTTGCAGCTTAGACTGGCTTTGAACTCTTGATCTTCACAATCCTTACCTCAGTCTCTAGCATGCTTGAAATTACTACTGTGTACCAGCACATCCAGAGTCCAAAACCTAACCTGGCACTGAGCTCATTACAGGTGTCCAGTCCTCTTATAAAGATAAACATCTAATAAAACAGAGTTGAAAGCTAGTTCTATTTTAAAACGTCTGACTCTACATAGACAAGGTAACAGGAGGAAACTTCTTTTTTTGCTTTATTCATTTCAAAATGGGTCTGAAAACCTTTTCAGAAGGAGCTTCAGCTGAATGGCAACAGTCCAACGTCAAAACTAATTGACTGTTTTGCTGAAATTGCTTAGAATGCTTTTTCCTGTTAGAAACTATCCAGGAAGCAGATTGGTTTTTCTACAAATGGCAACTCAACAAAACGGAGGTCTTTACTGATGTCATAAACCCTTCTTTGCTACAGCAAGCAAAGTACACGGAGTATTCTGTGAAGGTGATGAAAGGCAACGAACGGTGAGGAACCAAGTCCTACCTTATAGCACAGATACAGCAGCGTTAATATCGGCACCGAGTAGCGCATCACGCTCATCTGCGGAGGACAGACACAGTTTAGATTATGTGTATTTTGAGCACTTCTGCCTTACAGTTTTGCTTTGTAAGCAAATGCCTTTCTAAACTACAACAGAACAAAAAGAACCGAATGGGGTTGGAGAGATGGCTCAACAGTTAAGAACATTGGCTGCTCTTACAGAGGACCTGGGTTCAGTTCCCAGCACCCACATGGCAGCTAAAAACATCCACAATTCCAGTTCTGAGGGATCTGATGTCCTCTTCTGGCTTCTGTGGGCATGGCACACACACAGCACACTTACATACATGCAGGCAAAACACTCATATGCATAAGATAAAATATATAAATTGAAAAGAGTGTAATGGAGTGTAAGTCTCCAGTATGTGAAACAACCGAGCCAACATGAGTTCTAACCGCTGGTGATGTGTCTGCCTCATCTCTGCCTAAGGAATCTACGAGTGCAGAACCGTTCCAATTCATGGGCTCTTTAACACAATTACACAGTTACTGGTTATTATTAGTTTTAGGAAAATGCCTTGTAATAATAATAATAGCTGTAAGTCTGGACAATGGAACTCCTGGTAAATATCAGTTTCCCTTTTTGGGCTCTTTATTGCATTTCTAAGTTCTGTAGGGTGACCATATTTAGCAGGTAGAAAAGCGATTTTTAAAAATGCAATTAACCGCCAGCCTCCAGTGGCTAGTCCCAATCCCATGGTCACATAGATGGCTTTGGTCAAGCTAAATATGTCACAAAACAAACCCAAAAGCCATAAATCTAAGAAGGAGGGCAGAGAGGGAAGGAGGGGTCGACAGGGTGGCAGATGAGAGACTGTGGCAACAGAGAAGCTAGAATGCATTCTTTTTTTTTTTTTTTTTTTTTGGTCTTTGTAGCCCCAGCTGGCCTGGGACTTGATCTTGATATGTAGACCAGGTTGGTCTTGAACTCACAGAGATTCGCCTGCCTCTGCCTCCCAAGTGCTGGGATTAAAGGTGTGCACTCCCATGCCGGGCTAGAATGCATTCCACACACACAAAACTGCCAAAGAACTAACTTGGTTAATAATAATATGGAAAGATAATTTAAGAGTATAATTAAAATAACTTTAAAAACAATTCGTTATAAAAGCTCAGCCTATCAGTGAGTTCAAGGTTCAGACTGTGTGTCTGTTTCCTCTGACGCAGGGGCACGCACTGAAACATGTAAAGACAACTGATGAGGAAGAGATACTACAAGTCGTTTACACTTGAATGGAGAGAGGACAGCACGAACCCGCTTTGGGTTATAAAGATGAACCAGCTTCAGGAGTGACTCCCAGATCTCAGGGCTGCACAGGCCGAAGGATGCAAACACACACATGTGTGAGGTCCACAGGTATTTCATTCTGAAATGGCAGAAAGGTGGGCAGGTCAGTGGTGCCCGGTGCGAGGTCCCCTCACATGCTGTGAGAATAAATTCATTAACCTACGCAGACCCCATCTGCCAAAGGGCTAACTACCATTTCCACTGCTTTCTAGGAGTTTTGGTGTTAAGTAAAACACTAGAGAATGTTTGCAGCAAGAAAAAGAACGAACATTCTGCGCTGCTTAGTTTCTGTTAACTTGACACAAATGAGAAATACCCAGGAAGAGGGACCCTCCACTGAGGAATTTCCTCCATCAAAGTGGCCTGTGGTCTTGTCTGTGGGCATTTTCTTGATTTACTAATTGATGTAGGAGGGCCAAGTCCACTACGGGAAGTGCCGTCCCTGGGCGGGTGGGCCTGCGTTGCACAGAAAGGTAGCTAAGCAAGCCAAGGAAACCAGGTTGCTTTTGGTCATGATGTTTATTTATCACAGCGACAGCAACCAAAGTAGAACATATTTCACGGAGGGACAGAAAGCACAAGGACAGTCTTAGGAGAAAATAACAATTAATGAAGATGATTGTCAGTTTACAAATCACACTGCTAGATAACACCAAGGAAAGGTCAGTCAAAGAAATCAGACAGGACAAATACCTCATTGTACTCAAGGCCAAGAAACCAAAGAGAATGGTGTGGATTAAGTTGTAAGCAGTTTCCGGTTTCAGGTCAACTGGGCACTTTCTCATTTTACCCACAGGCTGTGAACTTTCGGAATCACTGAAGAAAATAGCAAACACACCAAATTAAAGCTGGATGCAGGACGCTAATTCAGCTGAATCTTGTTACTGCCTCTACAATGAAACTAATTAGCACGGAACAATGTAGACTACGAGACCAAGTGTCATAATGTCATAATGCAATTGTAATTAAATAACTGAAATTTCACAGAATATTTCAATTTACATAAAAATGTAAAGGAATTCTTTCATAGAGGAAAGCAAAACAACAACAACAACAAAAATCCTTTGAGATTCCTGAAACGGGATACGATCTTTCACGATGTTCTGCTGAGTTCCTACCAGTATTTTACAGGTTTGTACTAATGAGCAATAGTAAAAATGTATCTGTAAGCTTGGAATTCAGTTTATAAATTAATGGCTATTTAACCTACCAATACCTCAGTATTTGTGTCCAGTAGATTCATTGCTAAACCCAGAAAAGGATGTGCTACTGACACAATCAGTCAGTGGAACAGTGCTTATACAGACTGTAAAATGAACACCAGTTCTTAATATCATCTAACACCCAGCTGTGTTCTTTTGGACAGGGTCTCATTATGTAGCTCAGGCTGGCCTTGAACTGGTAATCCTTCTGTCACAGCCTCCTGAGTGCTGGGATTATAGGTGTATACCCCCAGGCCCAGGTAGAGCGAACTTTTTTTTTTTAATAGTTTTTAAAAATATATGAATCCAAAGCTTGGGCACTGCACTTCTCAATACATCTATCTCCACCATCTGTCTAGAAAGGTGTCTTCCCCCACTCGTGGCACAGGTCATTTTTTGAGGAAAATTTCACATTTGTGCCCTAACTCCTCCCACCTCTGGGTGTGGTCAAGTCTCTCCACACGGTGATATGGAATACACGCCTCCATTCCTGTGTTTCTTGTAAACCTGTAATTTGATCTAGAGCTCTGTTGTTGTTTTGATTAGGACACTTCCTGGGGTCCAACCTGCTCTCTAGCACAACCCACTGGAGGTGCACACTGGCTGGCTTCCAGTTCAGTGAGATGAAGCCATGGGTGAAGTCAGATGTTGTACGATGTTGTCAAGGGTCACTAGTTTAAGGCAAGAATAATACTTTCATAAAGGCTCTAGGTCATACAAATTCAACACGTATCAGGAGAATTCTCATTCTCTGGAAAGCCTTTCGACCACCAGGGCTTCACAGAAACCCTAAAATGACAACCTGAGGCAGTTTTCACTGTTGGTGAAAATTGTGACCCATACATTAAACACCAAACCCAAAGACTGGTTCTTTCTGTCTGGAGACCTAGAGGTTACTTCTGACATGGAGAACATTTTCTCTTCCCATCAGTATCTTTCGAGGGTGTACAGGTGTGTGGTATGTAGGGAGGGGTGTCATCACTCCACTACTCAAGAGGTGGAGATACTGGAGTGGTTGCTCCTGAAAAACCACCCTTCTGCTTACTAAGTCAGTGCACAATAAGGTACTAACATTCTTCCACTGCCGTAGAGCCTTTCCTCCAATTAAGTCCTAAAATCCGCAGTGGGTAGATGAGGATGCTCTAACACCTCTGTCTACACTCATAAAGCCAATCAGCTTTCAGAGAAGGCCCACACATTTGGACTGAGCATGGCAGACCCTCAAGCTACTAGACTTCCTGCTCTGAAGGTTGTCTAGGATCCTGTAGGTACCTGGTGAGTCTGTAGTAATATTAAATGACCCCATCCAGAATCATTTCCCTTGGTCTCCACAAGGTTAAGTTTTATCTTGAGCTAGCTTATAGTAAATAAAGTATTTTCATGGTTTAGTGTTGTTTTATTCTTTTTTTTAAAAAAAAAAAACTTGATTGGGGGAGAGGGGGAAGATTGGAGAGATGGCTCAGCAGTTAAGAGCACTGGTTGCTCTTCCAGAGGATCCAGGTTCAAATCTCAGCACCCACATGGCAGCTAACAACTATGTTAGGCATAACTCCAGTTCCAGGGGAGCGAACACTCTCTTCTGACCCCCACAGGCACTGTATGACACAGATGCATTTACATAATACAGGCAATACACTCATACACATAAAATTAATTAATTAAATATGTAAATAAAATAAAAAATATTGATTTGGGGACTGGAAGGATGACTCAGCAGTTAAGAGCACCGGCTGCTTTTACAGAGGACTCAGATTCAGTTCCTAGTACCTACATGGTCGCTAAACAACCATCCATAACTCCAGTTCCAGGGGATCCAACACCGTCTTCAGGTCTCTGTGGGCACTGTACACATATAGTGTACTTACATGTAGGCAACACTTTCATACACATTAAGATTAAATAAAATTTTTAAATAATCATAAAGCACTCAAGTGGTCCAGACTCAGGCTAAGAGCAGCTCTTTTGAGTCTAGGAACCACAATGCACCAACCCCTTAACTGCCAATCAAACTACACTGACAAAGGGTTTTTCCCGAGAGCCTCATTAAGTTTTCACCAATGACAGTAGCTTCAATTTGATTTCCTTCAACTGAGCATGGACTATAAGTGCAAAACCATCAGCCTGACAGGAAGGAATTCTCCAAGTCTGTCAAATTCTTCACACTCCTGAATGCCTCCTCTCATAGACCCCACATACGCCAGTAGCAATTACAAAGACCTTTCAGCACATATTGATAAATATGGGTCACACCAACTTCAGGAGCTGTGAGGGAACAAATGAACAATTATTAACTTATTTGTTTCCGGGACTGGAAATCGAACCCAGGGCCTCGATTGTGCTGGACTAGTGATGTCCTACTGGTTTCCATGCCCAGGCCTGATTTCACTTGCTACTTTGAAATACAGTCTAAGTTGTTCTCACTGACTTTTAACTCATTCTGGCCCAGAGCAGCCTTGAACCCGTTGATCATCCTGCCTCAGCCATTTAAGTAGCTAGGCCTACAGGTTTATGTTATCCTCTATCAAGTTCTCACTTGAGGAGCTGGAGATGGCTCAGTGGTTAAGAGCACTGGCTGCTCTTGTAGAGGACCCAAGTCGGGATCTGACACCCTTTTCTGACCTCCATAGGTACCACAGGACACAGGTGCACTTCCATACATGCAGGCAATACACTTATACATATAAAATAAAAATAATAAATAAAAAGTTAAGTTATCACTTGAGAATTACAGGATCAAGTTACAAAAAAAAAAAAAAAAAAAAAAAACAAACATGCGGGTTCATGTTCACAGCTATCTCTGGCCTGCAGACCCCAGGTTGCAAATGCCGAAACTAATCACAAGCAGACTCATGAATCAACAATACTCCAACTACACAGTCGTACTGAGACCTACAATCTGTCCTTGGCCAGCACTTTGTGAGATTTATAATGTTCTGTTTATCATAGTAACAGAGCAAGTACTGTTAGTAGCCTTGTTTCAGAAATAGAAATACTAACCAGTTACGTAACTAACCCAAAGATCCCATTGCCCAAAGCATGTAAGCTCTGACAAGAACCCAGCCGGGTCTGTTCCCCCTCCACTCTAAGCTGGATGTGTTCCCCTTAATGGGGCTCATGACCTGAACCAATTTAGTTACGATCTGCGTTGGTCATTTTTATTTTCAACTTTTGTTGTTGTTATCTGTCTGTCCTGGCAGCACCCAGAACAAGCTCCTTAAAGCCGGAGTGTTAAGAAGTCCTGAGAGTCTCCGTACCTGAGGTTATACAAAACAACCACCAATGCCGTGACCACTGTGACAGACAGAACAAACACGTATGCATAAAAGAGCAGGGTCTCTGAGAGCCTTTGGAATGTATTGAAGGGCAGGAGGCCGAAGGCTTCTTCACACAGGTAGAGATTGGCATCAAAGTCCCTGGGGAAGGAAGGCAGAGCAAGGTGTCACACTCAAGACAACGCAGGAGAGCTGGCGAACGGCTACAGGTGGAGCCGGGACTCCAGCCTGAAAGTCCCCTCTGCTTTAGCACAAAACAACAATCACACGTTCTCCGTCATACCTTGTTGCTCCAAACCCAAATTTAGCCTTCAGAAATTTAAATATGTGTTCATCTGACTTCAGGTTAAGGACTTTCTGTTGGGGAAAAAGAAAGAAAAGCATCTATTAGAGCCTTGGGAATGGTTTCCTGACAACCACGATGGATGCGTACATTGTCCAGTTCAGTAGGAGTGCAAAAGGCTAACAATGACCGTAATAGTTCCTGAACCCCCTCTTTGCCCTCCTGTTCCCCTCCTTTAACGGGCAAGACTTTATTCAAATGGCAACTTGGATCCAATAAGCAAAATATCAAATTTTGGTTTCAGAGAAGAGAGGGCTGAACCATAGGAATTTTTTTTTTTTTACACCAGAAAACTAACAAAATGATGATCTGAAATCTCAGGCAGGTGCACAGTCCACTTGACTTTTGGGTTTGAGGTCTGCAGATATAAATGACATAGGACTGCTTTCCTCACCAGTAACGCTGTGTTGCAGTGACCCTCAAGGGGTGGACGCTCCAGTTGCCAAAGTTTGTCATCTGTGATTAGAATTCTAATTTACATAATTTTATTTTTTTACTTATGGTTTATAAATCCATGTAACAAAAAATGATGAAGAAATACTAATACGGGAAGAAAAAGGAAGACAGGAATAAACAAAGATGAAGCCAGAACTGAGATTAGTACATCAAGTATATTCACTGGCAAGAGGTGCAAACCTAGCTTGTGCACTCTAGCAGCAAATGGAAAAGCACTGATGTGACACCCCCGCCCCCTCTCCCAGGGCTATAAGGTTATTGTTCCAAAGACATCCTAACTGAGACTCAGGAATGTTTCCCAAGGGACCAGTAGCAAGGAGTTTCACAGACCGCTTTCTAACTGGAACACTGTAGGTCTCTGGCAAAACACCCATGGTGGGCCAGTAGATCGCTATCCTTTGGACAGTCAAAAAAACAGAAGTTCAGGCCTGAAGTTGTCTACTGGCTCAAGCTAAGAACAGATTGTTGAGTTTGAAGTGGGCAAGTAGACGAACTTCCAGAAATGCTGACTGTCCTGCTTACAGAAGATAGAGGTAAGTTGTCAACCCTTGGAATCCTCCAGGAATTGGTTCAAGGAATTCCCTTTAGATAGCCCAACCCTCAGACATCCTAGTCCGCTATATAACATGGGGTAGTGTCTGCCTTTAATCTGTATTCTTCTGTTCCCCTCCTTTTTTTTGTGGTTGTTATTAATAACTGTTATTGCAGTGCTAGGGATTGAATCTTGGGTCTTGCGCATGCGTAGCAGTCCACTCCAGTTACATTCTCAACCTTCTGTCTCACTAGGTTGCTCAGACTGGCCTCAATCTCATGAACCTCCTGCCTCAGTCTTCTGAGTTCTGGGATAACAGGCGTGTGCCACAATGCCCAGTTTTCTGCACCCTTTAAATCACTTCTAGATTATGTACAATATCAAATATAATATAAATGCTATATAAATCGCTGTTATGGTGTATTATTTAGACAACATAACAGGAAAAATGTCTGTACATTTTCAGTATAAACAATCTGTTTTCTGTGGGTATGGCATGTGGTATGTACGTATGAGGGAGCGCACACATGTGTCTGTGCGTATGGAACGTTCTACCTTCTTTATGATGCAGGGTCTCTCACAGAACCCGAAGCTCAGCGATTCCGCTCCATTTGCCAGCCAGCGAGCTCCAAGGATCAGTCTGTCTGTCTGTCTGTCTGCTCTCTAACGTTGGGATTGCAGACACCTGCCACCACCCCCAGATTTTTACATGGGTGCTGGGATCATGTGAACTCAGGTTCTTACGCTTGTGTGGCCAGCACTTTACCAACTGATTCATCTTTCCAGGCCCCTTTCTGAATACTTTTGAACCGAGGTCAGCTGCGTCCCCCAATGAGGAGCCTGTTATGGACTTTCAGAACACAGCCACTGTTCATTGCAACTGGCTGAAGGTTTATTGTTGTTGTTGTTGTTTTTCTTTTAGACAATCAACAGGCAGAAACGATGGTGAGCCTGCTGTGGATGGAAGCAAAGCTGTTTTACAGATGTCACCTACCCCGAGACCAGCCTTCAAAGAGGGGAAAAACCACCGTATTAAAATCACTGGTGCTTTGCTCTATCTTAAAAACAAACGGGGGCAGTAGGGTCCAAGAGCTATACCCCGCAGTAAACCCTGCCCCCCAAAACAAAACAGAAAAAGGCTACTATGGAAAATGAAGAGACTATGCCCCAGAGCACTTCAATACAAATCTTGGTAAAGCTCTAGATACGGAACAAACTGATGCCAGGTGACTAAATGAGTCATCCTGTTATACAGAGTTGAGATTTTTGTTTCTTAAATTGTGGTGTGGATAGGACTCGGGGTCTTGTTCTGCATTCACTGACATCTCAGCCTGGGGTTGTTAATTTTAAATCAGTTAAATGTTAAGGAACACCCTTCAAAAATGAGCTCACATTTTCCTTCTAACAGAACAACCCAATAAAAACCATCTCACTGGGCATGGCAGTACAGGTCGGTCACCACAGCCCAGGGGAGGCGGAGCTGGGAGGACAGTGAGTTCAAGGCCAGCTGATCTACACACTGCCTAAAAAACTCTCCCAAACCAACCAAACAAAAAACGTTTTTTTTTAAATAATACCACAGTGTGCATAGGGAACTATTTAAGTTTAGAGAGACAGTTAATGTTTTTAAAGGTGAGCCTTAAATTTCATGGGTTCAAGGCAGAACATGTTAAAGAAGAGCGAAAGGATTAAAGTGAACAAAACTGGGGCTGGAGAGATGGCTGGTTGCTCTTGCAGAGGACCCAAGTTCGATTCCCAGCACCCACATGACATTTAATTATCATCTTTAATTCCAATTCCAGGAGATCTGACATTCTCTTCTGATCTCCATGGACACTGCATGACACGGGTGCTTACAAACATGCAGGCAATACACCCATACACACAAAATATAAACAACCAATAAAATATTTTTTAAATGAACAAAACCATCCATGTTACCAAGATTGGCAAAGTTAGCCAAAACTGAAGGCAAAACTGCTAACTACTCGGTGATTCTAGTATGCTTTATAAAAATATACAGAACTTAACTATTGGAAATTAAAAGTTCAAAAACATCTCCAATGCCCTCAGTACATTATTAAATGGATTAACTATCACTTAGTAACTTACCTTGATAATGTTGTTGAAAGAAAGTGTCAAACAAAAAACTAGAAGTAAATGTAACAGAAGTTTCCCAATCCTAGTCAGGAAAGTTCCAGTTTTCAGGTTTTTCTAGGAAATTAAAAGAGTTGGGCTTTAATTTTTAAATAAAATTTAATTTTAATATAACTTTATAAACAGTTGAGATTACTTGAAGATTTAAAATATTAGTTCATGCACACAGAGGAAAAACGGATGTGCAAAGCTATGACTACGTCATAATGCTTCTTTGTTCTCTTTTAATAATTTTTACATGTGACACGAAAGAGGCACACTGGGGATGAAGGCTTCAGTGGGGGTGGTCGAGAGAAAGGCATGGGGAATGGATAAGCCAGAACTCAGTATATGTAAAAAGGCCTCATGGAAACCCACTGTTTTGTAAGCCAATTAAAACATATTTTAAAAGGATGTTTAAATAGAGGTACTCTGAATGGGCAGATAATAACTGCTCCCAGAAGACATGAGTTACTAAACAAAAATCTTAGTTCCAGACGTGGGACGCCTCCCTATAAGGTACTGGATAGAAAGGCCCCAAGACATCACAAACTACTGCTGTAACTAGCTGGTGAGACCCTACCAGGGTCATAAAGAAATCAATTTGGAACTCACTGGGAAACTTACTATCTTCATAGTGCCAGATGGTGCGACACATACTGCTAGGGGTTGGGAGTGGTGGCAAGATGATCAATGGTCTTACTTAGTATTGGACATGAATGCTACCATAATGACCTGCCAAGCAAGCTGTGCCCAACAGTGTAACAGTGGCATGACCCATAGGGGAGTAACCAACTGCTTTCTGATTGGATTTCAGGCCTGCTCCACAGGAGGAAACTCATGCCTGGTACTGTAAGCTGGGTCAGACGCCAGGTGGGAAACACAGGCCCAAATGTCCTGCTAAATGGTCATGCTGTCAAAAGTGCCTGCTAAATATCTGTTTATATGCATAGATTTCTGTGACTCTCAATGCTGGTCAGAGAAGCTTCTTGTTCAGTGGATAATTGTTTAATGCAGAGATTCCTAACCGGCCAAAGTGCTGAAAATAAGTAACTGTGAGGACTAAGCCCTAGATGAGACACATCACCTTCCACCTCCCAAGGTTCAGGGAACATCACAGGAGAGGGGGCAGAAAAATGTAAAAGCTGTGAAATGCTGTCTCCTGGGCATGACGTGGCTGCTGCTCTCATGAACTCAGAGCAGCTGTGGTGACCTGCACAAAACTACATAAGACCATGTTGGGCAAAATTCCTCCATGGGTGGGAGCTGTTGACAGTTCACCACAGCTGCGGAGGGAGCGTCATTTTTCTCGTGCCTTTGCTAGAATGCCTACACCCCCACACTCACGCAATACTAACGGAACTCAATGTGCAATTTTAAAAAAGGAAGAGGACACAAAGTGGAGAGGGGGACTGGAAGGGGAGAGCGGAGGACAGGGATCATCAAATACATTGTGTACACTTAGGAGATTCTCCGATATAAGTTAAAATTCTATATAAAAGAATCTTATGATTTTATAAGATCTTACAAGATGTTTCGATTTTTTGCATCTATTTACATTCTTCAAAATTTGAAAACAGTTCATTTAAATTCACCTCAAAATCAAGAACACGATATGAGAAGATTGTGTCTACTCCAGTCATATAGCAAGGTGTCCAGACTTGAACAGCTGCTGTGAACACACTCACACACCGGAGGACAATTTCTTTTTCTTGTCGTATAACTTTACATTCATGGCATTCAGATTCAGCAACTCTGGCTAATCCTTGAATTAAGGTTTCAACAGCACAAGAAATAATCATTGCCAAAGTGACAAGTGATCCAAGAAAGAGTAAAACAGAAATGTTTCAATGAGCGTCTTAGAATGCAAGCAGTAGAATGCTACCATGCTCTTCGATGGGAATTGGATCAGACATTTTCCTTTCAGCACCAGTTGAAAATAAAGTCTAGTGAGCCACACTATTAAAAATACAGTTTATGGGGTGGAGAGACGGCTCAGCACTTACGAGCAGGTACTGCTCCTGCAGAAGACCTAAGTTTGATTCCCAGGACCCACGCCAGGTGGCTCACAACCAACTGTAACTCCAGCTCCAGGGGAGCTGATACTCTGTACTCACATGAGCACTCACACACAGAGACCTAATTTAAAGATTAAAAAAAACAGAACCTTAAAAAAACAGCTTACAACAAAGTCCTACCTGAAGTTGTCTCGCAATTAATACGGAAAGGTTAAAGCTGATGAGCAGCGATCCGAGGATCATGGCGTTGAAAAACTGAAGAACGCAGACAAGGAGCAGGCCTGTGATCTGAACAGCATACAGCCAGGTGACCTACCACAGAGAAACACACAGCTGGCGAGTTCATCAGAAAGCCAGGACACTGTGACATGGGCACGCGGTTCCAGGCAACACAAAAAACACATCTAACTCCAAGACACACCATTTATTTAAAAGGCACTGAACTGTCTACCTACCATTTCCTCACTTTGTATAACAGGACGTTTTACAACATTAATGAAGTGGGACGCCGAACAGGGTAACTGCATTTTGGGAACTGGCAAGCGCAATTTATCGGTTTCAGTTTCCTCTTAAATTCTTCTTACAAGCACGGTCTACAGTTAACTATCAGGACTTTATCCACTCCGTTATTTGCTAGTTTTCTAGACCATACACCCCTGGCCTGTGTCGTACAGAACTTCATTCCCCCGAAAAGACTAAATATCCTGGAAGGCTTTCCACTCTCTCGCTCACTGATCCAGAGCAAGAGG
Source organism: Eospalax fontanierii (assembly GCA_035773235.1). Taxonomy (NCBI): domain Eukaryota; kingdom Metazoa; phylum Chordata; class Mammalia; order Rodentia; family Spalacidae; genus Eospalax; species Eospalax fontanierii. The sequence continues at coordinate 19,977,987 of CM069554.1, read as the reverse complement.
CACTGTGCAGCCTGGGGTCAACAGGAACGGCACTGTAGCTGCATTCCAGTAAGATCAGCATTATGGCTGTTGTGCCAGATGGTGAAGTCAGACAGAATCATTGCAGCTAAAAGTGAACCTAACGCTCAGTTACGAAGCACTCACGAGGAACAACCCTCGATGTAAGAACACTGACAACACTGAAAGAAGAGCCAACCAACCTGAAGACAAAAACCAACCTCCTCCACAAAGGAGTCAGCATCTGATAAGGAGGAGATCATTGGGCTGGAGAGATGGCTCAGTGGTTAAGAGCACTTGTTACTCTTGCAGAGGACCCAGGCTGGGTTCCCAGCACCCACATGGCAGCTAACAACCATCTGTAACTCCAGTTTCAAGAAATCAGATGCCCCTTCTGGTCTCCATGGGTATTGTGCGCACACGCACGCGCACACACACACACACACACACACACACACACACACACACACACACAAATTACTCATACACATTAAAATAAATCTCTTTTAAAGAGTTGGTCATTTTTCAATTCCACACTCATTCTGGCATGTGAAAAATACCCATTTTATTCAGCAGCAAATCTGACTCCCCCATGATCGCATTCTTTTAACCTCAAAAGAAAGAAACCTGTAAAATTAAGGCCTGTGTCAGTTCTGCGCCTATGTCCGGTATCAATGGCAGTTCTGGATGATGGACGCTAACAACATTCAGGACTATAACATAGCTTAGTGTGGGAGAGTTTCAAAACTTAGACAAACATTGAAAAATAGCAATGGATAGAAAGACGGGCCCAGGAGTCAAAAAACAAACACCATTTTACCTACAGAAGAATCCCTGATTTCATACTGGGGCATATAACATTTCCTATACAGTAACCTTCTTATCTACTCCACACAACGTGCTACAATTTTTTCACATCAATGACTACTCTGTGAAAATTTAAATTTAAAGATGCTACATAACTGTTAAGGTTTGAATCTGCAACATCCACCCCCAGACTTACACTTTGAAGGTGTGTTCACCAGCTGGTGCTGTGCTGGCAGGCATCAGTGGACTCCCGGAAAGGGAGACGGAACCTCAACTGGAGCATTTCTTCCATATGACTGGCCTGTGGACATGTCTGTGAGGCTTTTTTTTTCTTTCTGATTGCTAAACGATATGGGAGGGCTCAGCCCACTGTGGGCAGCGTCACCCCAAGCAGGTGGTCCTGGTTGTCTAAGAAAGCAGGCTGAGCACAGGTCAGAGGAGCAAGCCAGTAAGCAGCGTTCCTCCATGGTCTGTGCTCCAGTTCCTGCCTCCAGGTTCCGACTCTGCTTAAGTTCTTGCCTTGGCTTTCCTCAGTGACGGGTTGTCACTAAGCAGAGTGGATGCAATAAACCTTTCCTCGATAACTTGGTTTTGGTCAGTGTTTTAGCACAGGAGCATGATGCAATTAAGGCATGCAAATTCCCAAGCTGTGGAGCAGAGCCTCAGGGAGGTGGGGCCCAACAGTGGAAGAAAGTCACTATGGCCAGGCCTTGAGGCAATACACACTTCTGGTTCTGACCCCAGCCCTCTGCTTTCTGCCTCCTGTGCAAACAAGCAGCTGCCTCACGCTCTGGCCCCCATGGAGACAGTCAGGCGTGGTGTCATACACCTTTAATCTCAGTACCCGGGAGGCAGAGGCAGGTGAATCTCTGTGAGTTCAAGGCCAGCCTGGTCTACACAGTGAGTTGCAGGCCAACTGGGGCTACAAGGAGACTCTGTCTCAGACCAAAAAAAAAGAAAAAAAAAAGATCCAGTAAACAAAAATTTCAGGAAAAAAAAAAATCAATTAAGACATTTTCTTAGGATACTATTCAAAGAAGGAAAAGATTTTCCTTACTAACACAGTACTTTAATTCAGGCATCATTAGCATTATACAACTAAAATTTTTTCTTCTATTCCATGTTGCACAATTATCACTGTGGTATAATTTTATGATGTTCTGGTCACTTCAAAAGATGTCCCTGTGTAGCCCTGGGAACCACTAATGGATTGTCTCCACGTACCTGCACACTCTGGACATTTTCTATAAAAAGAATAAAATGCAATGCATAGTTCTTGTAACTGGCTTTTTTCACTTAGCACATTTCTATGTTTCAATCATGCATAAGCACTTCAATAATTTTTACTGAATAGTGTTAGTCTTTAGCCTTATTTTTTATCCACTCACTGATTGAGGAAATTTTAGGATGAGTTTGTCAATTTTGAGAAGAGTCCATTGACGAGTTTGAGAGGCCACCTGGGATTCTGAGAGGGACCATTTAAATCTGTCCATCAATGTGGCATGCACAGCCATCTCAGTACAACTACCAGTCCATAAACATGGTATATTCACTTTATTTAGGTCTTTAAAACTCAATGACGTTTTATAGTTTTCAGAGTTCATGCTTTTGTGTCTTTATGAAATTTATACACAAATATTGTATTCTATTTGATGCTATTTCTTTTAGGAAGTTTTTGCATGCTTTGTTCCCTTTTTTAAAAACAAAAAACCTCTTTATTGGTTGTAGGCATTCTTCACAGATAACTCTCCCCTTGTTGTCAAGTCTCTGTTTATCTGTGGTATGCTATTTAAGGTTACAATGATGGTGTATGTATTTATTAGTCAGGGTTCTCTAAAGGTACAGGAATGGTAGAATGAAGTTATTAAAGGGGGATTTATTGGACTGGCGTACACAGTATGGTCTGGGTAGACTAATAACGGCTGCCTCACACTGGAGAGGTTGAGACAGTTACTCAGTCTACAAGGCTGGATGCCTCAGCAGTCCCAATCTGGCACTGATGGCCTGGAGGACTCCTGGAGAACGGCAGGTCTTCAGTACACATTGGACAGGTGAATTTGCCAGCAAGTGTGAAGGCGAACAGGAGAAGACTCTGTGCATTCTTCTTCCTGCCTGTATCTGAGCTGCCACCAGAAGGTGCTGCTCCCATTTAGGGTGAGTCTTCCCATTTCACACGATCTGATCAAAAAGTCCTCTCCCAGATGTACCCAGTGGCTTGCTTTGCAGTTGATTCCAGATCTAGCCAGGTTTTCAACCAAGATGAACCATAAAAGCAGACTGCTCGAAAAATGTACTTTTCTTAGTAACATGATAATTTTATACATGGATGATGTGTAATAGGTAAGTCTTGTTGGTGAGCAACCAGAAATGAGACCAAGCAGTGTAACACACCAGGGAGTCCTGGATTTCTGAGGGTCCACCTGATATTCCTTCCCAGGCTCTGCAGTTCAATTACAATACAGCAACAATAGATGGCAGCGTGAACACGTTGTGTCAGATAAGTAGTGCTTTCTCCAATGGATCCTGCGCCTGTGCTTTATCATCATTTATAATAATGACAGCTAACGTTTGTTAAAATTCACCAAGTCCTTGATGGGGAAGTGATTCATACACTACATACAAACGTATGTAATGACTCATTTCTACGCAGGCGGTTTGGCTCCCCAGCCTATGCTTTTAACCACCGTTCTGTACTGGATGAACACACACAGTGTCAAAGAGACTCAGACCTCCTGTTCCAAAGTCTGATAATGCAGAGAATTTTTAACTTCATTGATTCTACTTTTTAAAGTTTCACTGCTTTCTGCACATAATTTTCCTTATTGGGTTACATTGGGTTTATTTTGTTTGTTTAAGGGTGAGACTTAGATTACTGATTTCAGACTTCCTTTCCCAAACTATAGCATTTACTGCTACACATTTTCCTCTGGGCACTGCTTTAGATACATCTTTTACTTACATTAAAATACTTTACTTATTGTTATTTTATGTGTACGAGTGTACTGCCTGCATGTATGTAAGTGTACCTGTGCCATGCAGTACCTGTGGAAGTCAGAAGAGGGCATCAGAGCCCATGGAACTGCAGTTACAGACAGTCATTAGCCACTATGTGGGTGCTGGGATTAGAACCTGGGTCCTCTGCCAGAGTGGTCAGTGCTCTTAACTGCTGAGTCATCTCTCCAGTCCCTATTTTTATTTATTTTTTAAGATAAATATTTACGCGTATGTGTGTTGGGGAATGGGTATAAACATGTGAATGCAGTGCCACAAGAGGGTGTTGGGTCCTCTGGAACTGCAGTCACAGGCAACCCTGAGACACCCGAAGCAGGTGCGGGAACCAAACCTGGGTCTTCAGCAAGAACAGCCCCGGCTCTTAACCACGGAGCCATCTCCCAGCCCTAGATATACTTTGGATGTATCTTTAGTCTACTCAGTGCTTGCGACAGCTCCTCTTTAAGCCATAGACTTAGAGAAAATAAATCTTCCTCTTCACTTTCTGTATTGACTTCTAACTCATCGTGACCACAGCAGATGTTCTCTGTGATCTCAATTTTGTTCCTTTTGCTGTTTTATGGTCTAAAATAAACAGTCTATTGGGTGGATGCTTGAAATGAATGCTCATTCTACTGTTCTTGGGTGGCATGTCCCAGAAACCTTTATTACATTTGATTCCTTTATAGAACTGACTTCTATATTCTTTAATTCTTTCTCTTCTTGGAGTGCTTCGGATTGAACCCAAGGCCTTGCACATGTTAGGCAAGTGCTCTACCTGTGAGCTCTATCGCATGTGGACCCATATCATACAATGCCTACAGGGGCCAAAGGAAGGTGTCAGATCCCCTGGAGCATGGATGGTTAGTTGTTAGCCACCATATGAGTGCTGGGAACCAAACCCAGGTCCTCTATAAAAGCAGTATGTGCTCACAACTGCTGAGCCTTCTCTCTAGCCAACTTCTATTTCTTGCTGTTACTGTGCCCTTTGTTCTATCAAATGTTGAGAGGGGGATGCTGAGGTCTAACTATAATTGTGGGTTGATTTTTCTACTTAACCTTTTAGTTGTGTGTCAGCCTTTTCTTCACATATGTTGATAAATATTTATTTATTTATTTAGATTTTGGTGAAAGCATTTTAAATGGCTATGCCTTCTACAAGCACAGCTCTCTTTCTCATCACTGCATAAATACCAGGCTCTGTCCATGGTAATTTTCTTTGCTCTCACTTTAACTTTTATCTGGTATAACATTCTTTTTAAAAATTGTCTGCATGGAATATCTTTAATATTTGTTTTACTTTCAACCGAACCACACTGTTACATTTGAAATGAATATTTTATTAATAATAGCTGGGTCATGCTTTTTAAATCCCCACTACCATCTCTGCCTTTCAACCAGTGTTATTTAGATCATTTACTTCTAATGTAATCATCGCTCTTTTAAGTCTCAAACGCACAATTCAACGTTTTTTCTGTTTGTTCTGTTCTTTTTCTTGCCTTCTTCTGGGTTGCCTTGAACGATGTTAGAATTCCATTTTTTATCCTGTCAGTGTTTTTAGTGTATCTCTCTGTGTGTTCTCTGTAGTGGTTGCATTGGGGGAGATTTATTTGACTTATTATTTTTACTGTTTTCATGGCCTCTTTTGTCTTTCAGGCATTCTAAAATTCCTTTTAGCATTTTCTTTCCTGTTTCAAAATCTTTCTTTAGAACGAGGTATGTTGGTATGTTGGTGAACACCTTCCAGCACTCAGGAGGCTGAGACAGGAGGATCGTGAGGCCAGCCTGGGCTACAGGGTGAGATCCTCCTTCAAAAATATAGATAGATTAGATATTGACAGACACACACACACACACAGAGAGAGAGAGAGAGAGAGAGAGAGAGAGAGAGAGAGAGAGAGAGAGAGAGAACAGTGCTCTTGGAGGTCAGAAGAGGGTGCTGGATCCTCTGGAGTTACAGGTAGTTGTATCTCACATGCCATGAGTTCTGAAAACTGAACTTGGGGCCCCTGAAAGAGCAGCAAGCACTCTTGACCTCTGAGCCCCTTATAATTAATTCTTCACATACCACTGATCTCTTATTTCCACAAAGGATTAACAGAACTTTCAAAATATAATAACATACATTAATATAACTCTATTATATTTCAGGCTTTAATGAGGAGAAAGTCTATGCTTATCAATAACATTTGCTAATCTGCTTTGTATTTCCAAACTTTGCTTGCATTCCTTCCTGACCGAAGACCCAAGCTTTTAAGGGTAAGGGTTTTTCCAATGCTTGTGGAAAAGATGGCACCAGGTACTAAGAAAGTGCTGCCTGTTACCACACCAAACTGAATCTGTCTTGCCTTTTTCTATGCCAGTTACCTTGACTTGCTTCCAATACACATGATTCAAGATAAGTGATTCTAATTTATGGAGAGACTAAGGGGCCCAAGTCTCCAAAGTGAGTTATTTTCAGAGCTGATAGTAGCAACTCGGTTTCATAACTCAAGATCCTTCTGTGCTAACGATGTTCATCCTTACAATTCAGCGTTTATGACTTACTAACACCAGTGTACCATTTCACACGCAAAAGTTGAACAAAGTTCAGAATGCAAAATAAGCTGCATTATTTTAAAATTCTTTACGGGTGGATAAAAGATCACTTTTGGTTCTGTTTCATAATTTTAAAAGAAATACGTTGTAAAAAAACAAATCAAAATATCTAGAGAAAAGAAGAATATATAGGCCATCTACCTTATAGCTGTTAACATTTAAGTTGGGTGTGGTGGCACAGGCCTTTAATCCCAGCATGCAGGAGGAAGAGGCAGGTGGATCTCTGTGAGAACAAGGATTCCTGGCCAGCTGGGGCTATAGAGAGACCATGACTCAAAATAATAATAATAATATTATAGATTTTATTATATACTTTTTTGGGAAGTATTTAAATGGATCGGGCAACGGTTCATATAACTATAAGAAGACACAGAAAGGCCTTCATTCATTTAACAGTGCTGTGCTCCTACTGACTTAGGTCACTGCCAGATTTAGAACAATGCATCTAAAATGAGCATGGCAGATTATAGTATGGATCGTATGTATAATGTATAGTACGTAAGTGGTTTCAGCAGAAGCACTGAAAAGCTTACATAAAGTTAAGTCTAGCTGGGGGACGTAGCTCAGGGATAATACGCTTGACCAGCATGAGGTCCTGGGTTCAGTCCCCGTAGTGGTAATCAGTCGACACACTCTGCCTCGTCTGCTTGCTTCTTTACTGCATGGGACCTGCCCACCCTGCTCCGCACCCTGCACCCACATCCTCTCCCAAACTGTGGCTCGTCCCTGCGGTTCACCATCTCCACCACTCCCCAGTACTACAGATGGACAGTGCTGGGGCACTCCTTGAATGGGGCAACATCTTAACGATGCCTATTCTATTACAGAGACAATGTATATTGTTGACTGATTTGAACATTTCTTAATTTAGACTCAGACAGTTCCCAAGGACTGGGGCATCTCTTTTGACCCAGAATAAAGAGTCCAACTCTTACATGTTTAGATCTGCATATAGCACTTTACTTGGAGAAGTTACTATTGATGAACAAGTTAAAAATGCACGCAACACACTAAAACATTCATGCACATAAAAACAACAAAATGTTGACAAGTACAAAAATGCCATAGTGGAATAACACTTTGTATGCTAACCTAAAAATTATTAGATAAAAATAAAATGGGGCTGACGAGAGGGCTCCATGGCTTAGAACACTGGCTGTTCCTGCAGAGGATCCAGGTTCTGTTCCCAGTACCCACATGGCAGCTAACAACCATCCTAAACTTGTTTTAAGGGATGTGAAGCCTTCTTCTGGCCTCTGCAGGCATTGCACACATGTAGTACACTTACACATATGTAGGCAAAACACATAAAATAAAAAGTAACTTTTTTAATTTTCAAAAATTAAAATCAATTTTAAAAGTTAGGGGCTAGAGAGATGACACTTGATGCTCATTCAGAAGACCCAGATTCAGTTTCCAGCACTCACATTGAGTAGCTCACATCTGCCTGGAACTGTATAACTCCAGGGGACCCAATGCCCTCTTCTGGCCTATGTGGGCACCTGTACTCATGTGGTATATACTCATACACAACACACATACACACACACAAATAAATAAGTAAAATTTCAAAAATTGAAGTTAAAACAACAAACCCAAATAGCTCAGTGGTAGAATGCTGATGTATCATGTGTAAAGTCCAGAGTTCAAGTCTAGCACCAAGAGTCAAACTAAACTATGATTAAATGACAGCAGCAAACACTAGAGACAGACATAGCTCTCCTTATTTCACATGTGGCATGTAGTCAGTCAGGGGTGGGTATACTGAGAAATATTTTGAGTTAGCCTGTATTTACACTGTAAATCATGTTTATAAATGGCACCTGACCTAGACTATGCCCTGAATAGGTGCACTTTTTTATCATGAAATAAAGAATATGAAAGTTGTGCTTGTCAACGCAGCTGCATGCATCTCTTGGCTTCAGCTGATTCCAGCACATCCACACAGATCTAAGCAGGAGCTTGGATTTGTCACTGGGTCACTGCACGTTTCCATCTCAGCCTACGAAATGAAACATCAAGCAACAAATACCCAGTGAGAGAAGCAGGCAATGCTCACCTTCGCGGCCGGCAGCATGTCCAAGGAGTCCAGGGTGAACAGCACCAGAGCCTGCATCAGCATCATAAACTGATTAAATTGCCATGCCAGGCTAAAGAGAAAAGTTGATACGAAAATGCCAAGAAGTGTCAGCCTCTGTAAAAGAAAACCCTGAGGTAATTCACGTGTCTCCAGCAGTAAGTAAGCTTGCAGGCAAGTTTTCTTAAGACCAGTCACTATCTCCATAAACCAAATAGAAAAAGCATAACTCTGGCTCTGAAAATCCCTGTATTTGTTATGTAAGCTCTAAATATTCTGAGGTGGCACTCTCATATAAATACACACAGCTATGGCGTGTGCATTCCAGGCTGTTCTGGAGGCCATAATAAACCAAACCACATCTCAAGAGCAAGGCTTAAAAAAATTCTTAACAGTCTCACAGAAACTGTGTGGGCTCCCTGCAACTATTTAAGGGTAGATTCTGGAGAGGACATTTTAAACCTGAAATTGGTTTCTTTGCAGAGGAGGAAAAAGCTCAGAGAAAGAGAACTTAACTTGGGACTGGATAAACAGTTCAGCAGTTAAAGAGTGCTTACTGTTCTTCAAGAGGACATGGGTTCGGTTCCCAACACCCAACTTGGGTGGCTCACAACTGCTTGTAACTCCAACTCCAGAGGATCCAACACCCTTTTCTGGCTTCCAAGGGTACCTGCATACACATGCACATACCCACACATAGGCTGTGCATATACACATATTCAAAAAATAATAATAATTCAGAAGTGGTGTGTGTCAGCATTTGAGAGGCAGAAGCATGCAGTTTTCCATGAGTTTGAGGCCAGCCTGGTCTAAATAGTGAGTTTGAGGCCAGCTAATGCTAAAGGAAGACTCTGTCTTTAAAAAAAAAAAAACCTACTAAAATAATAACAACATAAATAATCTTTAAAATAGAAGTTAAACATTTGGTCATAGAATAGGAGCTATTCAAATGGACTACAACATGTTACACGCTACATTTCTCAAAGCTTCTTATATAAAACTTAGGAATTAAAAAATGTTCTGCAAACTCTGGGCTGGTGAGATGGCTCAGTGGGTAGAGGTGACTGTGTACAAGTCTGATGACCTGAGATAAGTCCCCAGAACCCACAGGATGATAGGAGGGAACTGACTCTATAGGCTGTCCTTTGGTCTCCACAAAAGTGCCATGACATGGACACACACACACACACACACACACACACACACATACACACACGATGATAGGAGGGAACTGACTCTATAGGTTGTCCTTTGGTCTCCACAAAAGTGCCATGACATGGACACACACACACATACACACACACACACACACACACACACACAAATTAAAAAAGTGTTCTAGAAACTTACTTCAGAAAGAGAGTTTAAGTTTGGTCTCAGGAAGTAGGTAATGGCTGCGATCTGAATAGCAAAGAATGGCAGTGCCCAGTTCTCCCGCAGCGGGATGGTAAACTCAACCCTTGTGGTATCTACTCTGCAAGAAGAAACACAGATGGCCAAAATGATACCTTTTGCAACTACTAGATTCCTAACGTGAAAGCTGAATGACATTAGGTACAAGTATGCTTAGATTCTGGTCAGTGGCTTTCGGGATCAACTGTCCTGTCATCACAACCATCCCTGTAATATAAAACTGCCACTGAGAACATGTGACCTGTCTCTGTACTCCTAGTTAGCTAAATGACAGAACCCGGGTTCAACCCACATTAGCCAGAGTACTAAGCTCTCTAAGAGCCCATGCCAAGCTCCCTTCACTCTTCTCTTAACTTTACTGGGGCGGTAGGTGAGGCTCTCTTTTCCTTAGCGCTTTATATTTTACTCTAAAATTTGTCTCCGGCAATAATTAATACAAGAAAACTTACCTCACTTAGAATAAATATAACCTTCCAGGGCTGAAGCAGAGGTTAGCTTTCATCTTTGTATAATCAGTACCAGAAACTCACATGCCCACACCAGGTATTCAATAAATGACTGTGAAGATCCACGGTGCCGTTCACAAATCGTGAGGGTGCATGAGAAAGCCTACCCGAGTCTGAAGTTCCTCACCTCTAAAATGAAGGTATTAGGACCAACTTTCGTTAAAGGAATGCATTTTGTAAAGTGCTGGGCATATAGCAAGCATTCAGAAGAGTAATAACTAAAAATAATTTTCTTGCCCAGTATGATGGTGCATGCCTTTTAATTCCATCACTTAGGAGTTAGAGGCAGGCAGATCCCTGTGAGTTCAAGGTCAGCCTGGTCTATATAGTGACTTCCAGACCAGTCAGGACCATATATTGAGACCCTGTCTCAAAAAAAAAAAAAAAATTAGTACTACTACTATTCATTTTCCTGAGGATTAGAGATAAAATCTGTTATTATAACTTCCATTTAAGTTTTAAGATCCTTACTGAAAATTGCTGTTGCTACTAGAAGCTGGGCAACAATTCAATACATTTTTTTTTTAAGACAGGATCTCGTTATATAGCCCAGGCAACCTGCTATTTACAGTCAGGCTGCCCTCAAACTTGGGGTGATTCTCCTCCGTCAGCCTGCCAAGTGCTAAGATTACAAGGCACGAGCCATGATGCCTAGCTAATAAATCTTAAATATGCTTTTAAAGTGCTATTTCATAAGGGTCCAGCATACACAGATGAAGATGGAAGTATAAGACGATATTACTAAGCAGTGTTAGGAACTTCGTTGTGTATGCACAGTGCTTTATGCCTTGCTACAGAATCGCATTAAGATCGACAGTAAAGCTGGGTGTGGTGGCAGAGGCCTGTGACCTCAGTGTCTGGGGAAACTGAGGCAGGAGATGCTGCACTCAAGACATGCCTGGGCTATAGAGTGAGCTCAAAGGCAGTCCAGCAACTTACTGAGACACTGTCTTAAAATTTAAAAAAAAAATTCAAAGGAGGGCTGGGGATGTAGTTCAGCGGTAGAAAGCCTGCCTACTGTTCATGAGGCACTGGGTTCAATCCCCAGTACCACACACACATAGCTATAAAGATATTAAACTGTGTAGAGATGAGTTCTGGAACTGGAGAAGTACTGACCACAGAACAAATGGGAATAAAGCGGGGCTTATTACAAATAATACTCTGGATCTGCAGTTTTCTGCTAGGTTTCCCAGCTGTGAATACATCTAAACAAGACTTTCTACTTTACTAAGTAAGAAAAATGCTCTCAGCCCAAGAAGTATTAGAAAAAGCTGCTTCATCGACATTCTACTTAGGAAAGGAGAAAGGCATGCTGACCCAGCTCACCTGTTGGTGACGTACCAGAGCGCGGCTAACAGTCCTGACAGCCAGGTGCCGCTCAGGAGCCAGCTGGTCACATACAGGGCTGTGACGTAGACAGCTTGGAGTCCAAACAAAGTGTAGATATAAAAATAAACAGGTTCTAGATATTTCTGTAAAGAGAATTAAGAAAAGCATTTGTTAGGGGTGGGGGTGCGGCTCAGCACCGGCCTAGTGATGTACCAGGCCCCCAGTTTCAGCCCCTTACCATGCACATTGATCACAGAAGTCCTGATCTTGCTGCTATTTAAAAGATATGTCCAGAGAAACATGATGTTCAGAAAAGTGCCATTTATTTCGGCAGTAAGGCCACAGGACCCCTTTCCATCCAAGTGAGTGGCCTTCTTCCTTCCCATTAGCAATCGAGGACAAATGGGAGGCCCTGGGGGTTTGAGTCAGCATTTACCCTAGACCAATTTACACTTGTCTAATTTTGCCTTATCCACACAAGAATTGATCACTCTGATCTGCTAATTTTATATTTTTTCACAAGACAAGTCGGGAGAAAAAGGTAAATTGGGAATGATTGCACATCTTCAAATAAAATATTTATCAGTTTCTAGGCTGCATTAGGCTATGCGTTATAAGTTATGGCATAAACCAGGAAGCATCTACCTGTGAAACTATAAAATACAGCCAGGTATGGTGGTGCACACCTTTAATCCCAGCACTCGGGAGGTAGAGGTAGGCCAGTCTCTGTGAGCTCAAGGTCAGCCTGGTCTACGAGATAGCGAGATCCAAACCAGCTGGAGCTACAGGGAGACCCTGTCTCAAACAAAAACAAAGAAAAATAAAAACAAAAAAATATATACAGCAGTATCTAATAATAGAGAAAAATTAATCAAAGTTCCCAGAGCACAGGGAGAAAAGCACAGCACTGGGATTTCCCATCCAGACAGACAAAACGAGAAGAAATGGGACTAGACCGTCACAGGTCTGAACAGTCCAACGACAGAAGCGGACATACCTGTATGGGAAGAACTCTATACAAAATGCTGAGAAAAACCTCTTGGTAAATATTCATTCGTTGAAGGAGGTTAATCGTCCTCATGGATTCAGTTTTATTGTCATACATTAAGCCATGAAAGCCTAAGAATGAGAGTTTAAAAACCAGAGGGAAAAAATTACAATTATACCTATTCATTCAACATTAGTCACAAAGTTTTAACCAGGTCAAGAATGTGGGATGTAAGAACGGGCCAGGGGTCTGAAGAAATGGCTTAGAGGTTGAGGAGTATGTACGGCTCTTACAGAAAACCCAAGTTCAGTTATAACAATTTATAATTATCATTTACCCCTGTAACTTTAGATCCAAGGGATCCTACGCCCTCTTCTGGCCTCCCCAGGCACCACACTCAGGTGTACAGCCTCTCCTATCCCACAAACACACACACATATAATTAAAAATAAAATTTTGGCCGAGTGTGGAGGCACATGCCTTTAATCTCAGCACTCGGGGGGCAGAGGCAGGCAGGTATTTTTGAGATCGAGGCCAGCTTGATCTACATGGCGAGTTCCAGACCTGCTAGGGACACAGGAAGACCCTGTTTCAAAAAAGTAAAATAAATTTAAAAAAAGGAGACAGCAAAAGCAAGGTCCTATCCTCAAAGAGTTTCCCATTCACTAAGTGGTATTTAATATTTACACAAATATGGAGCAATTCACACTTCTGGGATTGTAGTGGGAAAAGAAACCAGAGATTTCCCTTTAGGCAAGAGGATTCACACCCTTCACCTGTCCTCCTAGTGTCACATGCGACACCTGCTCTGGGAGGGACAATAGCCTTCTTATCTCTGGAATGGTTTGGGGTGTGCTGCATACCTTCCACATCTGAGCAGAGGCTCTAGAGGCTAACACGTGTTCCTACATCTTCTTGTCCTCCTGGCATGGGCGGTGTGGTCTAAAGGAGCCACAGGCACAGAGTGGCTGCTGCTAGCTCACAGCAGACACGTAAGAGCACAAACAAATATGCTCTCACAGAAACCCACGGCTGTCTTTTTAAAGATTTATTTTTAATATTCTTAAAAATCATGTGTGTAGGTCTGTGTGGGTATGTGCACATGAGTGTCCCCACAGAAGCCAGAAGAAGGTGTTGGACCCCCGGAGCTGGAGGTATGGACAGTTGTGGGTCACTAGACATGGGTCTGGGAACAGAACCCAGATCCTCTGCAGGACTGCTACAGACTCGGCCTCTGAGCCATCGCTCCAGCCCCTTTGTAAGCTGTCTTGAGGTCACTAGGTACTATACCCAGGATAATTAATACAGTACAGGAATGGAGAGTTCACAGAAGGAAGCACGTACAATGCTTAGACACAGGAAAAGATGTTTACCCTGGTTCCTATCAAAAGAAGCCCAAATTAAGGGGCTGGAGAGATGGCTCAGAGGTTAAGAGCCCTGGCTGCTCTTGCAGAGGACCCAGGTTATGATCCCCACACTCACATGGAGGCTAACAACCACCTGTAACTCTAGTTCCAGGGGATCTGACACCCTCTTCTGACCTCTGCAGGCACTGCACAACCCTGATACACTTACATACATGCAGGCAATATACTCATCTACATAAAATAAAAATAAAATAATAAAGAAGTGCAAATTAAAATCACACAGAGACTATTTCTCAAGTATCTGCTTGGCGAAAGTCAAGAGCATTGACAAGGTGCTGTGTGGGAAGGTGAAAAGTGAATGCTGGTCCACTGGAGCTGGGAACACAGAAGCCTCGCCTCTGTGGGGAAGCTGTGTAATAGCCAAGCAGGTTACAGGTGTGTTTGCCCTCTGATGAGGTAGACTGCTGACGAGGAACTGATCCCAAAGACAGACTGGCAAAGGCACAGTGTGACAAGGCACAGGGTCATTCAAGCAGAGCTGTTGATAACAGCAACAGATCAGAAACAACCCAAATGTCCACGAGTAGTGTGAACTATGCTCCCATCGATCTCCCACGATGAAGCCTTGATGCAATGTGACTCCAGGACGCAGGTCTTTCTTTAAGGAGGAGGTGAGGGGGAGATAAGCAAGGTGAGGACCTAGTCTAGTATCTGCCTTCAACATAAAAGTCTTGAAGAATTAGGAACGGTTCCCAAAATAATGGGTATAAATGAGACAAAAGTATAGATATAAACAATGTGCTAAATGAGAAAAAACAGATATTTTCTCTAAAACGTGGAAAGAAGCAAGGGTGTCTACTCTCCACTCGAATGAACGTCATGCTTTAAATCCTGGCTGGAGTAGGAAGATGAGAAAAAGGCATAAAACGCACACAGCAAAATATCCCCGCTTGCTGACGACATGAGCCTATATGTAAAAGACCCTAAGAACAGACTCTACCAGGAAGCTTTTAGATCTGACAAACACTTTTAGTTCAGTTGCAGGATACAAAATTAACACTGGAGAAGAAATTAAGAAAAACATTCTATTCATAACAGCTTTATAGAAAATAAAGTACCCAGGAATAAACCTAAGTGAGGAAGTGAAAGACCTCTATAATGAAAACTTTAAGACATGGAAAGACAGCTGATGGAAAGACCTTCAACACTTCCAAACTGGCACAAATAATATCATGAAAACGGCTATTTTGCCACAGCAATCTACAGACTCTAGAACCCCCATCAAAATTCCAACAGCGTGCTTCATAGAACTAGAAAAAAAAATCTTAAAATCCATATGAAACATGATAAAGTTCACAAATAGCCAGAGCAATCCTAAGGAGAAAAAACACCGCAGGCAGAACATTTGACCTCAGATTCTACGACAGAGCCATAACGATAAAGATGGCAGGATACTGGGACAACACAGACATCCAGACCAATGGAATGGCAAAACACAGGACCCAGAAATAAACCCACACAATGATGGCCACCTAGTATTCGACAGAAGTGTAAAGAAAATTACACACACACACACACACACCCTAAAAAAAAAAAAAAGACAGCCTATTCAACAGATGGAGCTGGTGAACCTGGGTATCCACCTGCCTGAAAATCAATTTGAATTGGATTAAAGAACCTTAATTAAAAAGCTGAAACACTGAAAATGTGACAGGGAAACACAGAGATGACATTTCATAATACAGATATAATCAAGAACTTTCTGCATAGAACTAATGAAAGAGAATGCATGAAACTAAAAAGCTTCTGGGGCTGGAGAGATCCGGCAGTGAAGGGCATTGGCTGCTCTCGTGGAGGACCCAGATTCTATTCGCAGCATCCACATGGTGGCTAGAGACCCTCTGTAAGTCCAATTCCAGGGGATCCGATGACCTCTTCTGTCCTCCTTGGCCACTGCGTGACACAGGTGTACTTACATGCATGCAGGCAATACACTCATACACACAGAACAATAATAAAAATTCAAAAACGACCATAACATTAACAACCATGAAAATGAGAATGTGCCCACCCTTCTCTGAAGTGCGGTTGGCAGTTAATGGTCACGGAGGGAGGTCGTGAGCCACTGGTAAGACCCCATGGCCCTGTAAATAGCCTCCACCCATGCTCAAGACAACAACCCTAATCAAACCCAGTGGGTCACAAAAAAACAAGAACAGAAAAGACAGAAAGTAGGAGATTTGCTGAGCAGAAGAGGTTCAGAAAGGGTAACGCAGATGACAAAAGCAGAGACTGGGCGGCAAAAATGACCCCAAACCACTGTATACATGTATGAAATCGTCAAAGAATTTTTTTTTAAAGATCATTTTTTGCCTCAAAACTGTTCATCACAAGACTGCAATCCCTGTAACAACAGCTAAATAACGTGAGAGTTGTTTTCACCAGAGGGCAGCAGCAGACAGGCTGGGGATCTAGAGAAATGTTCATCTGCCTCATGTCATGGCCCACTGATGACTCCTGGAGATGGAGGTGTCTGATGTAATGAAATGGACATTCAGAACAGCATGCGTCCGTCAGAGGTACATCCTGAGGGATTCCTGCACATCCCACCATCTGTTGCAATCATGGATTTGAGATTCCCTTATGATAGGAGTCAGGGAACAGAGACACAGCTCCAAGCTGCCGCTGGCTCTCAGCATCCTGAGGGATTCCCTTCACCTTTGACGGACCCTGATTCAGGCCAAACTGAGATTGGTGGCTTTGATGTCAAAAAGAATTTCAGGACCATTGGTATGAGGAAGCAAAGTTGGAGATTTCATTAATGAGAAAAAGGACATGGTGTTTATAAGAGAGTGCTGTGTTTTAATGTCCCAGGGGTGACTGCATACAGGATTGGGGGGCTTGGAAATGTCATTGCTCAGTACATTTCTTGGGATACTCCTTGACCTCTGTTCCACTCTTCTGTAATTGAGATTAAAGGTTGGTCCTCCAAGTGTCTTGAATGGGATTTCAATCTGCTAAAATAAAACCAGGTGCCACCGGGGCTACAAGAACGCTCAGGATACGGCTCTCACTGTGAACTGGGTTTCTGGTATTATTCCTAGAAAACTGCAAGTTTAGAGCTGGTAAGTGAGAAAGGCTTCAAGCAGTTGCTAACTTCCAAATTCTTGCTTCTATGCTGGTGAGAGGCTTCAAGCACACTCACAGTGGAGGACTTGTTTTCCTTCTCCAGTCCCACTCCTCCTCCAACCCCTTACCCGAGTCTTTCTGGCCTGTCTCACTTGTCCCAGGGACATCAGCAGGTGTAGAGTAAAAGGAGGAGAATCCTGACTGACAGTGAAATCTGCATTGTGCATTATCAGCAGATAAATGCAAGCTCTGTCACTTACCAAGGCAATTTTGGGTAACATGACCACTCCTCTATGACATGCAATTAATTCTGTCCCGCCCACTCATCAGGGCTTTGCAAGAAATAAATGAGATTATCAATGCAATATGGAGCACTACACAAAACCTAGGGAGATTAAGATAGATGTGTGCACCTCAAAGTTTCAACTGGAAAAGAAATAATGGCCTTTTAGAGCACCTTTTGTGAAAAACAGACTACTGGAATATCATTATTCTTCAAGAATTTTGGACTGCACAAAGTATACATTTCTTCTGTCAAAATGTCTTTTCTCTTTCAACACAGGATAGACTGAAATAAAGATCTGTATTAATTTTAAAGTATTTGAATGTGTGACTGCAGGGAGCAGTGTACACTGAGAAAAATAAAAATATTTAAAAATTTATTTTATTTTATGTGCAGGAGTGCACTGCCTGCATGTATGTAAGTGTACTCATGCATGCAATGCCCACACAGGCCAGACGAAGGCTTCAAATCACCTGGAAGTGGAGTTACAGATGGTTTTTAGCTACCATGTAGGGTACCAGGAACCGAACCCTGGTCCTCTGCAAGAGCAGCCAGGGCTCTTAACCGTGGAGACATCCCTCCAGTCACTACTGAACATATATTTTTGCTAAAAAAATTAGAACTACCATAGACCCGGCTATAGCTGGCCACACGCCCAAAGGTCCATAGACACTAGCATGTCTGGGTTTACTGCTGTTCCATATAACGGTAAGGAATTGAAATCAGCAGAGATTTCCCTGGACTGAAGAAGTGCAAAACACACAGACAGTGGTTTCCACAAAATCATGAAGATAACAAGGAAACAGATGAAACCAGAAATTACTAAGTGAGGAAAGCCAGATTCAGGAAGACAAATACCACATGCTCCCTCTCATATGTGGGGGTCCAGGCTTAATGTTTATTCATGTGTGGGTGAGAGTGTGGGTCCAGGCGGTGAAGGCTGAAAGGGGACCGTGAGAGGAAAGAGAGAGGAAAGCAGATCTTATGGGGGCAGGTGGAGGGCGGGGGGAGGGGAGTGGAATGCTGCAAGGGGGTTGTGGGCAGGTGGGGAGGGATCAACAAAAGCTAATTACATTTGAAAATGCCATAATGAAGCCTAGTACGTCCCATGCTAATAGGAAACAAACCAACAGGGTTGGGTGAGGTGTCTGTAGCATGCAAGCCTTTACTCCTAGCACTCAGGAGGACGGGACAGGCGGATCCCTGTGCATTCAAGGTTAGCTTGGAAGTTCAAGGTTAGAATGAGTTAGTTCCAGGCCAGCCAGGGCTAGTGAGAGCCTGATTGAAAAATCAGTTAATCGATCAATCAATCAATCAACCAAGCAATCAAGCCAGCCAGCAAGCGTGTGTTCTCCTGTTTGGGGTCTACTTGTCAACACCTGCATGGGTTTACTCTGCCCACATCTCCCTCTTTCCCACTCCTTTCCTCTGGGAAAGGCCAGGTGAGAACAAAGTGAAGGAGGCTCAGGACACCAGGAAGAGGACCCTCAAGAGAACACCCTACTGACACTTTGATCTTGAACTTTTAGCCTCCAGTACCGAGAGAAAAAGAACTTCCTGTAATACTACGGCTGGCCTAGAAAAAGCTAGCACACGAATGTTACACACTGAATGCGTGTGCGCTGCTCAATTCTTACGCTGGAGAGCTGGGCCCACATGAAGGATTAGTGTCCTCACAAGAACACACCTGACAGCCGGCCGTGTCCTCTGTCTCTCTGGCATAAGAGGACATCGCCTGTGGCAGTCCACATATCAGGAAGAATGCACTACAGAACCTGACCAGACAGCCCTCATCTCAGACTTTTACCCTCTGGAACCTTGAGAGAATTAATTCTCTGTTGCTGAAGCCACCTTGTCCATAGTATTCTGTTATAGCAACGTGGTGAGATCAACAAAGAATTGTATAATTTACAGTTATGTGTACAGAGAACTATGCAGGTATGAAAAAAGAAATAAAGAATGTTTCTATTCTACTATGACATCATGGCCAAGATTTCTATTAAGCAGACAAGGCTTAAAGGAACAATGCATAGGTAAGTGGTTTTTCTGTAACACAGGGTGGTGAATGGCGAAGACACAACACGACAGTGTCTGCTCACCAGAGACGGCTCAATGGTTAAGAGTGCTTGCTGTTCTCCAAGAGGACACAAGTTCAGTTCCCAGCACCCATGTTGGGCAGTTCACAACTGCCTGTGACTCCAGCTTCAGGGTATCTGACACCCTCTAACCTCCAAAGGCATCAGCACTCAAGTGCACAGACCCACAGGCAGAGTCATACCCAGACACATAAAATGCTTTTAACAAAAACAATGTAAATCTTTAACATATTTGCTCATCATAAAATATCAACAGTAGATGAATAAACAAAAACAAAAACAAAAGCCAGACAACTAAAGAAGAGTAAACACTTTTTGAGTACTTGCCTAATGCACCCAAGACCTTGGCTTCACCTTTCAGCACAAGGTGAGAAGCAGTGCAGTAAGAAAGCAGCGGGGATGAACCGGGCCCCTGATGCTCATGCCTTAAAGCTGTGACTTAGGGGACTGGAGAGATGGCGCAAGTGGTTAAGAGCACTGGCTGATCCGGGTTCGATTCCCAGCACCCACATGACAATTAACAACCATCCTTAGCTCCAGTTCCAGGGGAATCCAACGCCCTCTTCTGACCTCTGTGGGCACTGCACGAGATGGGTGTACTTACATACATGCAGGTGATACTCATACACATAATATAAAAATAAATAAAATATTTTGAAGCTTTGATTCAGAACCCATGTAAACATTTTTTGTAAATATAAAAAATGTACAACATAATCCCTAAGAACCCAAAAGCAAGATGAAATGAACCTACTGAGTGGGCGTTATGGGAGGAATCCGACTGCTTGGAGCAGGTTACAGCTTCAGGCAAAGGGAACTGGTTTGCCTGACAGAGGTTGTGAAACGCTCTTCTTCAGAGATGAGTAGGGACGAAAAGGATGAGAGAATCAGAGCATCACAGCCTCACATCTTTTTATTTTTGGTCTCTTTTTGAGACAAGGTCTCTCTGAAGCCCCAGTTGGCCTGGAACTTACTATGTAGTTTGGTCCCAGGCTGGCCTTGAACTCCCAGAGATCCACCTGCCTCTACCTCCTGTAGAGCTGGGACTAAAGATATAAACTAGCACACCCAGCAGAATGTCACATCTTCTATGAAATGAATGTTAATGGCAATATGTTTCTTTATTTGATCTGAGACAAGGTCTCCAAAGTTGGCCATGTTGGCCTTGTGTGGGTTAATACTGTCAGCTTGACAAGATCCAGAGTCACCTAGGAGACAGAGCCCTAGCCATGTCTGTGAGAGAGTTTCTAGATTGGATTAACTGTGGTGGAGAGACCCACTCTAAACTCCATGGACTGGGGTCTCGAACTGAAGAAAAAAGAGAAAGAGAGCTGAGCACCAGCATTTACTTCTCTCTACTTGTTGACTGTGGACTCTCACCATGGGGACTGTATCCCTGGAAGAGTAAGCCCAATAAGTGCCTCCCACCTTTCAGTAGCGTTTTGTCAGATCACAGTAAGGAGGAAAGTAACGGGTGTGGAATGCATGAAGTCACCAAGGATGGCCGGAACAGCCGCCTCTGTCCCACAGTGCGGGATCACAGGTGTGTGCTGCCCTGGTCTGGCTAACAGCAGTATTTTCACTGTTACTGTTTTCAGAACTGAGAATTGCATGGCTTCACTTATGCCACTCAAGAGCTCTGCAGCTGAGCTTCTCCAGCCCGTTACTGTTACATTAAGAGTATTGAACAGAGCAGCAAGTAAGCGACAACATCAATGTCACAAGGAAGCCAAATTTCTATTTAAGTAGAGGAGAGAAGCGGAATGACGGGGAGAGAGGTTCAAGTGGAGAGTGATTCGAGGTAGGGCGGAGGAGGGGAGGGAGGGATAACTAACACTAAGGACTGTCCTCATTTGCTTCTCCACTGCCCTGACAAAATACTCCCACCACTACCAACTTGGGGAGGAAAGTGTATTTGGCTTACATCTCCTGAGTCACACAGTTCATCAGGGAGCCCAAAGTAGGAACTCAGGGCTGGAATCTAGAGGCAGGAGCTGGAGCTCAGGCCACAGAGGAATGCTGCTTACTGACTTGCTCCCCTGGCTCATGCTCAGTCTCCTTTCGTATACAATAGACAACAACTTGCCCAGGGGTGACACCACCCACAGTGGGTTGAGTCCTTCCACATCACTCAACAATCGAGAAAATATCCCACAGACATGGCCATGGGCCAGTCCTATGGAGGAAATTCCCCAATTGAGGCTCCCTCAGCCCAGGTGTGTCAAGTTGACACTAAAGCTATCAAGCACAGGACGTTTGAAATCAAGACATATATGTGTACAGATATACACATATATATTCACATAAAGTAGATTAAATGGAGTTACCCTACAGAAAGGATTATGCTCCTTCTAGACGGCATGGCTTGACAAGTAAAAAGCCCAGCGCCCGTGTGATACCTGCCCTCCCCCTGTTGATCAGAAGTGTCCCAGAGACTCCCCAAACAGTACAGTCTACTGCCTTTGCTCTTGTTTGCCCCCAAGAACTCTACTGCTAAAAACACACATTCTGGTCATAGGACACAGAACCAAGTTGATTCTGCACAAAGCTTCCACCCCGGTGTTTAACCTACATAGCCACCTAGGCTGTTGGGGGAGAAAATTCACCAACAGTCTCACGTAGCTGTGACGCTGAAAACTGTTAAAATGACCAGTGACTCAGGCACCTGTGCA
Organism: Eospalax fontanierii; assembly: GCA_035773235.1. NCBI lineage: Eukaryota > Metazoa > Chordata > Mammalia > Rodentia > Spalacidae > Eospalax > Eospalax fontanierii. The sequence goes on along the minus strand of CM069554.1, from coordinate 19,955,731 downwards.
ACAGGCCAAGGACCCATGGCTGGTGAGCTCATAGGCCCCAGGGGTAAATCTACTACTATTCTATTCAATGGACACAGTACCAAATCATCCTCCAAACTCCTATCTCTGTACCTTTAGGTCGGTGCAGCTCTCAGACCTCATCAGAGAAGGTTTCTTTGTTCTATGAGTGGTGGTTAATGCAGAAACTCACAACTGATCAAAGTGTAGAGAATAAGTGTCGGTGGAGTGCTCAGTGACAAGTGGGTCACCTGTCTCACTGCCCCTCCCGGGGCTCAGGGACCATCTCAGAAGAGGACATGAAAAGACTGTCAGAGCCAGAGGTCAAGGAGGGCTGGAGAGAAACCCCGACTTCTGGATGTGGGAGGACGGCTACACTCACGAACTCACAGCAGCTGTAAGGCTGCCAGCACAAGACCTGCACAAGATCATCTTAGCATTGGGGGAGGGACTCAGGAGCTTCCACCCCTAACTGTGCGGTTATGGACAGCCGATGGCTTCTAGGGGACAGAAAGTTGTGTTATAAAGGCGTGACAACCACGCTCCAGTGGATGCCCCAGATCTAGTGCTCAGCACAAATGGGGTTGGGTGGACTATTTTTTTTTTCTTTTTTACAAAAAGGAAAAAGAAACGAGAGGACACAAAGTTGGGAGGGGGAGGAGAGAAGTGGATCTGGATCTGGAAGGGTTCGGAAAAGGAGCATGCACTGGGTAAGATGAGGACACAGCACAGAAAATTCTCAAAACACTCATGAAAATTTTAAATAAACTAAAACTTGACAGGAAAAAAAAAAGAGATACCAATATAAAATTTAAAAGGTAAAAACTATTGTTAAATTCAAGTAACACCCAGATAAGGGCACCTCTCTGTCCCAGCACCCCGGAGAGGCTTATCAAGAACAAGTGAGTTAGGGTATGGTGGTGCACACCTTTAGTTCTAGCAATCAGGAGGAGAGGCAGCAGATCTCTGAGGACTGAAGTTAGCCGGGTCTACATAGTGAGTTACAAGCCAGCTTGAGTTACAGGAAGACCCTGTCTCAAAAAGATTAAAAAAAAAAAAAGTTTAGGGGGTGGAGAGAGATGACTTAGTGGTTAAGAGAATTGGCTGATCTTGCAGAGGACCCAGGTTTGATTTCCAGCACCTATATAGCAGATAATAACTATCCTTAATTCCAGTTCCAGGGTATCCGATCCCCTCTTCTGGCTTCTGCAGGCTTTACACGACATGGGTACACTGACATACATGTGGCCAAAACATTCGTACATACAAAATAAAAATAAATCAATAAAAGAACATATGAGTCAAAGAAAGGAGTATGAGTCTAAAAGGTCCCTTGGGGACTTCCGTTAGATGGAGGGATGGTAGAGTGTATGAACTCTAAACCATCTAGAAAAATAAGAATATAGAAAAGGACTAAACAAAGGCACTGCAGCAACTTCCGTCACCAAAATCCCGCTGCTTCTAGACAGCACTTCCGCCTGCTATTTTAGCTTCCTTTCTAGTTGCTCTAACAACGTACCCTGAAAAGCAAACAACGCAGGGAGGAAGGGTTTATTTTAGCTCATAATTCTAGGCCCCAGTGCCCAAGTGCAGGGACGTCAGGGTGACAGGCACTTGAAGCAGCTGGTCACATCCCATCTCAAGAGCAGAGACGACCGCATGCCTGCGCTCCGAAGCCTTTGTCGACTCAAACCCAGGGTGCGGCACTACAAACCTACAGCGGGATAGGTCCTCCCACCTCAGTTAATGGAACCAAGACAAATCCTCCACAGACAGGCCCACGGGCCAAGCTGAACTAGATGATTCCTCACTGGAACTCTCTGCAGGTGATTCTAGATTGCATCAAGTTCACAGACCTCGTCATCACATCTGCAATGATCTCTTCCCAAATGATCAGGAGCCACACTAAGAAACTGCAAACAGATTTAGGGATGGAAGAAAACTGGATGGAAACACTTATATAACTTCTTCCAGAGCAAAACGTTTCCATGAGATGACGGGACATTAGCAAGGAAAACCCATGTGCGTTCAGAGAAAATAGGCACTTGAGTTTGTGAAAGCACTTAAAATGTGTGAGTGTAGAGGCTGCAGACATGGCTCAGCAGTTCAGAGTACCTGCTGCTCTTGCAGAGTGTTTGGTTCTTAGCACCCACGTTGGGCAGTTCACATCAACCTGTAATTTCAGCTCCAGGTGATCTGACGCCCTCTTCTGGCCTCTACAGGTACCTGCACTCATGTGCACAAATCCACACACAGACACACACACATGCACATAATTATAAAGTAAATTTAAAAAAATGTGTGTCAAGTGCAAAGCACATCTCAATGGAAATTCTGCAGAGAATGCCAAGTGTGGTTTACCTTGCTGGAGAGTTGGTGCTTGCAGCATCTGCTTGTAGTAGGAATAATACAGTCCGCATTCTGTCCTGAATGAGATTTCTCGCTCCACTTCCTGAAACAGAGTGAGAAATGCTGGGTTTATGTAACCTAGTTTTGTTGAAATACACAGTTACTCTGGAAACGAGATATAGAACTATAGCTCGAAAGAGAAAAATACTCTGGAAATGTAACCTCAGGCAATCTTGACAGAGCCAGGCAGAATGGCACATGCCTGTAATCTAAGCATTCAGGGGGCTGAGGCAGGAGAATCATGAGTCGGTTCTAGATTATATAGTCGGACCTGTCTTATCATAACCAAAAGAAAATTCTTGGCTAACCAGAACCACAGAAGGCTGAAGGTGGTAAAGCTGGATGCTGGGCTGGATTCCCTGGGGCGTGTTATACCATTCTGTGTACTTTTGCTGGTATGTAAAATTTTCCATAACAAACCATTTTTTTAATGGACAGAACCTGTTCCATTTATGTGAATATTTCTGAATTTATGTTTTCACATAAATTAAAACTGTAAAGAAAATTTTAAGATACCACCACCAATCCCAAATAATATTAGTGACACATAAAATAGGAATATTGGGGCTAGAGAGATGGCTCAGTGGCTAAGAGCATTTGCTGCTCTGGCAGAAGACCCAGGTTCAGCTCCCAATACCCAAGGTGGCCAGCTCACAACTGCCTATAATTCCAGCTCCAACAAACTCAATGCCTCTGACATCCACAGGCACCTGCACTCACCCGCGTGTGCGCGTGTGCACACACACACACACACACACAGAGCAAAATTCAAAAATGAAGCTTAAAAAAAGAACAAGGCCAGGCATGGTCACACATGCCTTTAATCTTAGCACTTAGGAGGTAGAGGAAGGTGGGTTTCTATAAGATGGCCAGTCTGGTCTACACAGCAACTTCCAGGCCAGTTGGAGCTACAGGGAGACCCTGTCTCAAAACACCCAAACCAAACCAAACCAAACCAAACAAACAAAAACCTTAAAACAAACAGGGTGCTATATGGGAAAAAAAAAATCTCCCAAACAAAAATATAATTACATAATATTCCTGCCAAAAAGCTAACAATGCAATAGAGGATCAGCAACTTTCTTCTTATTCTAAAATATGGTAACCTTCCTCCAATGGGGTAGACCTGGCACATATGGATTTTACATTCACATGTGTACTCCTGGTAGGTGCTCCTGTGGATAAATAGCTACAGGAATTATTCAGGGATCGAGGGTTCTTTTTCTTGCAGTGCTGAGGATTGAACCCGAGGCCTTGCACATACTAGGCAAGTACTCTACCACTGAGCCACACCACCAGCCCTATGAAAACATTTAAACTGCTTTAAAGTTGTCAGTTATAGAAGAACTAAACACATAAAGTAATTGCCATGAGCCAACCCAGTTACAAGATACTTTTATTAAATTTAAATTTTAAATCATTAACACAAACATGGACGCTCTGGGTAAAAGGCGAATGACTTTTCGAATCATCCTGTTACCGTTCTTGGTACATTTCATATACAAGTTACAAATGATTAAAAATGTCATTACACACACTTTTACTTCAGTGTTCCAAAAACATGATCCACACGTGGGAGTGATCTGGCTGTGACATGTCACCCCGTGGATCACCAGGGCTGATTCAGCTGATCTGGCTGGCTAGGCCAGTGTCCCCTTCCTCCCGGTGGTCCACATGCATCCTGCCCAAACCTGTGTGCTCCATTGAAGAGGATGACCTTTCTCGATGGAGGAGGACTGGTCTTCAGCTCGGGATATATGAGTAGCTGCCCTCCCCTGCTAGAATCTCCAAACAAGCTCTCAAGGTCCAAAAACCAGGTTCTAGAATTTATATTACAATGTAAAAAGTGATGCCGTGTCGTGCATGCTTACCTTACATCAGATCCGTGTGTCACACCCCAAGTAACACGAACACTGACAGTCTTCACTTTAGCACATTTTTGCTTCCCCCATTAAAAGAACAGTTCATACGATGTATCTTCAGACCTAGAAACTAGTTAATGTATTTCTCTTATCCTTTAAATATTTTCCCATCCTTTAGAAATACTATGAATTTGGGCCACGGAGAGGACTCAGCGGGCATGGGTACTGCTGCCACATTTCACAACCACCGACTTCTAAAAGCTGTCCTCTGACCTCCTCAGGCATGCCATAGCCTGTGCACACCCATATGTACACAGACATACAAATAAATGTAATAAACAAATTTTTTTTACAGTCCGCATATCCAACTATTAACTCCAGAAAATGAACTGTTATTCAGTCCTTTTAGAAAGGTGGGCAAGAAAGAGTAAACCTTAAATGTTGGCCTTCCTTTCACACATAATAAACATATCTTGGGGGCATGTCAAGCATTAACAAAGAAAAAGGAAAAACAATTCCGCTGGGCATGGTGGATCGGCCCTGTAGTTTCAGCATTCCAGAATCTGAGGCAGGAAGACCACAGTTTCCGCAAAGGCTGTGAGCTGACCCACCCTCTGGGTTTTCAGAGCAGAGGACATCTTTCTTAGTAATGACGTTAATCCAGTCATCTTTAATCTTTGTGAACAACTGCTTTATTGCTTTTGATAACACAAACCAAACTGGTCTTCCTTGTTTCTGGAAGTGCACTCCCACGCGGGTCAAATCACCATAGGGACCATCAATCGATGTGCACTGGGCAAATATTAGCTTTTGCTCATGCAAATTAAAAAAAAAAAAAAACATTCAGAAAACATGCGTTCGGGGTAATGACGCTCAAGTGTTCACAGAATGATCTGCTGCCTTCAACCGAGTCCCCTAACGCCAAACCTACAGCTCCACTGGGAGAGCCAGACCAGTCTCTCACAACTTTATGTTCCATTTTCTGTAAGATTCTAAGAATTGTTTTTAATGGTCTCGTAAAGATGCTGGGGGGACCAGGGTGGGAGTGCGGGATTGGTCCCTCTAAAAGCACAAAGCTTTGGTGTCTCGCTCCTCTCTCTCTACTAAACCCAGAACAGTAAAAACCAAAGGGGGCCCTAATTAGTAAAAACGCATTCGAACATGATTAATTGGTAATCTTGGCACCAGCTGTCTTGAACCAAATGCTATCCTTTATTAGACAGACACTTGCAAGTTTTACATCTGCTTCACGCTAAGAGAACATCTGCTTCACTCAAACACTTTCCCAGTTTTACAGCAATTTATACTTTGTCTGGTGGATGGCGCCAATGAAAATGTACATTGATAGAAGCCACCCTCTGCAGAACGCAAAGCGAACAAATACTCTCCATTTGAATTTGCATAGGTTCTGAGGGGAGAGCAGGGTTTGGCAGAGAATAAAAACCTCCCTGAAGATATGACAGAAAGAACTAAAGGACAAATGAACTGGATGCTTCTTTACTTTTAATTATGTGTGTATTTGTGTGTCTGTGTTGGGGTATGTGCATGTGAGTACAGTGTCTGCAACGGCCAGAAAAGGGGGTTAGATCCCTCCTGGAGCTGGAGTTGCAGGTGGCTGTCAGTCACCTGACAAGGGTAGTGGGATCTGAATTGGGGTCCTCCGAAAGAGCAGCCTGCATTTGAACCACCTTTCCAGCCCCGAGAAGTGTATTCTTGAAGATATACACGGGGGGCTGGAGATGGCTCATTGGTTAAAATGGCTGCTCTTCCAGAGGACCCAGGTTCGGTTTCCAGCACCCACATGGTGGCTAAAAACCATCTGTAACTCCACTTCCAAGGGACCTGACATTGTCTTCTGGCTTCCATGGGCACTGCATGCATGGGTGCATTTACATACAGACAGACAAAAGACTCATACACATAGAATAAATACATCAACCAAAAAATGTAGATTCACACTGTTAGTGGTGGCCCATGCCTTTAATCTGAGCACTTGGAAGGCAGAGGCAGACGATCCCTGGGAGTTCAAGGCCAGCCTGCTTTACATAGCGAGTTCCAGGCCAGCTGGGACTACAGGGAGACCCTGTCTCAGAAAGACCAAAAGAAAAAAATGATCCACACTGTCAAAAATCATTTCAGTAACGGCTTAGCAATTTAAGTACTAAAAGTTTTATCATCAAGGACAAAAAGAAAGGTAGTTGTCAGTTCACAATCTGCAGCCCTACAGGCATTACAGGTATGATGCTGGCAGCACACAAAAGGTTAACAAGCCCTTTGAGACAAATGACAGTAAATTTGGAAACACATCAAGTTCGTTTTTAAAAAAATCTCACGTCAATAACTTTTGTTTATAAAAACTGCCTCCTTCCCTCCCTCCCCTGGCAACACAATTAGGCTGCTGGGACTGGAGAAGCCAATGACCCATTAACTTTATGAACGTTATCTGTTTCAGAATTAGGTTAACAAATCATCTCACCAAGAAACGGGAGTTCATGAGAAGACAGCTGTGTGCAAAGCTCTGCACTGGGAATCACGCCCTTGGCAAACATATTTATGGCACATACATGGTTTATTGTCTGGTTAAATTCATGTCCATCTGTTAGAATGGAAGGATTCCTGCCCTAGAGTTGATTAAAGCTGTGACACGTGACAGCTGACAAGCAGTGTTGGTGAGAAGGTTAAGTCTTGCTGGCTTCGGAGAGAGCACTTCCACCAGTCGGCCCCCAAGCTATCAGTCGTCTGCGGATTAACCCCGTTTATTCCAGACACTCTTCACTCTACAAGAGGGTACAAATTCTGCAGCACCAGAAATCCATAAAAGAGTAAATGGCGAAAGGTTAACCTAAAGAATAAGACCAGGAGAAAGTGAGGCGTGCCTATGCTTTTCTAGCCAGTGCCTATCATTTCTGACAGGCTGCTTATTTGCTGGGAAAACATAAAGGTCTAAGAAGCAGGTCCTGATCCCAGCAGAGTTTATGCTATAGCAAGAAAGAACAATGTACTGTAAACAAAGAGAAGGATGAATCAAGGCCCAGGCACCAGAGCTGGAGAGTGGGCCCCTCGGCCTCAACCACCCCTTGGTTATTAACCTTCCCCACTAGGTCCAGGAAGGAAGTCAAAGTCTCGGTCTTCAACAAATTTATAAGACACCAACAGGGCACAACCTACCCCACACTGTGAAGATGGTCAGATACTATGAAAAGAAGGTATTGGACAGGGGTGGGGGATCAGCAGATGGAAGCGCTGGGATTTTTCTTTTCATATTTTATTATTTTTATTTTACTTGTATGAGTGTATTGCCTGCATGTATGCAATGCACCTGTGCCATGCAATGCCCACGGCAGTCAGAAGGAGTCAGGACCCCGGGAACTGGAATTACGGACTGTTGTTAGCTGCCATGTTGGTACTGGGACTAGAAACAGGGCCCTCTGCAAGAACAGCCAGTGATCTTAACCACTGAGTCATTTCTCTAGTCCCGTATGTATGTATTTTTTAAGAACTACTTTTTTATGTGTGTTGGTGTGTGTGTGTCTGTGTGAGTATATGCCACATGTGTGTGTGGGAGAGGACATCATAGGTGATGGTGAGCCACCAGATGTGGATGCTGGGAGAGGAGCTTGGCTCCTCTGCAAAAGCAGCCAGCACTCTTAACCACTGAACAACTTCTCCAGTCCTAGCTCCAGGTGTCCAGCCAGTGCTGGCTGGCCTTGAACTCAAAGAGATCTGCCAGCCTCTGCCTCCTGGGTGCCAGGATTAAAGGCATGTGCCACCATGCCCAGATTGTTTTTAAAATTTGTATGTGTTTTCCCTGCATGTATAAAAGTGCGCCACATGCATACATCACCCACGGAAGTCATAAGAGGGCGCTGGATTCCCTGGAACTGGAGTTATGAATGGGTGCTAGCCACCAAGTGGGTCCTGGAAATCAAACTCGGGTCCTCTGCAAGAGCAGTCAGTGCCCTTAATGGCTGAGCCACCAGCTTTATATTTTCAAAGGCTTTTAAAAGGCTCAAGATTGGCTGTAGAGTTCAGAGTTACCCAAGCAAAGCATTGAGTGAAATAAGCCAGACCCAGGGAGACAAACATTGCATGTGTCCCCTTATACGCAGGGTCCAGATTTTCAAAAATATGTATACACGGGGGACTAGGCAGCAAGAGAGGGCTGCCCATACAGCACAGAGGGAGGAGGAAGAGGCTCGAGATGATGATCGCCTTCTACATACCGGTGTGTCGAGGGATTTCACGTGGGTTTTGAAAGACCAACGTTCTTCAAGCTTTCTGGCCTGTGACACTCAAGGCAGAAGTTGCAATCTACAGAGGTGGGGGTGGCTCAGGAGGAAACAGCCATGGAGAGGGAAGCCCAGGGCCTTGACCTGCGTATGAAATATCCTGGATACCCAGAAGGTGGCTGTGCTCCAGAGCTTCAGTTGTCAACCTGACACACTTGGTGAGAGGGAACCTCAGCTGGGGAATTTTCTCTATCAGAGTGGCCAGTGGCCATGTCTGTGAGGCATTTTCTTGATAATGGTTGAAAGGTCAGGAGGCTGAGTCACAGCCTGCACGGAGCCCAAAGACTCAGCTGCAGGGGCAGGACCAAGTCCCAGGAAAACACGCCAACAGGCCATGTCCAAGGAGGGCTGAGCGATTCCCACTAGATTTAGCACCTTTGGAGATCACTGGTGATTTAAAGGAGAACATTTTTAGAGCAGGGCTATGTACTAAAGCCTCACTGGAATGGGCTTCAGAAAGAATCACAACGGAACATCAGCTAAGAAGGAAAGCAGGCCCGAAGAGGCGTTTCCCCAGGATGGGAGAAAGTGCAAAACGGCATCCACCGCTGGAGCAACCTGCTTCTGCAGAGGGCTGGAGGCAGGACAAGTGGAAAGACGTCAAGTGCCCCAGAGAGGTGGACACAGGAACCAGGCAGATGTGGTGTGAAAGCTGGTCCTCAACCCCACTGCTGGGATGAAGACTGCAGAGGGCCTGGTGAAGCTACGAGAAGGTGGACGTGGTGGCTTATACCTAAAGTGGCTGCACTCCGGCAGCCGTGGCAGGAGGGTCATGATGGCCACTGCTACATGGTGAGACTGTACTCAACAAACAGAGAAAGAGGGAAAGAAAGAGAGAGACGGAGAGAGAGAGAGAAAGAATGAATCAGGTGTGGAGGAACCCATCTGTAATCCCAGCATTTGGGGATGTGAGAGGTAGGAAGATCAGGAGGTCCAGACCATCCTTGGGTACACAGGGAATTCCAGGCCAGCCTGGGAAATGTGAGACCTTGTCACAAACAAACAAAACTTGAGCTACTGTTGCAACAAGCAGCCAGGAGAACTGGGAGTAAGGGTCAGAGGACGGAGATAACAGGATTTCATTCGAGCTCTTCTGTCCCAAGTTCCATTCTGAAAAATTTGGAAATCCTGGATTCTACATATCTAATTTTGTACGCTGAAGCAAGATTGCTTTTAACGCCTTTTCGGGTTATTCTTTTAGGGCTTCAGGGTGTATAACCGCATCATCTTTATTAATTTTAGACTTTTTATTGCTTCCTCTGTTGTACCTCTGGTACATGTCCTACTGGGCAATGTTAAACAGCAATAATGGGTGGCTTTGGCTTGCTGAACCACTTCTCGGCTGAGCCATCTAATTCCTTGGCCTCCAGCCACGTGTCCCTACTTAAAACAAAATTAAAGTTAAAAAACCAGTTCTTCAGTTCCTAAACATACTTGGCTATGGGGCTCCAGTAATAGCACAGTGCAGACCAGGAACCTGTCATCGTCACAGATGGTTCTACTGGGCAGCTGAATCCCTACTGAACAAAGTCTCAGCACACAGTCTGAGATGTGTGTACATGCATTACATTTTCTAAAATGCATCTGCTCTTTCAAAGGTTTTACTGAGATTAAATTCACATACAATATAATACATCAACTGAAAGTGTGCAATTCACTGGCTTCTTTCACAAGCATTGTGTATGTGTCAATACAATCAGTTCCTCATGTTCGCCACCCCAAAAAGGAACCCATTACATTACTTCCTATTTGTCTGTCTCTACCACTATTTTTTAATATTTTTAATTACAGGGTACATATGTACCTCTGTGTAAGAGTAGGTACTTGGGAGCGCAATGCCTGTAGAGGCCAGAAGCGGGCGTCAGATCTCTGGAACTGGAGTTATAGGTAGTTTGAGCTGCCCAATGAGGTTACCAGGAATCGAACTTTGGTCCTCTGCAAAAGCAGAAAATGCTGTAAGCTAAGCCCACATCCAGGCCTGAAGAGATGGCTCAGTGGTTAAGAGCACTGACTGCTCTTCGATTCCCAGCATCCACATGGCAATCCATTTCCAGTGGACCTGATGCCTTCTTCTGACCTCCGAGGGGCAGTGCATGACATGGGTGCACTTACAATACATGCAGGCAGTACATTCATACACATAAAATAAAAAATAAAAAATAAATGTTTTTAAAAGCTGAGCCCATTTTCTATCTCTGTAGATTGTGCTATTCTGGACACTTCATAGACACGGAGTCACAGAACTCGGGCTCTTTGCTCCTGGCCCCTTCCATCTAGCGTGCACTTATGTTGTTATATGGACTGAGAATTCTCAAAATTAGCAAATACTGTATTACGTAGATATGTAACAATCATTTACTCACCAGTTGATGGACATTTGGGCTGTTTCTACTTTGGGGCTGTTATGAAAAAACACTGCTATGAACAACTGTAAGCTTTTGTGTGGCTATGTTCTAATTTTTCCTGAGCATACACTTGAGAGAGAAGAGTTCATATTACATGACAAACTGGGTGTGGCGGCGTGAAGGGAGGGAGCTCATGCATTCTAGGCAAACTTTCTACAGCTACCTCAGCTCACTGCTAAGTAGTTCTCCAACAGTTAGAAATAGCGCTATCAGTGACAACACGGCTCAGCAGGTTGACTGACGTCAAGGCTGACACCCTGAGTTCTATACCTGGACCCATGTGGTAGAAGCAGAGAACGACGCCCACAACCTGTCCTCTCACCGCCACACTCACGTGCATGCCTTCCCCCCTCAAATGAATAAACAAAAAATTTAAAAATAGAACCATCTATCTCACTCTCTATATATGTATTTTTCTAGAGACAGACTATGTCATCCAGGTTAGTCTCAAACTCCTGGGTTTAAACCTCTCAAGTAGTGAGATTATAGGCATATGCACCACTCAGCTGGACAGTGTATTTTGAAGCACAAAAGTTTCTAATTTTGATGAAGACCAATTTATTGCTTTCTTTCAGTCCTTTGTACTATTGGGTTGTACCTAAGAAGTCTTGGCCTACTCCCAAACCATGAAGATTTATTTACCCATGTTTTCTCCCAGAAGCTTTATAACTTTAGACTTTTAAGTCTACACCCACTTTAATTTCCGAGTTTGGCATGAGGAAGGGGTCCAACTTCATGCCTTTCCATGTGAACATCCAATGGTCCTTGAACCATTTGTTGAAAAGACTATTCTCTGTCTTGGTGGCCTTAACCAAATCAGGTGACTATACCTGTAAGGGTTTATTTCCATTCCAATGATTATATACCAATATCACAGTATCATTATTGTAGCTTTACAGTAAGTTCAGAAACCATGAGGTTCAAATCTTCTAATGTTATTCTTTCTCAAAAGTGTTTTGGGTATCCAAAGTCCCCTAAGTCTTCACATAAAATTTAACATCATGATGGCTCAGTAATGAAGAATGCTAGCTGCTCTTTGAGAGAACTGAGTTCAGGTCCTAGCACCTACATTAGGTGATTTACAACTGCCTGTAATTCCAGTTCTAGGGGACCCAACACCCTCTCTGGCTTCTGCTGGCACAGCATTCATGGGGTGTACTTACAGACATGAAGGTGCACACATAAACATACATAAAAATAAACAAACATATATATCTCTTAAATTTATGATCAATGTCAAATTCTGTGAAATTTGGAATTCTGAGATTATTTTGACACAAAGGGGATCACGCTGAATCCGTAAATAAAACTTAAGGAATATGTCTTCTTAACAATTCTGCCTTCAGGTTGGAGAAATGACTGCATATATGGCTCTTGGGGACCTGAGTTCAATTCCCAGCAACCACATCAGGCAGCTCACAATTACCTTAACAGCTTCAGGGGATTAGACGTCCTCTTCCTGAGGAATTGCACTTACAAGGGCACAGACACGTGCACAAAAAGAAAAAATAAAACAATCCTGACTTCCAATTACAAAGAAGCATAAAATTTAAGCTTCAGTTTTCTCTGTTAGCTTCTGAGTCTGTGAATAGACACTCTTTAAGGCTCTCAACTTACTAGTTGATTTGCACACATCCACATGAAAAGATACTGGATTTTGGCACAAGCTTTGCATCCTTTCTTCTACTGATGTGGTGGGCTCACCTGTCTTAGTCACTTTTCCAGTTCTATATTCTGATATCACAAATGAATACATTAATAGGTTGTCCAACAATTCCTCTGCATTCTCAACATAAATGTACTACTAAGGCTGGAGAGATGGTGTGCTGATGGCTTTAGTGGTCAACTTGACACACCTGGGGATTGAGAGCCTCAATTGGGGAATTTCCTCTATCGGACTGGCCTGTGGCCATTTGTGTGGGGTATTTTCTTGACTGCTGAGTGATGTGGGAGGGCCCAGCCCACTGTGGGCGGTGCCAGCCCTGGGCAGGTTGTTCTGTATTGTATAAGAAAGCAGACGGAGCATGGACCAGAGAGCAAGCCGATAAGCAGCGTTCATCCATGGCCTGTGCTTCACCTCCTGCCTCCAGGCTCCTGCTCCAAGTTCCTACCTTGGTCTCCCTCAGTGGTCAACTATGATCTGGGAGATGTGAGCCAAATAAACCCTCTCCTCCCCAAGTTGGTATTGGTCAGAATGGTTTGTCACAGCAATTGAAAGCAAACTAGAACAGATGGTTAGACTGTCCACACAAAGGACCTAGCTTGGTTCCCATCACTCATATGGTGGTTCACACTCATCTTTAACTCCAGATCCAGGAGATCTGACATGTTCTTCTGGTTTCCATGGACACTACTCATGTGGTGCACATACAAACGTTCAGGGAAGTCCTCTCACGCATATAAAATTTTTTTAATGTAGTACTAGATTCTTTTTTCTAGCATTAGTATTTTTTTTTCAAGCCGAGTAAGTAGAGGCTGGTAATTACAACTCAGTGGGAAAGTGCTTGCCTTGCATGTGCAAGGCCAAGGATTTGATCTATAGCACCCCCAAATTACAGTAATAGGATCTGCTTGATTCAGTTTTTGAAACGCCACCTGGTTTAGTTACAGTCCACCTTAAGTATTCATGGACTCCTTAACTACAATTCTGCTGACTCACTAAAATCTACTGGCAATGATAAAATTGACAAAAATCAATACTTGCGGATGCAATGCAGCTGTTTGTGGACAACCATAGAGTTGTGAAAACTCTGAGGTGGCCAATGTTTATGGGTTCCAGATATAGGCAACCTTTCTTCAGTTCTCATACAAAGATGAGCAGGCAGTGTAGACAGCAGCGGTCAGTACGGCACAGTGCCCAGACTCCAGCTCTGTCATGGAAAGCAAACTATGTCACTCAGTCTTTCTGAATCTCTGTTCCTCTTTCATGAAATAAAATGGATCCCTATGTTTGAGTGTTTTAGTATTCAGATTACAATCTGCATGTGATGTATACATGTACATAAGCAATGGGTCAGCACTGATTAATTTCATGTTCTCAACCACTATACAGAAGGTAACATTGGCAAAGAAGATCAACTGTGGTTTTGATGTCAGCATCATGACAGCTTTACAAAAAGCTGTCTACATCTGTGCTCTAGGATAGTTCAAACAGTACTGGAATATTTCTTTCTCTCTTTTTTTTTTTTTAGGCTGCATGGTTGTAGCTGTATCTCAGTGGTAGAGTCATCTGTCTGGAATTAATTCACCAGGGATGAGATGGGGGTGTGGCTCAGCGGTGGGGCCGTCACTCAGTGGTAGAGCACCTGCCCAGAATCTACCAGTGAGGGGCCGGGGATATGGCTCAGTGATGGGGCACTTGCCTAGAATCCACCAGTGAGATGCTAGGGGTGTGGCTCACTGGTAGAGCGCTTGCCTAGAATTCACAAAACCCTTGGTTCCACCCTCAGTGCAGGGACAATTTTGTCCACACACACAAAAATCAAAATCAAAATCAATGGTGCCTGACATTTTGGGGGGTGGAGAATGGAAAAGTACTGGGTTTTCCCTTTTATTGCTACAGAGATTGCTTTCTGGGGCCTCACTTGGCAATTTCTGTTTTCCTAGAACATATCTACTTTATCCAAGACTCCCAATTTATACAGACTCAAACTTAATCATCTCCTACGGCTCTCTCCACATTTTGTGCAACACCAGGATCTTTATTTCTGTTATTTCTGAAGGTTTATTTTTGTTATATTTAATTATGTGAGGGGGGCGCAGGTGCCTGTGGAAAGCGACGGTTCCCCTGGAGCTGGAGTTTCAGGCGGCTGTGCTGATGTGGATGCTGGAAACCAAACCCACGTCCTCTGCAAGGGCAGCCAGTGCTCTGAACCACTGAGTCATCTCTCCAGCCATTTCTGATACGTTCTATTTTCTCTATTTCTACCTCATGTTTTGGTGGATGAGGTCCAACTCATCTCATGGCTTTAGTTTTCACCAAGCTCATAAATTAATTTCCTATTTTCTAGTTTATTAACCCTCCTTCTCTCCAAGTCTGACATTCCAGTTTCGAGAAGGAATCATCCATCTGTGTGTACGTTCTCACTCTACTAGGTAAAAGCCACAGATCTCTTCCATATATGGCTTTGGACACAGCTTCTTCGCTTTACAGGTTTCATTTACAGTTTCTAAATATTCCACTTTCATTTCCCCTGTGATCCAAGAATTGTTCAGGAAATAGTTTTAAAGGTTGGGCGCGGTGACACTGGCCTTTAATCCTAGCACTTGGGAGGTAGAGGCAAGCGGATCTCTGAGTTTAAGGCCAGCCTCGTCTACTAGTAAGTTCCAGATCAGCTGAGTACACGGGGAGACCCGGTCTCAAGAAAGAAAAAGAAATAGTTTTGGGCGCCTGCCTACCATTTACAAGACCCTAAGTTCAACTCCCAGTGCTACACAAAGTAAAGAAGAAAGGTAGGAGAGAGGGAGAAACTTTTAAGTAGTGGGGGCTGGAAGGATGGCTCAGTGGTTAAGAGCACTGGCTGTTCTTGCTGAGGACCTGGGTTCAAATCCCAGCACCCACATGGTGGCTAACAACCTTCTGTAACCCTAGTTCCAGAGGATCCATCATCTTTTGTCTTCTGTGGGCACTGCAGAACACGGGTGCAGCAGGCAATACACTCATATACATAAAATAAAAATAATAAAAGTTCAAGTAGCAGGGACTTTTGTTGTAAGTTAGCCCTGATTTTTATCTGAATGAATAAATGGATCAAAGATAATACTGTACCTATCACATTATACTGACCCAGAAGACGAGGAAAGCCCCTTTGTATTTTCTTCAGAGGCAGGTGGGATCTCTGTGAGTTCAAGGCCAGGCTGGTCTACATACAGAAAAATAAAAACAGTTTGGATATGTTTGATGAAACTGTGTTTGTGTATTTTGGGTCCTGTGTTTCCCTGATCTTTTGGGACACATCTTTCACTGTGCCTATTTGGATTTTGGGGTGTACTTGTGTCCTGCTTTTAACTGGGGAGGTTTATGTGTCCTGTCGTAGGGGTGAGTTTCATCATTATAACGCCACAGGACAACTTCTCTGCCTCTGCGCATACTTTCTAGCAACACCTCACCATGAGTGATGGAGGCCTCATGACGTGTACACTTCTCCTGCTCTTTCATAGTTTTCATTCATATATACACTGCATCTCTATTTGGGCTGTTGTTTCTGTTCTGAGACAGTTGCACTGTAGACCCTAGGCTGGTTTTGGACCCAGGTCTCTCGATCACCCTGCCTCCAATTTCTAAGTGCTAAAATGGCAGACACGTATCACCACACCTAACATCTCTTTGCTGACTCACTCGGGGGTTTGTGTATGTGTTTTGTTTTGTGACGGGATTCCACATAGCCCAGCCTGGCCTCAAACTATGTGTAGTCCACGGATCACCCTGACCTCCGGATGCACTGGCTCCTACCTCCCACAATGCCCTGTTTATGCTGTTCTGGGGATGAACCCAGGGCTTCATGCATGCTAGGGGAGTCTGACTTGTCAGTTTTAAATACTATTATTTTTTTGCTTGTACGGACGAGAAGCCAGGAAACTTCCACCACCTGTTACCTGCTTTGCGCGTGCTTCTCTTAATGTATGCTATACTACAGCACATAAACATGACATCACTGTGTACTTCAGCACACTGTGCCACTATGCTGCATAGATCCACTTACATAGCTCTGGTTCAACAGCAAATAAATCTGAGCTCCACTGACAGAATTTCTGCCACTGTTTTACATTTCTTTCTGGATTAAGTTTGTCCTCTTCCAGTTTCTCCAGATACTTTTAAATTATTTTTCGGGGTGTGGGGAGTGGGGGTGTTGTAGAGTTGTTACGTATGATGGAATAAACTAAAAGATGCAATTACTTTCAGTATTCTGCAGGCATCATTCAGGTTGCTTGGTTTTGAGGAAAGGATCTCATTATATAGCCCAGGCTAGCCTGGACCTTACTATGTAACCTAGACTGGCTTCAAATTTGAGCTCTTCCTGTCTCTGCCCCACAAGTGCTAGGATGACAGGCCTCTACCACTGTGTCCAACTACTATTTTTGTGACAGATTTTTTTTTTTTTACTTTTATTTGCATGTCTTTGCTAGAAAACTTTCAGGTGAATATTCTTCATCAACCACATGTCCCTGTTTTTCCTTTCCTTTTCTTCTCCTTGACTTTGCAAATCTGCTAGTTCCTTCCTGGAGAGTTTTGAGTGTGGCAAGGTCTTACTTAACCAGTTCCTTCTAGAGAGTTTGAGTTTATGGCGGGGAACCAATTCCCACTAGCAGGTTTATGTCGGGGAAAGTTAAGGGACATATATACTAAGGCCAGCAAAAATATTCTCTAGGATAGAGGGTACTTTTCAGGAGGTATGTGTTTATATGTAGTCGATAGGGATTGGCAATTTGGATTTTTTCCATAGTACAGGTTTGTTCCTGTCCTGCTAAATTCCATGTCCGCTTTGGTGCTGCCCAGCTCCCATCTCCAACCTACGGGTGCACCCAGGAAAGCTGCTGTGTGACTCCTCGTGCCTCTCCCCACGGTCTGCATTACGGAATTGCTGGCTTCGTCTCTGAGGTCTTGCCAGCGCCTCAGCACCATGCTCTGTAGCTCCATCTGGAGCCTGAGGGTGGAGAGTCTGTCTTGGCATCTTTCAGATCTGAGCGTCACTGGATTTGCTTGGAATTTGGATAACAGGCTCCTGACTTCGTTAAGAGACAAAATCTGGAGGTCCAGAGCATAGGGTAGGCTTAGTATGAGTGAGCTCTAGAAGAGGGGAGGGAGGGAGGGAGGGAGGGAGGGAGGGAGGGAAGAGAATGCAGCTCTCTTCATTCTCCGTAATCATTCTGACAGAATTTCAAGGAAAGTAGAAAGTGACATGTTTATACTGCCACTTAAAAGTGAGAAGTTAAGTAAGCAATTTTAGGAACTTAATGACACAATTAGAAACAATCCAACTCTCCAAAATTGGGGCACATTGCAAGAGTGAAATAAATAACCGTATAAACGTGTCAAGTTTACTAAATTATATAACTATACACTGTATGGTGACGGTCCAAGGTGTGTGAAGTAATGTGTGATTGTGTGAAAAGAGTATACGATATGTGGGGGTGGGTCTGGGCGGAGATGGTGGTGTGACTATGAGGAAAGTACATTATCTGAAGCTCTCAATTAAAAAAAAAAACCACAAAAGTATATGACATGACAGCAGATAAAACAAATTACATAAACAATATTAGGGTCACCAAGTAAAACACATATGCGTATATACGGAAGGGAAATATATGTAATTTTGGTAGTGGTAAAAATGAGAGCCAGGCCAGGTGTGGTGGTGCATGCCTTTAATTCTAGCACTCAGGAGGCAGACGTAGGCAGATCTCTATGAAATCAAGGCCAGCCTGGTCTACATAGCCAGTTTCAGGACAGCTGTGGCTACAGGGAGACCCTGCCTCAACCAAAACCCAAAACCAAACAAACAAAAAGAAATGAGAGCCAGGCCTTGCCCAGACTAGACAAACACTCTGCCACAGAGCCGCTTGCGTCTCATCTTCGGCCCTGAAAACTACGTTATTTTCCCTCTTCCTTCCTGGCTCTGTCCTTCCCTCCACAGCCCTAGAGACTGAGCCCAGGGCTCAGGCAGGTGTTCTACAACTGAGCACATCCCAGCCCTATTTTTACTGTGTGTTTGGAGACAGTTGCCCAGGCTAGCATTGAACTCACTCTGGCAATCCTTCTGTCTCAGTCTCTAGATCAGTTGGCCCAGGAAGCTCTGAAAACTCTTTGGTCAAAGTACTGAGTACTGTGCCATGTTTTTCACCTTAAAATCTGCCTCCTAATCACCATAAAGTGTGTATAACAACAAAGAAGCCACACAAATTTTTCCTACGGCTTCTACCACACAGGGCTCATTAAAAGGTACTGTCGGCCCCCCACTAACGCCACCTCCTCAGCCCAGCTAAGCTGCTCTCTTCTGCTCCGGTTCCCAGCCGGATCTTCCTCAGCAGCTGGCCGCCTCTCCGGTCCTCTGCCTTCTCTTCCCACAATCGTGGGAAGGTCTAGTGCTGCAAGCACAGGTTATTAGCACTGATAATGTGCTGGGCATTAAGGGCAACACAGCAAGTAAGAACACAGACTGTACCCTTGTTTATAATAAAGGACAGCAGAGAAACAGGCTGCATTTAAGGGCCAATTTAGAGCTCAGGTGTTTACTCAATAAAACATGTATAAAATGCAGTGAAACCAGCACCAAGCACAGAGCAGACACTCAATACAGAACTTTTAAAATCTACAATATCTAAAATTTCTCCCAAAGGGAAATGTAGTCTAAGACAGTAGGCAATTAACTTTTTAACTGACAAACTATGCTGCACACATACTATACTCCACACAGATTTTTGATGTCATTCAAGTCAACATTTTTTCCTTCCCAATTTTCAAATTCTAACTCTGCAGTAGACATTTGAAAAATCATTCTGAAGTTGGGAGCAGGGTGCACGCAGGTAACCCCAACACCAGGGAGGGGGAGACAGGAGGAAGACCACAAATTCAAGACCAGCCTGGGTTACTCTGTGATAACTGGGCTATCCAGGGCTCCGCAATAAGATCCTGCTTCAAAACAAAATACAACAAAAGTCATTTTGAGGGCTGGCCATGGTGGTGTGCCCCTAAAACCCGAGCAGTCAAGCCTGAGGAAAGAGGATCAAGACTTGGAGCCCAGCCTGTGTTAAACAGTGAGATGCTATCTCCAAATAAAGAGAAATAAAATAAAAAAGAACCGCTTGGAACATAGAAACTCAATGTCTGAGCAGGAGCTGTCCATTTCACAAGCAATTATTTTTACTATCTGAATAATTACAATACCTATACTGAAAAATAAAATCAAAAGTACTTTCACTAGAAAATACTTAGTGATTCTAACACCAAGTCGAACCCATTACTACAAATGGAAACAGAGTCAGCTTCTCAATCATTCCCTCATTCCCCAAGAGGAAAATGATGGGAACTGAGAAATTAACACACAAACCGCCAAGCACAGCGGCGCGCACCTTAACCCCACTACTCAGAGGACGGAGGGCGGAGGCACCTGAGTGTGCGGCCAGTCTGGTCTATATAACAAGTTCCGGGCCAGCCACAGCTACATAGTGAGATGCTTTCTCAAAAATAAAGAAATGAATCTACAAGGCATGTATGCTCTAAAAACGAACTTCCCCTTTAGCTGAACAAGCGCTCTTGCAAGTGATGGTTACAATTTTTGTTTCCTAACAGAAAATGGAAATGCATTTTAAAGCTAAAGCTGGGAGCTGGGGATGAGGCTCAGGGTGACTCGTTAGCAGGTACCAGGCCCTAGATTCCTTCTCCAGCACTGGTGTGTGTGTGTGGGGGGGGGGGGGGATTAAAGTTAAATAAAAGTAAACATTTAGTTAATGGGTTGCATTAGCCACAAAAAGAATATTCAATAGCCACCTGTGGCTTGTGATACTTTACCGGACAGTTCAGATGTGTAACGTTAAGTTCTATGAACAGTGTTGCTCTAGATTATCCAAGCAGGAAAGTAAGTGTCTAGGCAGAAGTCACACCAGACTTGAGGACTGGGTACCATGCCGAGGGACTGCTCTTATGTTTTCGGAAGAAAGTCAAGACTGCGCTAAGATGTCACTTGAGGGTCTGGACAGATGGTTTAGCCATTAAGAGCACTGGCTGCTCTGGCAGAGGACCCAGATTCAGTTCTCAGCACCCACATGGTGACCAGTGACTATCGGTAACTCCAGTTCTAGGGGATCTGATGCCCTCTTCTGTCCTCCAAGGGCACTGCATGCACATGGTGTATTTACACGCAGGCAAAACATTCATACACATGAAAGAAAAATAAACACATTTTTAAAAATGTAAAGAGAAGCCACTTGAATCAAGGGGAACTCGGTGAGGATCAGTTACAGCTTCCACAGGATGTGGTGGTGGGAGGAAGAAACCTGTTAGAGGAAATACCAGCTTTGTGGCTTCCCAGATAGCATCAGAGGCACAGAGACTGGCCAGGGCTCTCTCTTTCCCATTCTACACACTTCTGAAACAATCTCACCCACACATCTACAAGCTGGTTATACAAAAAATGCCCATTTTTCAACACAGATGGAATTCCTGCCTTCAAAGCCATAAATCCAGCTTCCTTTGCTCCCTGTCTTTATTGCGACTACTTTGAAAGTACTTCCATAGAACAAAGAACCCAGCTGGGAGTGGTGGCTCACATCTGTAATCCTAGCACTCAGGAGCCTAAGGCAGGAGATCGTGAGTTCAAGGCCAGCCTGGGCCTTCGTAATGAGACCTTGTTCTGGGACGTAACCTCTAAGCCCCAACACTCAGGACTCCAACTGTTGACTGTCCTCTGTTCCTGGGAGGTAGCCCTTCATTTCTGCGTGATGAGTGTTGTTGTTCTGAAGACCCCATGTGACAGCTTAGGCTGACCGGTGACTCACAGAGAGCCACTTGTTTGTGCTAAACAGATGACTCAGGATGGCAGCCAGCCTTGCCCATAACTAGAGGGTCAGGGCTTTGAGCCAATCAGTATAATCTGAGCCTCTCTACACCGGAGACTGAGTTCAGCTCACAGTCAAAGGAACCCTGGCAGAAATTGCCCATTCGCACTCCGGGGAGCTGTGCTGGCAACACATTACATTATGCCATAGTGATGTGCCAAGAGTACCCTCTTTGGGGGGCAGCCTGACCCCCAAAGGGCAATGGACCACCCCAGACAGCCCTGTATGTCTCTCCCTTACGATGAGTCTTATCTGTATTTTCTTGGCTATAACGAAACTGCTACCTTTAATACAGCACATCTCTAAATTCCAGGAATTATTCTGGTATACCGCTCATCCTGAGTCGGTGGGGGGAACCTCAGAATTTGCTGCTGGGAGATTAGAAGGGAAAGCCACCTGGGGAATCTCCAAACCTGCAACTGGAGTCAGAAGCAAGGGCAGTTTCATAGAGGACGGGACTCCCAGCCTGGAGAGTTTGGCCTGACTCTGGCTCTTAGAGACAAGTCACCGTCCCTGAGACCTGATGCTGACATGGTGTCACAGTGAATGACAACAGCATCCAGCCAGGAGCTCACAGAACAGAGGTTGTTGCTGACTCTCCTGCCCTGTCAATCAGGGCATAAAAACATCGTTCAGAGTCAACTTCCTAGAAAGTTTTAACTCTGTCCTCTTCTCTCCCGGTCCTTCCAGCCTACGAACAGCTCCATGATGGGACTGTGCGCTGAAGGTCCTGGAAAGAAGCACACGAGAGCTGAGCATCCTGTACATGGTGACTGAGGAGAACTCCGGGCCTGTGGAGAGAGGGCCTGTCGCAGACGCAGGGCCAAATCATCTCATTCCACCTTCAGTCCCACCAGCCATGGATCACCAACCTCTCTATCAGACCTGACACCTATTTGGTAAAAACTTCACAGTACACCGATGATGCAGACCACTAGATTCTACAAACTCCAAAGTTAAAATGTCGTGAGGCATCACCTGAAACTGACAGCAGAGATCTTCCTACCCAGCAGCCCCACCGAAGTGTTTGTGAATGCACCGATTTAGGGTTCTGGGGATACGTGTTCCACAATGGAACACGTCAACTGTGGTAACCTGACTCCATACCCAGGCCACACACACTCATATTTAGCACTTAATGAACTATCTCTTGTTCCTTCTGGAGCCAGGGCTATATTGTGTGGATAGGATCTTTCCCTTTCACGCACCAATCTTTTTTAAACAATATTTTTATTTTAGGTGTATGAGAGTTTCGCCTGCAGGGAGGCGCAAGGTATGTACAATGCCTGCAGAGGCCAGAGGGCACTGAATCCCCCAGAATTGAGTTACAAATGGTTGTTAGCCACCGTGTGGGTGCTGGGAACCAAACCCAGGACCCCCGTAGGGATCTCAACCATTGAGCCATCTCTCTCCAGACCTGTCACGCACCATTCTCACTGCTCATAGAATTCTGGCCCCAGGTACTTCCTCTTGGATTCTCTGGCCAGCTTCATTCCTATCTTTTCCTTCACAGCCACCTCTGGTGCTTATGCGTAGGTCACGCTCCTACCTCCGCGTGCTCTGCTCACCCCCAGCTCCAAGGTCCCTAGTCACTCCTCACCCTTCTTGACATTTACCAAAACTTGGCTTGTTTTGGCTCAGATTTCTTCCCCTGAATCAAAACAAAGTTCCATATCAACTCCAATGCTGTATTCCCAGGGTCTAGAGGAGTGCCTGGTCCACAGAAGACGGTCATTTATTGGACATTCAGGTTTCACTGAATCCACTAAAGTGGATTATGTTAGCAGGTGGCTCTAGCTCAATTCATTCTCCACAATGTGACCTGAGACATCTCTGTATGAGATGTCTCGTTAGACACAGGGCTCACCTCTGCATTCCGAGAGAGTCCTATCTCTCCAACGGGAGCACAGGCCCTTCACAGTCAGGTGTTCCCACACCCCGTCCATCCTCCAGCCTTAATGGACTGCTGTGGACACTTCCAGCACCCAGGCATCCCTTGCCGCCTGGAGAGGCACATATTCCTCCCCTGACATTCATTTCTCTTCCCTGGGCTGCCTCCTTAAATAGCACTTCTAGAGAACCTTCCTCGATCCCCCACAGGCTATCAGGCCGCCCTCCAGTGCACTGCCTGGAACTTGGTCTCCCCGACTCGGAATACTGAATCTCAAGTCTCCCCGAGTCAGGGCACTGGTTCAGGATGTGTGCCAGTGTCTGAACACTGGCCTGTCTCCTTCTTGGGAATATAAGCTCTGTGGAGACAGGGTCTTATCAGATGCAGTCGTACTGCTAGTACTGAGCACAGCACCTGCCGCATACTGTTGGGGCCTAATACACATTCACCTGATTCATTTAGTATGCTAGAAAATCAGAAGTCTTTGTTAAAGCTTCCATGACCCCCAAAGAAATTAATTCAATGTTACCCACAAAACAGGTGCTCAATCAACACTGGGTAAAAGTAAAATTTCTTTAAGCTGGTGAAAATAAACAGAAAGGTCAAGAATGCTCAAGTATCTTGGTGATGGAGTATGATTATTAAAAGATACTAGCAAGGCCACTCATAAGCACTAAAGAGTTAAACTTAACAGTGAGCAAGTATTATGATCTCTTTCAACATATAATCTTGCTACACTATTGCTAACACTTAACTTTGGCTATGTAGTCAGAGAGATAGTTTAGCATTTATTCAAAACCAAGATATTGGCTGAGTGTGGTGGCCCATACCTTTAATCTCGGAACTCAGGAGGCAGAGGCAAGCGGATCTCTGTGAGTTCAAGGCCAGCCTGGTCTACATAGCGAGTTGCCGGCCAGCTGGGGGTACAGGAAGACGCTGTTTCAAAAACGACCGCCTCCCACTCCCCACCCCCGCCAAACAAAACAAAACCCCAAGATATTAATGTTCAGAAACAAGCATTAATCTGCTTCAGTCTAAGTTACCTGTTCATCTGTGTTCCACTGTAAAGAAAAGTGAAGTATTCTCGGTAGAAAACCAAACAAATG
Source organism: Eospalax fontanierii (assembly GCA_035773235.1). Lineage (NCBI taxonomy): Eukaryota > Metazoa > Chordata > Mammalia > Rodentia > Spalacidae > Eospalax > Eospalax fontanierii. Next base: position 19,931,221 of record CM069554.1, on the reverse strand, counting down.
TTACTGAGATAATATGAACTTTAACCGCTAACAAACCATGACAAACTTGTACAAAGACATATATATGTAGATAGACAGACAGATAACCAGATATTTGTTGTTGTGCCCATAAAGTAACATGTCAGTTTCTTAAAGTAAGCACACAAGAAGGGATTCATATCATATTAGCCATTTCAAGCAGTCTCCTTTGGGGCCTCACTCCCATCATGGGGCCAAAGTGAAAGATGTTCTAGAAGTCCTCCTTGGGGAGCCCTTTATGTCCTGCCTCAATTCTTCTGAATAGCCTCACAGAGGATCAAGCTGCAGCTTCAAAGGTGAATATTTACCATTCCTTTGTAGGTAACTAGTGAGCAGAAGCCGAGGCGAATAAACAAGGTCAAAGATGACACACACTGAATCAAAAGCGAGGCCTATTTGCGTCAGGCCCCCGACAATGTGCAAACTTGCTTCTGTGAGGTCACTGGCTTGTTCTCAAACAATGCCAACATGTTCTAGACGTTCTGAGAAAGAAAACCAAATCCTGTTTTAAAACATCAGAGACCGACCCCGCCTTGCAAAATCTAAAAACAAATGATGGCTTTTCTACCCAAACCCATTTGCACATAGTATTAAAGGCCAGATGGGAACACCAGTTGATTTTCTTTCTTTTTATCTATTGTAACCAAAAAACAACAAAACATTTTCCATCCTGACCAACAATGCACAGATAAAATCAAAATGAAAAGTAACCAAACCATCCTCAACCCTGCGCTGGGATAATATCCCATTTGGTTTCACTGAGAAAAGCGTAACTCGCAGACTGCCCATGCCCACTTCCTAAGTCACATTTTGGAAACTACCAGTAGCTGAGCGGAACCTCAGCAAAACCTAAGCTACTGAAAAGGACATTTTCTTTCTTTTTCTTTTCTTTTTGCATATGTGTAGGTGGAGATGGGGTACACGTGGAAGCCAGAGGTCAGCCTCGAGTGCCTTTCCTCAGAAGCTGTCTGTCCCTCGTGTTTTCTTTGAAACAGGGTCTCCCACTGAGAATCTGAGATTTTAAGTGTGTGCCACCATGCCCAACTTTTTACATGAGTGCTGGGGACCTGAACTCAGATCCTCATGCTTGCAGAGCAGACACGTTAGCCAACAAACCTTCTTCTTAGTGCTTTCTTTTTGCATATAGCCCAGACTAGCCTCAAAGTCATGGCCCTTTACCTCAGCTTTTGTGGTGCTGAGACCAGGTGGACACCACTTATACCAGATGTAAAACTCATTTGATTTTAAAAACTCTGATGTGTTATTTTAAAATAATGAACGCAGAGGTCCTTTTAATCCTAAAGTCAAATCTTTTAAGAGACTTGATATATATTCATTCAGTCTCATTCACATTCTCTCTCTCTCTTTTTCTCTCTCCAATGTCTCATACAGCCAGACTGGTCTTTGAATTCCACATCTTTCTGTCTCTACCTTCCAAGTACTGGGATTATTGACATGTACCACCATACCAGGCTAAGAGACTAGATTGGATTCTCTACGGTCAAACTGTGATCTTGGTCACTCATCTATATAGCTAATTACAAAGGACACAGATGAATAAACCATACAATGTTCAGTCACCCCATACCTTAATATTGGAAAACCACAAATCATTCTCGTGCAAGGTGGCCAGGTAGACAGACGTAAGAAGTCCAATGCAAAGCGCGACCGTTCCACCAACTGCCAATGACAGGACCTTCCAAAACCTTCCATAGGCACAACCTTTTAGAGAAGCGAAACAAACGAATAAAGAATTTACAATTCAATTGTTCCCAGAGCCTCACTAGGCGAAATTCCAGGTGCCCAGTCATAGGTGAGGTCTTTCCTGTCCCGTTAGAGGTTACTTTGTGTCATTATTACTCTGACTCCTGAGCCTTGTTCCTTTTTTGAGATGGTATCTCATAGTGTAGATCAGACTGGTCTCCAACTCCTGGGCTCAAGTGTTCCTCCTGCCATAACCTCCCAGGTAGCTGGGACTACAGGTGCACACCACTCTGTGCCTACCTTATTTTCAAGTTCTTATTACAGTTTTTATCATCTGTAGCTAATAGTTCACAGTTCACACTGCTAACTAGAACATGAGCTCTGTAGGGCAAGCACACTGTCTTAGTCATCTTTAACACTCAGGGACTGTGTCTGGTGTGGGTACACAACTAGAGGTTATGAAGTCTGATAAACAGAGATGTAAGTGGTTTTTAAGGCTAGGATGCAAACAATCTTTTAAATGGCCGTCTTCTAATCTGTAATTAATTCATCACAAACTACCAAAAACTTGATTACTTAAAGACTTAAAAAAAAACAAAAAGTCCATTATGGGGCTGCAGAGATGGCTCAGTGGTTAAGAGCACTGGCTGTCCTTGCAGAAGACCCACGTTCAGTTCCCAGAACCCATATGACTAGCAAGTGTCCTAATTTCAGTTCCAGGGGATCTGACACCATCTTCTGCCTCCACAGGCATTGCACATGTGCAGTGCATTTACATGAATGCAGACAAAACACTCATACATATAAAATAAATAAATATTCATGGGAAAGGGGGTGGAGAGATGGTTTAGTGGTTAAGAGCACTGGCTGCTCTTGCAGAGGACCTGGGTTCACTTCCCAGCACCCACCTGAGGTGGCCCACAAACTCTTGTCACTCTGGCTCCAGGGGAATCCAGTGCCCTCTTCTGGCCTCTGGAGGTATCTGCACTCACATGGACACACACACAGGCACATACACACATATATAATTAAAAATAAAAAAATGAATCACAGAGGGAATAATAACATAAATTAAGGGACATACAGACTAGGAAAACCATAAATATAGAATATTTAAGGAAAACAAAAAAGGATGAATATTTGAAGAGGAAAGAGAATGGCACAAACAGACAAATGAATAAAAGGAAAAACTGGCGATGAAATATAATAGACAGAAAGTGCTGAAATTCATTCAAATTCACTAGCACCGAGGAAACAAAATCATTACAATGAGCTAGACCTAAAAAACTTTTGGCCAGGAGGCAGTGGTGCTTGCCCTTAATCCTAGTACTTGGGAGGCAAAGGCAGATGGATTGCTGTGAGACTGAGGCCAGCCTGGGAACAATCTACTCACAGAGTTCCAGAAAAAGAAAAATCTTGGCGAGGGGCTGCAGAGATGGCTCAGTATTAAGTACACCAGCTGCTCTTCCAGAGGGCCCACATTTGGTTCCCAGCACTGATTGGCAGCTAATAACCACCTGTAACTCCAGCACCAGAGAAACTGATGTGCAAGACTGGCCCCCACAGGCAATGCACATACACAGTCCATTTATATCCATATAGACAAAGCTCCCATACACATAAAGTAAGAACTGTTGGGGGCTAGAGAGATGGCTCAGCAGTTAAGAGCACTGACTGCTCTTGCAGAGGACCCAGGTTCAGCTCCCACATGGCAGCTAAAAACTATACATGACTCCAGATCCAGGGGAATCTGACACCCTCTTCTGACCTCTGTGGGCACTGCACAACACGGGTGCACTTACATACATGCAGGCAATACACTCACACGCATAAAATGAAAATAATTTTTAACTAAATAAAAAAAAAAGAAATCTTTGCAATATGAAGCTTAAAAATGCTAATATACAGGCTGAGGGTGTGGCTCAGTGGCAAAGTATTTGCCTAGTATGCCCAAGTCCCCGGGTTCTATACACAACACTGCAAAGGTGTGAAAGAGGCAGAGCTTAAATCCACTTTGGAAAGGATTAAAAAAAAAATACACACTTTAAACATGATAGAAGGATAAAAATGTTACCTCTTTGGAACTCAACACAGCAACAGAAGTAAAAAGCCATCAGAACGACACACTGTTCCATTAGGAATTCCAAGTCCATCCCACACCCCAAGAAGATAAATCCTGCAGGCAACATTTGGTCACGAGGAATTTACCGCAGTTTTCCTCGTATTAGATGGTTAGAAACACATCTTAATATTCTCACATAGTCACACAATGGGATCTTAGGCGTTAATAGTATTTCTTAAATATACTGACTTGACTCATAAAATGTTTATAACACGATAACTGAGAAGCAGCAACTTTCCAAACAGCACATGGATTTCAATTTTGTACAACTACATATGAGTGCTTGAGGGCAGCCATGTGCAGACAGCGACATTTAGACAGCAAGATAAACACTGTCATCTGGGTTGCTCTTGGGATTGGTAAATTGGTAGAAATATTTTTTCCTTCTTTTTTTCATTTTTCTTTAGTTTTCAGGGTTTTATTTCTGACATGAATAAATACCATTTATTTTGGTCAAATGAGCAGTCTTCAAAGTTGTGTTTTTAATTAATTTTTAGATATATTTTGCTTTTAATTCTGTGTATATGTGGGGGTGGTGGGGCATGTGCATGTGGTGCCCATGGAGGCCAGAGGCACTGGATTCCCTTGGAGCTAGGATTATAGGAGGTTGTGAGTTATCTGATGTGAGTACTGGGTCCTTAACTTGGGCCCTCTGGAAGAGCAGTATGTGCTCTTAAGCACTAAGCCATCTCTTTGGCCTTGATTTCTTTAACTCTAGAAACACTCTAACATGTATTTTGTACTGCATAACGTTTTCAGACTATTGTGAATTACCTAAAATGCATTAGCTCCCATCAGCTGAGCTGAGTGGCCGAATACAGATGTCCTTTACTCAACAGCTTTTTGGTTATCTACCAGCTCTGACTGCTAAGAATTAAAAGGGCTTTAAGGATGTAATTCTATCAGATGCCGAAAATGGCTGATAAATGTGGGATTTTTCATGCTTACTTTAAAAATCCTGACCATGCTTAATCAAAAAAAGTTGGCAATTAATGCCATTCCATGGGCTGCTAAGCAAGAGTTCAAGATCACAGGAACAATTCACCAGAGTCTCATCCTTTTTCCTGTCTTCCTTTTTGACCCCCACAAAACAACAACAAGAATTTGACTGAAGAATACAAACATTTTCATTTATTTCCCAATACTTGAATCAAATGAGAGACTCACCCAAGATAAGGTTGCCTGGGGTGAAGAACACACAGACCAGGAAAGTTAAGAGAAACAGACTAAAAATCTGAGCAGTGGGGTGGGGCAGGGGGAGAATCAGTCCACAGAGTCAAAGAATCAGGCAGACATTTTTGCTAAGTTAATCAACATGCAACTTCAAAGGATTCTCTTCAAAGCTCTTTTTACTGATTACAACTGTAAAACCAACATCATCAAACTACAATCAGAACACCAGGATGCTGGAACAAATTTATGAGTGAAGTCTCACCAAATTTCTATCCTATTGGAAATACAGCATTTTAATATCCAGAGATAAAAGCAATCCAAAGAGCTGCTTTCACTTAAGTCACCTACCAGACGGGGGTAATTTATTTTCCAACTTCACATTTTCTTTTTGTGCTGGAAGATCCTCTGAAACTTCTATGGTTTTTATCTCTTTTCTTTGCCGGATGTACATCATGATGTCAAACACTTACATGCATTTTTCTTCTAACCACTCCTACAAATAACACAGAAATAAACAGCTCACGGAGAAGCCTGCTCCCTCTGTCCCCAGCACACCCTCTTAAGGCCCTCCGTGCTTGAATGACTTGGGTTGTGGCCCCCCCCCCCCCCCAGTAGACCCTCCCATCCAAATCTTAATCAGCCTTCAAAGACATACCCCCAATAGATAAGAGCGCAAATATTTAGAGCAACCATATTTATGAAGCACCTGCTCTTCCAGCAGACAGGTGAGCCACAAGAAGCCCAGCCCTTCTTCCAGGAAGCCATCTTGGATGCTCCAAGGCTTGAGATCTTTTCCTTCCCTGAGCCTTAACACCATGCAATGTGTAGCATCACATTCCTTTATATTATTTTTACACTTTTCACAGGCAGTAGTAGGTCTGATTCTCCCACAGAACTGACCACGTGGGAGGGATTCAGTAGTAAACTTGTTGACAGCCAGATTTTGAAGAACTGAAACACTGTTTCTGCTATCTGAATTCTAGCACCTGTGTTCTTTAAAACAATCAGCGCTAGCAGCTTTCTGCTAAAATGATGGCGGGGGTGGGGAGGTGGCAATCAGGGTACCTGCTATCCCTAGGGATTGATAGTGGGTGTAACTGCGGGGAGCACTTGCCTAGTTTGGAAGCTGTGAAGGGGAGGCGGGGGTGTGGTGGAGGTGAGTAAGCGGGCTCCAGTCCCCCGGAACATCTTGCTTCGTTCCTCTGAATAATAACCAGCGCGTCGCTAATGATCTATTAAAGACGACCGGTAGCCAGACACGTACATCAAACCTGCACTCAAGGTATACCTAAGCCCCTGCTTACCTAAAGGTAAACCACTTGTTATATAAAACAGAACAGGACTACAATGCTTTTGTTGATTGAATCATTCATTCAAAAAATTATGAGAAGGAAAACAGATTTAAACGCTGTGCCTCAAAGGACCAGAAACCAAGGAAGTGTGGGAGAAAAAGGAGTATTTGCAAAGTCCTACAGCCACAGGAGGGTTTAAGTCCCATCACAGGGAGCCCGCCACCCTCCCCCCATCAAAGGGAGATCAGATAAAGACCCCACAATGTATACCTTGTAGCCTGTTAAGAGAAAGTTAACAAATACTGAAAGTGCTAATTACGTGTCTGGATAGCGGTAGTCCCAGGAACTCTGAAACAAAACTTCCTCCAGCAAACGGGAAGCTATGCCGTGGTCAATCGTTTGCCAAGGGAGCTGCGCGCAATTCTGCTACGACTGAGAACCAGGGGTGCAGCTTGGCGTGTCCCGGGGCGCGGAGGAACGAGGGGTTCGATCGCCACACCCCTGTGCACCCGGCGCCCACACCCTGGGCCACCGGGGAAGAGGAGGCACCGGCTGCAGACGCCCCGGGGCAGCACGCTAGCTAGCCCAGGCCCTGCCCGCACCCGCGCGGGTAGCGGCTGCGCAGAGTCGCTCCCTCCCGAGCCCCAATCCCGTCTCCCGGGTGCACACGGCGTGCTCGGTCCCTTCGAGGCCCGCCCCGCAGCACAGACCTGCGGCCTCAGCCGTCCTCACTCGTGCGGCTCGGGATGGGAAAGGAAGCCGGCCGGGTGCCAAGGCGGCTGGGACGGGATCCGCAACACCGGCCGCAGCGTAGCGGGGACCGGCGGGACCCGGCGGAGAGTAGCTTGGTGCAGCGCGGTACAGCGCGGTGAAGCGCGGGCCTGGGGGGCGTCCGCAGCCCGGGGAAGGGGCGCGCCGGGGAGGCCGGGTCGCTGCCGCTGCACTCATAGGTCCGGTGAGCTGTCCGTCAACGCGAGTCCCCGCCTCCTGCCTGCCGGGCTGACCCGCCCCGTCTCGTGCGGCGCGGGCCGGAAGGAAGCGGTGCACTTCCGCTCTTCGGCCCGCCCCGCGTGCTAGCCTCTGGAGCAGTTCTCTAACGTGATCTGTGCGGGTCCTCCGATGCCTTGTTGTCCCCAGGAAGGGTCACCCCAAGTCGCCGGGGATGCACACTGGCTGTTACTTGGTACTGAACGCTTCCTGCGAGGATGCCTTCCGCCTGTTGCTGTAGACCGACAGTTCAGTAAGGGACCATGAGACAACAGGTGGAGATGGCTGGTCCCTGGGACTGTCCAGCATCCCATGTGGGAAGGCCTGGGGCTTCCCCTTCCCGGCCTTCACCGCCTCCTCCCTCTGTCCCCAGTTCCCACTGATCTGTGCCTTGGAAGCCGCTGATGGACTGCTAGCGACAGAACCTGCAGATGTCGCACCTCCAGAGACTCCCTCCAGTGTGTGTGTCCCTAAACATCCTACCCTTTACATTGCTTTTATGTTAATTCTCCCCTGCCCTCTTAACGTGCACCTCCAGTATTGTCTTGGATGTTATTCTGTCAAAAAAAAAAATTTTTTTTTTGAGCTGGTTTCTCTCTCTAGCCCTGGCTGGCTTGAAACACTCTTTGGTTGGCCTCTAATTCACAGAGATCCGCCAGTGTCTGCCTCCCCAAGGGCTAGCATTAAAGGCCTGTACTATTGCCCCTGGCTGGGGCCCGTGTATTTGTAATCTTTCACATAAAGGTGCCTTGTGTAGAACACATCTGTCTGCTTAATATATATGGGCTGGAGCAATGACTCAGTTAAGAGCACTGGCTGTTCTTGCAGAGGACCCAGGTTCCAGTTCCCAGGACCAGCGAACAACCATCCGTAACTCCAGTTTTAGGGAATCTGACATCTTCTGGCATCTTCAGGCCTTGCAGGACACAGGTGCAGGCAAAACACTCATACACATAAAAAAAAAATCAAAAAAATTTAAATACATGTATCAGATGATTCCTCCTAAAAATTTTCTGTTATTGAATAGGATCCCCCCCCCCAAGCTGACTTCTGTGACAAACATCAGCTACTGTTTATTTATTTTAGCTTACAGCTCACAGTCCATCACGAAGGAAGCCAAGGTGTGGCCCCAAGGCAGGAACCTAGGGTCAGAAACTGAAGGCTGTTGACTGGCTTGCTCCTGTGACTTGCTCAGCTACTGTTCCTGTGCAGGCTAGGCCTACCTTCCAGAATTAGTACTGCTCATAGTGGGCTGGCCCTCTGCATCAATTAGCAATCAAGAAAATGCCCTACAGACATGGCCATAGGCCAGTCTGATGGAAGAAGTTCCTCAACTGGTGTGTCAAGATGATACGGAAGCTGACTATGACACAGGTGTTTTTGTTATAGCAGTGAGATGCTAATACAGTATACTCTTATAAAAGTTCCATCTCACTGAACCATGGCTGGTCTGTGTGACCCAGAGAAGACTCTGGAAGTGACAGCTTAGGACTTCCAAGGCTAGGGACAAGGACATTGCAGTTTCAGCCATACCCTCCGTTGAACTGCTCACTTAGGGAGGATATCAACCTCCAGGTTTGGAGCATTCCCCAACAGCCTATGGAGAAAGCCATGTGTACAACAGCTGGCCTCTAGCCAGTTTCTTACAAGCAGAGTAAACTATCTTGGAAACAGATCAGCCAGTTCTAGGTTAGCCATAGCTGAGATCCAAAGTCCCAGACAGGACTAACTCAGGAAGTTACTCTCAAATATCTGACACACAGAAACTATAAGAATAATAAACACTGTTGTCCTAAGCCATTAAGTACGGGAGAAATATTACTATACAATGACAGATAACCAGTAATCACTCAACGTGGGTATGTCCAATTTATATATTCCTGCTGAATTTGACGGGTTGTTTCTGGTTTTATGCTGTTAAGTAATGCTGTGAGAACATTCTTAGACATACATAATTCTTTAGGAAATGTTTCTAGAAATAGAATTGCTAGAACTCATATTCCAATTTATGATAAAAGTTGGCAAACTACATTCCAAAAAGATTAAAAAGTCTATTACTTTATTTCCAGTGTGTATGACAATGGGCATATTTAGTCTTTGCCAATCTTAGATGAAAAATAATATATCATTATTTTATGGATTCTTTGGGGGAGGGGGTTGGCCTGCTGGGAATAGATTCTAAGATCTTGCATGTGTTGGGAAAATGCTTTACATTTAGCTACACCCTTAGTCGGTTGCTTTCACAGCACTATCTTGCTGTGTAGCTCAGGTTGACCTTGAATCCACTCTGATGTATCCCAGGTTGGCCTTGAAGTTCAGATCATCCCACCTTATCCTCCCAGGTGCAGTGCTGACCTTCCAGGTGCATACCACCAGACCCCTTGAAAATATTCACTAGGAGAAGACAATGGTATCGGGATTATTGGGCTGCTTAATTTTTTTCTTTAACAACAGTTTGGTTTTTTGCTATTATTTGGGCAGTTTAGGTGCTGACTCTTGATATGAACTTATTAGTTATGCATTGTAGGCATAAAGTTTTTTGCAGTATATATTGCAGGTAGTTGCTAATTGTGTTACTATTATGGTGTCTTTTGCTCTGCCTGCCGAACTTTTCTGAGTTTATATATCGTCTGTCATCCTTTCATATATTTATTACTTATTATTTTTATTTTGTATGTATGAGTGTATTGCCTGTATTATGTAACTGCACCTGTGTCATGCAGTGCCCAAGGAGGTCAGAAGAGAGCATCAGATCTCCTGGAACTGGAGTTACAGATGGTTGTTAGCTGCCATATGGGTGCTGGGAATCAAACCTGGGTCCTCTGCAAGAACAGGCAGTGCTTTTAACCGCTGAGCCATCTCTCCAGCCCCTTGTCATCCTTCCAACAGATTCTCATCATATTCAGAACAATTGTCCTCATTTCAAGACCAAGTTTTTAAAAGTACTTTAGAAAAATTTATGCGTATGTGTGTTTGTCTAAGTATGTACACATGCATGCAGTTGCCTGGAGAGGCCAGAAGAGGGCGTTGGGTCCTCTGGAGCTAAGGTTACATGTGGGAATGACTGAATATATGGATATAATCTGGATTATTTACCAAAACTTGCAACCAAAAAGTTAAAATGTAAACAAGCTCATTGAGCCATCTGTGCCTCTTGTGACCTGGGCACCTGACCTTAATCCTTCAGGACCCCACTGTGAACTCCAAGACAGAGAATGAATGTGGGTGTCCATGATTAACATATCAAAGCACTGGAAACAGTGTGTGTTTCTTATTAGGAACAGGGAGAAAAACTGAGAAATCTGTAAATGTGTGTGTGGTTTTTTTTTCTTTTAAAAAATATTTATTTTTATTTGTATAAGTGTGTATTGCCTGCATGTATGTAAGTGCATCCATGTCATGCAATGTCCTCGGAGGTTGGGTGTTGGATTCCCCTAGAACTGTAGTTACAGATGGCTAATGTGGGTGTTGGGAATTGAACCCAGCTCCTTTGCAAGAGTAGCCAGTGCTCTAACTGCCCAGTCATCTCTCCAGCCCTGTGTGTGTGTGATATTTTAGCCCTAGGGATCAAAGGAAAAGATTCTTTAATAAAACAAGGGTGGATCGCAGCTTCTATCTCCCCAGTTCATGCTGGAGCTACTGTTTCAACAAAAGAATGAGCGAAGGCTGGATCGAGAGCATAGGTCTGTGAGATGTCTGAAGGAACAGGTTCTCAGAGTTAGGGTTCACTCTTGGCCTTACAATGAATGCTAAGAGTTAGACTTCTTCTTTCTTTTCTTTAAGACAGGGTCTCCCTGTATCTCCAGCTGGCCTGAAACTTGCTATGTAGACCAGGCCAGCCTTCAAGATCAGCCTGCTCTACTTCCTGAGTACTGGAATCACTTGGCAGGATGCTTCCTGATTCAGGCATAAGTGAAATGTGGCTTAGAAAAGATGCATTGAGATACCTTGAGTGAGGAAGAGACCCTCTACTCTGAACTGACAGGTCAGCGGCTAGTGATTCCCTAAGGAAAGAGGAAAGTACAGAATGTCTCAGTCCTACGTTGTAACCTGTATCACAAGAAGCGCGAGGTTTTCCTTGAAAGCTTGCAGCAGAACGCTTCCTCGCTTCCTCGTGGCTCCGCACCTGGAGAAGTCCAGAGGACGTTCTCAGTCATACACATGGGCAAGTGCCATAACTCTTTTTTTTTTGGTCTTTTTGAGACAGAGTCTCCCATAGCCAATATGTAGACCAGGCTGACCTCTTTTATCTCCTTCTTTACAAGGCCCATACCTGCAAAGGACCTGTGCTCAAAACTTTCACTTTCATTTCTGTTTTTTTTTAACTTTTGCTATGGACATCTGTTTCCTGAATCTTGTGGACGTGCATAGCAGTTAATTTACTCAAAGGAACTGGAACTAAAGTGTCACCAAAGCGAATGTGTAAACCTTTAAATGTCATTCAGAAATATTTTCCCTGATACCCCAATCATGGGATTTTTAATTTAGAATCCTGAGGAAAAGAAATTGGTGACCCTTTAGCTACCATATGGAAACAGTTCAGTTGAAGCATTTAACTCCTTGCAGCCAAATTAAAAGAGATATGCAGCCCCATCAAAAGAACAAAAGGTATATTTCCAAGAAACTAGGTCTTACAGAATCTCTCAGACCTCTTCCAACTTAATTCTCCTGCGTTCTGTGGAGCTCAGAAGGCAACGGAAGAAACAAGCTTCAATAAGTGATGTGCCTGGCACTAGCAGATTGCAGAGGCAGATAAAGCTGGCCTTTTCTGCCTTGCATCTTCAAGCCTGTCTTTCTCTGAGAAAGAATATCCTTTCCTTCCCTGAAACTCCTTTGCTGTCTGCTTATTTTATTTCTGTGTCATCGTGCTGCTTTCGAATTAATTTTCCAGTTAGAATGACCTGGATAGGTTAAAGAGAAAATATTCCAGTATTGTCATTTTCAAGTTCTTCTTGATGGTATTTTCTATCTTCTGCACCCTCTAAATTATGAGTGCTTAATTGAAGATTTTATGCGGTAAATTATAATGTGGGCTTTTTTTTTTTTTTTTTTTTTTTAAGCAGGCAGCCAGATTGAGAGCCTTCTTTAAAGGCTCTCACCTTGTGCATTATCATGCTTGTCTACAAATTTATAAATTTTTTAAAAATTGAAAAGGGTGGAAGCCAGGCTAGCCTCAACTCTCAGAGATCCTCCTGCCACTGGTGCCCAAGTGCTGGGATTAAAGGCATGTACTATCACACCTTTTCTCAAGCATCTTCGTTGCTGTTGTCTTTGTTTTGTTTAAGACAGGACCTCACCATGGAGCCCAGGCTGGCTTCAGACTACTAATTCTTCTGGCTCTCCCAATCCCCAGTGCTGGGATTATAAGTGTGAGCCACCATACCAGGCTTCACGTGTCTTAATAACCGAGCAGTGGTCTCTAAGCTTTCATTATACTGTTATCTTTCTCTTCTTCTTTCTGTATACATATAAACGTATATATTCAGCCAAGGTAAGCACAAATGGAATGCCTAATATTTTCTTCCTGGATTGCTTTAAAGCCGTCTTGTACATGACCCAGGTCAGGGACCACAGTGATGGGATCTTTCTCTGGCATTCTCAGCCTGGTTTGACACACTTAGTTCTCTTTTAAATTTATTTACTTACTTATTTATTTATTTATTTATTTATTTAATGTGAATGAGTGTTTTGCCTGCATGTATATCAGTGCACTTCTGTATACTGTCTGAGGAAGGCAGAATAGGGCATCAGATCCCCCTGGAACTGGAGTTAAGAACAGTTTTTAGCAACACATGGATGTCCTCTTAACCACTAAGTGGATGTGCTCTTAACCACAGTGCTCTTAACACTAAGCCATCTCTCCAGACCCTGCACACTTAGTTCATTGCTTTTTTTTTTTTTTTTTCTTCAGTGCTAGGGCTGAACTCAGAACCTTATGCATTGTAGGTAAGCTGTCTATCACTGAGCCACGCCCCCAGCCCCTCACTGGGGGATTCTAGGCAGGGGCTCTACCACTGAGCCACGTACCCAGCCCCTCACTGGGGGATTCTAGGCAGGGGCTCTACCACTGAGCCACGTACCCAGCCCCTCACTGGGGGATTCTAGGCAGGTGCTCTACTGCTGTGTGGTGCTCCCAACCCTAATGCCTGTTTCTAAAGGACCTCAGCTGAAGGGCTTTCAGTTTTGCCAGTGATCACAGATCATTAGTTACATAGGCACTGACATTACCCTGGCTTTTTACACCTTTTAAAATGTTTGTCAGTCCATGGCTCCTTCCCTACGAGTTTGCAGAAAAGGCATCTTGAAATCTTGTGATTTTTTTTTCTTCTTTTGTAAACTTCATATTAACTAGATTCAAAATGGTTTACAAGAGTGGAGCCCATACGCAGCCTGGCACAGGCATGCCATCAGCTAAAGATTCCATTCTGCAAAGTTAAGTTTGCAGAGCGTTTAGCTGTCAGTTTTGTTGCATGTTCTTCCCTCACACCTGCTATTCTTCTTACCTCGACGTCTCTGTGCTTTGGGGGTTTCCATGGTTACCTCCTACACTTCTTTTCATTTGCAGGGCTAGAATCAGTGTTGTGTATTTTTGAATGAAGACATGAATAGTCAAACTATTCAACTGCAGCAGCTGATGGCTCTTTATCATATACACTTTTTGCCAAGTGTGATGACTCCTGATTACTCGCTTTTCTCGCTCAGTTATCAGTGGACTTGGCTAGTCCTTGCAGCTTGATTCTCTGGACCACCCTAGTGCCTCTCCCTGAGTGACAAGTGTCTGCACAGGTGTCTGCAACCCAAGAAGCAGAGTCTCCCTAGTAACAGATGCCTAGGCATATTGTCAGACTTTGGATTTTGGGGGTGGGTGGGGGTTATGTAGGAAAAAGTAGAACTTTCAGCCAGAAATGGATGTGTTTCTAGAACTCTCAAATTCAGACATTTTAACATTCCTTAACTAGTGGCCAATTTGGTGCTGGGCTAGGGTTTCACTAACATCCACCAAGTGTTGCTCCCAGACCTTCCAGAGAGGCCCTGTGGATGGTGGGGAGATAGTCTGAACAGCTTTTTTATTTTTTAATAATTATACTTCTATTTGTGTGTGCATGCACTGTGGTACATGTATAGAGGTCAGGGGACAACTTATAGGAGTTGGTTCTCTGCCTCCCGTACGTGAGTCCTGGCAATCAAACTCAAGTCGTCAGACTTGACAGCAAGTTCCTGCACCTCCTGTGCCATCTTGGTGGCCCCCCATTTTAACATTTTGAGGAACTTTCACACTATTTTCCACAGTGGCTATACCATTTGATATTCCCCCACTGAGCCATCTTGCAGGAGAGGCAGGGTTTCTCAACTGAATGCTGAACTCACAGGTCAGTCAGTCCAGCTAGCAATACTTGCTCTGTGGATCTGGTTTCTGGCATGTGAGGGCTGGAATTGCAGGTGGGCAGATGCAGACATAGCCATCTGCCATTTATGTGAGTTCTGGGGATCTGAACTCAGGTTCTTGTGCTTGCTGCTAGAATGGCAAATGCTTTAACCACTGAGCAATCTTCTCAGCCCCTGATTGTATGTACTGAACTAATAGCTAGTGGTGCTGACCACTGTTTGATGTGCTCATTGACCATTTGTATATGCTCTTTGGGAAAATGTCGATTGAAATCCTTTGCCCATTTTTGATTTGGGTTAATTTTGCTTTTTAAAAAAATTGCATTTGTAGCCCCATGTGGTGACTCATACCTTCAGTTCCAGCACTTGGGAGGCAGAGGCAGGCAGATCTGTGAGATCAAAGCCAGTGTGGTCTACGTAGTCTGTTCCATGCCAACTGGGCTACAGAGAGACTGTGGTAGTTTGAATGAGAATGTCCCCCACAGACTCTAAATATCTGAACATTTTGTCCCCAGTAGGTGGCACTGGTTTGGGAGGTCTTAGAAGGTCCAGTCGTGCTGGAGGAAGCACGTCACTAGGGTCAGGTTTAGAGAGTTCTTTAGCCTTGCTGGATTTCTGGTCACTGTCTGCTTCCTGTGTCTGCTTGAGGATGTGAACACTTAGTTTCTGTGTCTGCTCTAGCTATCTCTGCTGCTATGTGTTCCTGCCATGATGGACTCCTGCCCCCTTTGGAACCATAAGCTAAATAAACTTTTCTTTTTATAAGTTCCCTTGGTCAGTGTTTCTATCACAGCAAGAGAGAAATGACTAATACGGTAATTGGTACCAGAGAGTGGGCTGTTGGCTGTGAAGAACTTGACCATGTGGGTTTTCAGAGGGATGTGGAAGATTTTGGAACTTTGGGCTAGAAAGGCTGTTCATTGCTGTAAGCAGAGTTTATTCCAGTAGGAGCCTGGAAGAAAGCAGTGCTGAGAACAATGTAGTACCGGGGAAAATGAGGACTTAAGCAGCAATTGGGATATTTTAGTGAGGAGTCTGGCTGGAGTCCGCCCACAGCCAAAAAGCTTGCCTGAGGCTAAGTTGAAAAGCAATGAACTAATTTCTTTGGTGGAGGACAGTTCAAGGCAGTCTAAAGTAGAAATGGGTGGCATGGCTATTTAATGGTGAATATTATGTAGATCTACAGTGAAAAAGAACAAAGGGGATAGAAAGAAATACAGAATGTACAGTTTGGATTGAAAAAGAGCACTAGGAAGATAATGCTGGAGCCAAGGCGGGTGCTGAAGGAGAGGATCCCTTTGACAAGGAGATTAAAGTGATTAAGGAGAGGCCTAGAGGTTTGCACTTAAACAATGGAGCAAGTGCCTCCAGGGCAAGACCACACCAGCTAAGCCTCCAACTTGTGAAAGGAAATCGCTGCATGGGTTTTCCACTAGAAAACCACTGAAGAGTAAAGCTTTGAAAGTGAATGAAGAAGGCTGAATGAAGTCCATCCCAGTGAAACTTGGCATTGTCGTTTACCTGGTGCTGGCTTTAGAGGCCTGACAGATGCAAGAGTGAAGGGGCCATGGGTTCTTCTTCCATTTGTGTGTGTGCCATAACATGCCAGTGGAGTTCAGAGGACAACTTGTGGGAGTCAATTCCTTTTTTCTACGTTGGGGGTCCTGGGAATCAAACTCAGGTTATCAGCCTTGGTGGCAGCATCTTTACCAAGTGAGCCATCTTGCTGACCCTGGCCTGACTTTTTCTTGTTGAGTTTTAGGAGTTCCAAATCTCATTTGTTCTTGGTTATTAATGTTTCACTCCATTTCTATAACAGACAGAAAAAAAAAAGATAAAGAAGGCAGAGGATAGAGCTTCCTTTGGTTTAAGGGCACAACCCAGAGGTTTCACTAAAATTCCTACTCCTGGGGGATCAGGGCTATGACCAACCAACATATCTTAGAAAACAACTTGGGGGCGGGATTTATTTGGCTCACAGTTTCAGAGGGGTCAGTGTATGATTGCTTAGTTTGGCCAGAGCACCATGGCAGTGGAGTGAGATACTGGGGAGAATGTTTAAAGATGCACCCCCAGTGGCCTACTTCCTCCAAGTAGGCCTCACCTCCCAACATTTCCAGAACCTTCCAATATTTCTAAACCTCCCAAAATACCATCACGAGCCAGAAAACCAAGTACTCAACATGTTCACCTGTGAGAGGCATTTCCTATTCAAACCCTAGCAGGCAACACCACACAGCATGTTCCTAACAGGCAACAGCTGCGAAAAATGCATTTCAAACACCAGAAAAGATTTTGAAAGTTTCTACCACAAAGATTGGTATGTAGGGGCTAGAGAGATGGCTCAGTGGATAAAAGCACCTGTTGCACTTGCAGAAGACCTGAGTTCAGTTCCCAGCACAATAGGTGGCTCACAACCACCTGTAACTTCAGCCCCATTCTACTCCATTAATATGTACAGTTTTATGGTATTTATGTATGAGCTAAAAAGTTCGGCCAACATGGAAGAGAAGGATGATGCTGGAGAACAGGTTTCAGATTTGGCTCACAGTTTCAGAGGGGTCATTGTATGATTGCTTAGTTTGGCCAGTGTGTCTGCCCTAGCTCAGTGGAAAGCCTTTTCTTTTGGAGGTCAAGGTTGATTATGTTTTATATCATGAACATTATGTCTTGTTTCTTTGACTCATAAACTCTGTAAGCATAATAAACAGTATAAAAATGAATAAAGACAGTGTGTGGGAATGGCATGGAGCCAAAGCACAGAACCAAAACAACTCATAACTATTAATACCTGTTAAGGTTTCAAAGTCCGTCTAAAAGATGAGTGGTTATCTGATCTGGTTTTGAAATGCAGATTCTCTCCCTGTACATTTTTTCTTTTCCTAAAAGAATAGACTTTATTACTTCTTTCTTTTTTCACTGCTGGGGATGCTAGGCCAAACACTTTACCACTGAGCCACACCCCAGCCCCTCACTGGGGGATTCTAGGCAGGGGCTCTACCACTGAGCCACACCCACAGCCCCTCACTAGGGGATTCTAGGCAGGTGCTCTACCACTGAGCCACGCCCCCAGCACCTCACTGGGAGATTCTAGGCAGGTGCTCTACCACTGAGCCACACCCCCAGCCCCTCACTGGGGGATTCTAGGCAGGGACTCTACCACTGAGCCACGCCCCCAGCACCTCACTGGGAGATTCTAGGCAGGTGCTCTACCACTGAGCCACACCCCCAGTCCCTCACTGGGGGATTCTTCTTTTTTATTTAAACTGGAAATTGAATTTTATGGTATAGGTTTTCCTGAAGAGCTGTCTCAGGGACACTTAGAAACTCATTTAGTAGATGTTTGTTTAATGCTTTAGTGAAGCACCTGAAAGGTTCTGTATAAATGCAAACTGCTGTTTGGGTGAGAGTTTCCTTGAGTTTCAACCCTTAGGGTATTTTAACACAGAGCATGGGTGTGGCTACATATCCACTCTGTGCTTCTGATCCCAGGAGATGAATGCTACTGGTGTAGGATTTGATTTAATTATGTAACATGTTCTCTGTGCCTCACGCTTGAGTAAGATATGACAGAGCTGGATTTAAGCTATTAAGCTCTATGTCTATTTAGTATTTTTTCCATTTTTAATTCTTTGGCAGTTTCATACTTGTATATAATAAATTTTAATCATGTTACCCCCTCCCCCACTGAAACCCTTCTCCTCCAATCCCCTCCTAATTCTCTATCTTTTTGTCTGTGACCCACTGAGTTTACTTGGAGTGCTTGCCTTTCCTGGAGCAAGGGCAAACTGATCAGTGGCTACTGCACCCAAGAAAATGACACCCTCTCCATGAGCAACCAGTAACTGTCAACAGTGCCCCGGAGGCAGCCCCACGCCATCCACGGTGGAATGTGTACGCGCCCTGTCTAGTCTAGGTCTTGTGCAGTGAGCTCATGAGTGCCGTGACCAAGTCAGGTCCAGAAGACATCTTTTGACAACACACCTCCCCACCGGTCTGGCTCCACATTGTGCCCCTTCTGCAAAGTTCCCTGAGCCCTGGAGAGGGTGATCCAGATGTGCCATTTACACCTGAGCCCTCCAACACCACCTGTTCTCAACGCTTTGGTTAGCTATGTGTCTGCATTCCCCTCTGCCTGCTCCAATGAGCCGCTTCTCTGATGGCGGCTGAAGACACCGCTAACGTCACATGGTGACCAGAACTTGGGGCTTATGTGTGAGCAGGCTCCCGACCTCAAATGGGAAACCAAAGCTGAGGTCCTCTGTCTGCTTAATTTTATTTTTTTGGATATGTTTTACGTGCATGTGTATGTGTCTGTTGTTAGAATTTGGGGTGGAAAGAAGAGGGGGAGCCGGGAAAGAGACCGATGCCAAACCATCAATAGATTAAGACTGTTTTATTCCCTGCAGGGAGTGACAGCAGCTATTGTGCCGGGAGAGGACTGATCCAAGGCTTTATAGTATAGGGAGAGGGGCTTAGGTATGCGCAAGTTAAGCAGCTGCAGAGGGGATGTGCAGGTTAAGACATTCTTGGGAGGTATATGGCCCCTTTTCTTCCTGGTACCATTTGCTCCAGTTTATCTTGGGAACCAAGCCCGAGATATAGATGTGGCTTACTGTTAACCATGGGGCAGGGAGAGACATCTATCTTAAGGAACTTCTGGTTTCTATCGTCTGTGTGTCTGCCACATGTGCCAGTGCTGTGGAGGCCAGAGAGGGCGTTGGATCCATCTAGAACTGGAATTTTAGGTGGTTGTGAGCTAGCTGACTAGGCGCCCCTAACTGCTGAGCCATCTCTCTGGCCCCCCAGTTATTTTTTATTTGGGGGTTTTGTTTGTTTATTTTTGAGACAGTGTCTCCCTGTAGCCCCAGATGGCTTGGAACTGCTAGGTGGACTAGGCTGGCGTACAGAAATCTACCCGCCTCTGCCTCCAAAGTGCTACTGGGATTAAAGGAGTCTGGACTCAGCTCCTGCTGCTTTTAACGGGAAAGTCACGTCAGTGGATGTAAACACAGGCTGGTTGCGTTTATTTTTGCTGTTAATTTCCTTCCTGGTCATTAGACTCTTAGTAGAACACAGACCAACACTCCGAGCCTGCACTCCAGCCTTCTGATTGGCATGTGGACTCAGTATTAGGGCTGCTGTGCACCAGAGTCCTGCTGAAGAAGCACCCTTCCCAGACGATTAGACTGCCATGCCTGAGAGCCTTGCGCAGTCTGGGACCGTTTTACACATTCTTCAAATACACACCTCCACCGTGGGTGTGCAAGGACCGTCCTCTAGTCCAGCCGAGGTTAGCCCACTTACCCTGAGTGCGGCTCTTTGTGGGCTGGATCATAGGTCTTTCCCCACCCTGTGCTTGAGATGTGATGTGTGACTGCTCTCCTATGCGGAAGATCCAGGCTTTTCTGTTGTCTGTCACACAAAAAAATTAAGAATTCTCAAACAGGGCCTGGAGAGCTGGCTTAGCGGTAAAGAACACTGGCTGCTCTTGCAGAGGACCTGGGTTTACTTTCCAGTATCCGTGTCAGGCAGCTCACACTTTTAACTCCAGTTTCAGGGGATCTGATGCCCTCTTCTGGCCTTTGTGGTCACCTGCACTCAGGTCTGGGTTTATGTGCACACACACATTAAACCAGAACAGATTTTAAAGATTGTCAGATAAAGTGCTGGAGTCTCCTCGGCATTTGGAGATAGCACAGAGTTGCTCCGGGTTGGCATGGGGCTGGTGTTTTTCACTATGCGGTCGTGCTTTGTCGACTTGGGTTGTGGAGAGGTCTAGGTCGAGATCATCAGTTGTGTTCTCACCATCCCTACCCAGAGACCTGAGATAGCGAGATAGCTTTCGAGTCACTGATTTCCCACAATTGTTGACCCTTAATCAACAACAACAACAACAACAACAAAACAACAGGGTCTAACTATGTAGCCCTGGCTGGCCTGGAGTTTATTACATAGACCAGGTTGGCCTCACATTAGATCTTGCTGTTTCTGCCTCCCAAGTGCCAGGATGACAGGCGTGTGCATCCACGCCTGGCTGCTCAATTGTGTGTGTTTTTTTTTTTTTTTTTGGATTTTTGAGCTAGGGCTTTATGTAGCTCAGACTGGTCTTGAACTCTTGATCTTCTTGCTTCTACCTCCCGAGTGCTGGCATCACAGGTGCGCGTCCCCATCTCTGGCTCCAGTGACTTACTTTGCATAACTTTTTGTAGACGCTTTGCTTCAGATGAGCAGAAATAAACACAGCTTAAGATTTCAATCACATTCTGTTATACTTTTTCTTACAAGCCTGAAATAAAATTTTCTAACACCTTTTGTGGTTGGGTACGCAGAATTTAAATAGGACCTACCACTACAATAAAAAGAGCAAGCTGTGGATTGATGTGTCTATTTCAGTGATGTGCAGCCACGTTATTTCTGAATATGGGTACTAAAATTAATAAAATGACAAGGAGAAAAAGTGAAAAATTTGGAAAAGTGCACTGTGGTGCTAAATCTTTAAATAACAGCAGC